>CM043113.1:6474427-6991657 GCA_023701765.1 Hylyphantes graminicola
TTTCTAAAACTGTGGATCTCTCTAGTACTACGTTAATTCAACCAAACAACATGCCAACTCTCTAGATTTTACTTGGCAATAACCATCTTTCGGATTCCGGGGGACAAAAGAAGGTTTCACGTCTCCCACTTCTAAAAACCGACAATTAATCTACATATGACACGGAAATTCATAAAGTAGTCAAGACTATTGTATTGCAGGGTTGAATCCAGATAAATGGTAGGTCTGGTTACACAGGGTGTCCTTAAGAGAATGTCCGAGTTATAATGGTACATTACCTGAATTTATTTTATACTAAATATAACAAATCACACATGAAATTGAAGGAAAACTCACCTAGTTTTTCTTATAAGTACTCAATGTGTGAGCCTTTAGTGATAGGGCACACATGCAAACGAAAATACAATTCTTCCCATACTGTCTGCAGCAAGTCCGGAGTAATGGAAGCAACAGCCTGTGCAACTGTGAAAACGATGTAGCGGTATGAGCACATGCTCTTATCTGAACTGCTGGAGTTATTCCTTATTCGTCACCTTCAACCCGAACTGTCGAACGAGTACAGCTGATACTACTACAATTTGAAACTCGGACATTCTTTTACGGACACCCTGTATTTTATTTAAACAGTGATTCTCAACCCTCCGTTAAAAACTACAAATCACCACAGCCAA
Organism: Hylyphantes graminicola; assembly: GCA_023701765.1. Taxonomy (NCBI): domain Eukaryota; kingdom Metazoa; phylum Arthropoda; class Arachnida; order Araneae; family Linyphiidae; genus Hylyphantes; species Hylyphantes graminicola. The sequence goes on from CM043113.1 coordinate 6,475,099, forward strand.
ACATTAAATAATTAACCACGAATCCATTCCCAACCCCCCTAAACCCGGATTCAGACCCACTTACAATCAATCCGAGACATCTTCCCTTTTCAATACCCATTCAATTTGCACACGCACAAAAAGCCAGCCCTTAAGAAAAAAAAGCAGAAAATACGATGGCTAATAACGCCTTTTATAATAGGATCCTGAGACAAGATGCATTAAATTTTAACTTCATGAATGAATGGATCGAAGCGAAGGGAACCGGTCCACAGTGGGGTATTTGCCCAATCTAGCTGGACAAAAGTCGATTTTCAAAACCTAAACATATGAAGAAAAAATAGTCATTTCTGATAGACGAATAATTAGTGCATGTCGAACAACACTTTTTTTTAATTGCAGACGACTTTTTATATTCGTAATGCTGGTTTAAAGTTCGTTGTTCAGTAGTGTTCGTTTTTCTTTTTCTGACGTTCGTAAACAGACGGAGCTGAAATTATTTTTTATCCTGATTAAAACAGCGAAAATGGATTTTTGAGTTATTGAATCTAATACAGCAAGTAAGAATGTATACTTTCCACCAGTTTTAATTATTTTTAATGTTTTATTTTAAGCATATTACCGTTTTGAAAATGTTCTATTTTTCATCATCAATTTTCTTCGATTTGATTTACATTTTAGACAATTAGTTATATAGTTCCGCAAAGTTCCGCTTTGAGTTTTAGCTGAAAAGAAAGCTTAGATTCTAACCTTTAAGAACCTGGTAAAATTTCTTGCGAATTTTTGCGAATTTGCGATAGAAAAGTAATTTTCCATCATCGTTAGGTATGTGATCTAACAAAGTACGCAAGCTTCAACCTACTCTCAAGACGTTAATTTTTGTTTTAGGATCATCAAAAGTTATAATCATGACTAGGAAAGAATTTGTTTGCCATTATGCAGTAACAGCATTTGAATAATATGAATGAAAAATTGAAGTTAACAGAAAATTACCTTTTAAACTTAGATAATTTTTCCGATGAGCTCACGCGCGAAATAAAGAGGGTTCAAATGTAAATTAAATTTAAATTTCGTTGTCATAAGTCTCAAAGAAAAGAAGATATTTTTGCCAGAAAACAAAGATTGGCTTGAAAGTTTATTTTTAGTTCCAAAAATTGTGAAAGGACAAGGTAGATATCTGACGACATTTCACTGACTCGTGATCGGAGTAAAGGGAGAAAAACTAAAGAATTACGTAAAAATACCGATTTAGAAGTGTTAACTTTCGCTACACAAACCAAGTTTAAAAGAAAGTTAGAAAGAGATGCTTCTCTATAGAGTACTAAAAACATTGCTAATATCCAAATAGTGTTGCGATGCTGCTCAACAAGTACAATAAACGAAAACCTTTGAAGATGATTCACATTCCGATGCACATATCTTTCAACAGTTCTATCGTTCCCATTTAACTATCCTGTTGTGTAAATAATTCAATCATATGACAGAATCCAATACAATTTTCATCACGATATTGTCGTCCAATAAGAATGGGTTAGTTTGAATTATCGTCGAACTATATAGAGGTAGTTGCTTTCTTAAAACAGACAAGCGATTTTAATTCAGGCTGATTTAATTTTCATGTCTCCAATGTAGAAAATGCACTTCCCCTATGGGAGTCTATCCTTTGTATGTTAAACCTGCGACAGTATCACACCAAACGAGGGATTTTAACTCAGTCTGAGTTAATATTCACTTTTTTTCCAGTGTCGAAATGCACTTATCCTACAGGAGTTCACTCTCCTATAGGAGCGGACACCTGAGTGGACACCCAACGCAAATCGAAGAGCTTGATCATACGTAGCTTCGGGATTTTGTAGGATATTTGACGTAAACGCCCTCCACACAGGATATAATTCGTCGGGCACTTTTCGGGGCTTCACGAACCGTTTGTAGGTCGGCAATTGTGTCGGCAATGCAAGGACACGAACCTGGGACCTTCCGCATGCAAGGCGACAGGGTCTATGAGAAAGTCCTCTAACTCTTGGAAGGCCCTGGTAAAATCGGACAACCCCTCATATTAGAATGGGAGGCATCAATTGGCATAAAATAATAGTTTACATAGAAAACAATCACCGTTATTAAGGGTGCACCCGTGGAACGCCGGGTTTATAAAGCTAGTTGTTGTAAAATGTTGTATTGTACTTATAATACCCGAACATAACTTAAGATTTCATACATTACTACCTGAAGTGAAGAAAATGTTTTTGTCCAGCTAGATCGGTCAAATACCCCACTGTGCGGTCCCGGGTCGAGACCCCATTTCCATAGCGCACGGTGTACGCCCACGTCAGGGCCGCTCCCATCATGGACCGAAACTAATAATTCCGATAGCGCACGCACGTGTTGTCCGACCCACACCCCGATCGGTGATTGAATGAACCGTTTGCCAGCTTTAAGAGGACTCCCTTGGAATTCCACATCTTGAAAATCGTAATGTTTTTCCTATGGAAAACATTCGCAAGTCAATTACCGCCACAATTTTAATAAAAGGTTACTAGTTTTTGGTATCATTGTAAAGAACGAAGGTATTAGATTTTTTAAAATTAATTTGTTTTGTGAAAATCACATATTTAGTATTTTTAGTAATTTTTTTAAGTCAGAACTTAATGCGTACTCCATTTTTTACTTGCTTCAAAAAATTATTAAAAATACTAAATATGTGATTTTCACAAAACAAATTAATTTTACAAAATCTACTCCTTTCGTTCTTAACAATGATACCAAAAACTAGTAACCTTTTATTAAAATTGTGGCAGTAATTGACTTGCGAATGTTTTCCATAGGAATAACATTACGATTTTCAAGATGTGGAATTCCAAGGGAGTCCTCTTAATGGTATGTGGTCAATAACTTATTATTTTTAGTCTCTTTGCATCAAAAGCATGGAGATCATTGATAGTATAAGAGTGAAGGATCACGTGACCTCCAATGCTAACGACGGGACGAGCATGGAGGCCGCCATGTTGTCCAGAGGAACCCCAATGTGGATAGTGTTGCCATTTCTTTAAGGAGAAAAATAGCAACGAAAAAATAAAATTGAATTCTAAAATTACCAAAAAATACCATACAAATATAGCTGCATTTTGGAATATTTTTAGTGGCTTTTAAAAAAATCGAAAAGCTTTTCTAGTATTTTTATAAAATTTTTTTTAGTAATTTAGGAATTCAATTTTATTTTTAGCAGTATTCTTTTTCTTAATGTAGCGGCAAGAGCGGAAAGTTGTCAACATTGCCATCACATTAAGAAAAAGTCGTATTCTGTCGCATTCTTATCTCTAGACCAGGGCCACTTTTGTTTGCCTCACCCCTTCGTAGTATAACAACGTAACAATTTAAGTTTCACAGTGAATTTTAAACATTCATCGCTCAAATGTCACACTTAAGTACGGAAGTCCAGTCCTGCACTGCACACAGGGTCAACACGAGCCATATTCCGCAATTTCCGATATAAACTTCTCGCTTTTCGTTTCTCACTTATTTAAATAACGTCACGAAACTTCGTGGGTTTTTCTCCCAGAAGATTTGCATATAAGAAAATTCGAGCAATTTGCGTTTTTCTCAATTTCTCGTGCTCATTTAAATGGCTAAATGAAAAACGAATCAAATTCATAGGAATTTTCCCTCTACACTCTTTTCTTTAATATTTTAGTGTAAAGAGACGCTTATACGGAAATCCTTCTGAGGGGTCAACTCTTTTTTGGCATTCTGTGGTTCATTTTTAAGGATAATTTTTTCTAATTTTAGATAATTATGATCATAAAATGCGATATAATGATGATTGAATTTTAGGATAACAAACAATGACATGTTATTTCGGATAGTGCATCTTCTTTTGACAAGTCAAAGGTTAGCTGAAAGATTATTAAAAAATACATAATGTTATCATTTATTCAAAACCATAATGCACAAAATGAAGAACCTACATCACGTTTCTATCATTAACAATTAATTCTTCAGTGCAATTATTTTATGAATACTATTCTGACCAAATATCTCTCCGAAATTTTGTTAAAAAGCTACAAAAATTGTTTTATAATAAACCCTAATAACTTAAAGATAATATTAACCACCTATTATATTATTGTATTCAAAAAGTGAGCGATATTGAAAGAAGCCTAATTTAAATGATAAAGTGGTATTTAATTGCTTAGGTATATTCATTATTGTCGTTCAGTTATAATGTTCTACTTTATTATGGATAAAATTCGCCAGCTTTTGTAATTTATTTATAATACCTGCAATTAACTTCACCTTTTTAATAGATTGATGTCTCAGTGTTCATATACATGGTTAATGATGACTAAATTATAATGAAACTTGCCATGATAAGGAAATTTATAATTACATAGTTTCTTAACAAAGTGAAAATTAAAACGATTTAACCCTATTATAAAGATATCATTGTCAAGTTGTATCATACTTTTTCTAACTTTTTCTTACTTTTTTTTTTACTTTTAACTCTTTTGGTAACACGAAAAAGGATAATCTCCGTGCCAACCTAACATGGTAAAAACAAAGAGTAAATGGGCAGAGGGAAAATCGCGGTTGGTCCGTTAGTTGGAAACTCTTCTAAGGTAATACTTACATACAAAATGATCAGAATACAATTTAATCAAAATACACTTTTCATTCTGATAAAATTGCCAAATTTTTCAAATAATATTCAAATCTGTCAGACCTTAAACAAAATTAATGTTTTAAGCATGTTTTCTGGGTGGATTCACAATTAATTTATGGAACTCTTTACATCCGGGGAAGGATATTCTCCATAGCATATTTCTATTTACCCAACTTGGGTTGGCAAGGAGTGTAGTTCAGATTTTGCTATTTTCCTGCGGTTTTTTTTTGTGTTTTATTTGGTGTTATTTTTGGTGTTTTATTTGGTGTTATTTTTGGTGTTTTATTTGGTTTATTTTTGGTGTTTTATTTGGTTTATTTTTGGTGTTTTATTTGGTGTTATTTTTGGTGTTTTATTTGGTGTTATTTTTGGTTTTATTATATGTGTTTTATTTTTGGTGTTTTACTTGGTTTATTTTTGGTGTTTTACTTGGTGTTATTTTTGGTGTTTTATTTGGTTTATTTTTGGTGTTTTATTTGGTGTTATTTTTGGTGTTTTATTTGGTTTATTTTTGGTGTTTTATTTGGTGTTATTTTTGGTGTTTATGAACCTCTATCCTAAAGTTGCGAAACAATTTTAAAAGCTTCGCCGCCTAGAAAACTATTTTAATTTAGTTATCACTGAAATTTTCTTTATTTTTCCGAGATATGAAGATAAGCTACATTTAGATATTCGATAAGATAAATAAAATGTCAATGCAAATTTAATTAAAATCAACCTGAAAATATTTAGGCTGTCACTGGTTTATGGGCTATTTAACATTTAACAAGGACTTAAGGTAATAACCGATTATAAAGTAGTGTTTGATAGGTTTTGAAAACCTTATTGAAAATTTTATTTACATCTATTACAGTCATTTGGACATTACAGCAGTACAGCAATTTTCTATATCACGAATTTAAATATCGCCAAACGGTATCTTTGCAAAACAAAACACAGTATTCACAGTTAACTTCTTGTGACCTTGCTTCTCCATTTGGGGACACTTTATACCTCCCACAAGCAATTATACGTTAATTAGTTCCGAAAGTGTACTGGTCCGATAGAAGAAGATCAAAATATCAGTTTTCAGTCTTTGATTGTAGGTATCAGTCATTAATTTCTATAAAAAAAATGAAGTTGAAAAAGGGTCAATGCGATATTAGAGTTCTTCAAAAATTATTAATTCTTTTTCAAACTTTTCAAAAAGTTCTTTTAGTAGATAATTTTCAAGCCATTTCGCATTAAAAACAATGTTAAAATAATCTGTTAACTACAAATAAGTGATACGGCCTTTTTTGTTGCATTTATAGCAAAAAAAAAATATATATGTATTTTTAGAGTTTAAGGCGTGTCCCTAAGTAACTATTAAACATAATTTTTCAAATAATTTCTTTGCAAAACATACTTATTAGCATATTTGTTTGAGAAGTATGTTTAGATTAAGAATATACGTGTAGAATTTTGCTTAGGTCTTAAGTGGTCATCGAAGTCTTAAAAATGTGCAAGGAATGTACTACAAAGCATAGTTTTCTATAAGATTTATTTATTATGAAACAAATTTTGAAATTTATGAAACTTTAGCCAAAACTAAAATAAATGATAACACACATAAAACTATTTACAAAATTTGAAAACATTGGGATTATTCTTGCGCGTCACATTCTGAGGTCAAAATTGAAGAAATGACCAAGAAAATGACTTTACCAAGACTTGACTTTTGAGTAGTTAAAAAATTATATGAAATTGAAAACTATGCTTTGTAGTACCTTCTTTGCACATTTTAAGACCCCTATGATCCCTTAAGAAGTTAAAAAACATAATATATACATTCAAAGATTACCATTGGAAATATTTCGTTTGTCGGTGGTTTTATAATTTTTCAAATTTTTCGCTTGCGCCTGCAAAATGTAGAAGTAAGGAAATTACTGAACGAAAGAGGAAGGTCATATTTCTTGCTCTACTTTATTTTTAGTCAATGTTTACGGCCAAAAACAATTAATTCTGTAGACCGATTAACTGATCACCATACCAGCACAATATCAATAAATATTCCCTGTAATCAACCCCTCGTTTTTCATGCGTCTAAACTGACCAGCGATGCTCTCCCTCTCGCTCACGTTCGTGACCTCGTACGATGATAGCAACACACCCTATTTCTGGGTTACAAAGGGTTGAAAACATTGTAAAATTTAATGTGATACATGTATATAACTAGTTTAACATGTAACATGTGTACAACATGTATAACTAGGGGGTGTGTAACCCTAGACGACTTTGTTCCTAAGTTCTTAGCAACAACAGCAAGTTTTTTGGTTTTGGTTTGAATTATCGTCGCACTAGAGCTACACGAGGGCTATTGGCGACGGGCGTCGTATTTTAGAACCACAGTCAGGTGACGAACAACAACAGCAAGAAAGCACACTTCAAGTTATAGAATGGGAAAATTTTTAACTTTTACACTCTAAAAAATGAATGCTCAAAAACGACGAAATTTTCCTTAATTTTGACGATTCCATTACTAGCAAATGCTCCTAGTTTTCGTTTCGTCAAAGTGAGGAAATTTGAATCGTCATTTTTATGAGGATTTGCATGTCATCTAATCTAAATAAATATTTCGTCATTTTTGAGCATGTGAGTACAACAATGAGATTCCGTTTCCTCAAAATCAAGATACAGAATCGTCAAATCACGATCGTAAAAGTGAGGATTCGCGTTTACTCAAAAGTCACAAGATAGTTTGACGAAACAATCGTCAAAAATAAGTGTTATTTCTGAGAGTGTACAGGACTGGACTCGTACTAGAATATTTAATTAACAAAAAAGAGCAATTTGATTAACTAGAATTTTAACTAGCAATTTAATTAACTTAAATAATATTTAATTAACTAGCAATTTAATTAACTTAAATAATATTTAGTTAACTAGATTTTATTATTCAATTGGTAGTTTATTTCAAGTTGCATACGAACCTTAATTTTTAATTTTTTTTCTTCTTGAACAATGTTACTCTGAGTCAAATAAAACAACCAAATCAAAATTCGATATTCACAGTAAGCCGTAGATCTAGGGTCAATTTACCCATCTACATAAACCTGAATCACTAAAAGTACGATTTAATCACTTCTTTCTCTCCCATGATAATTTCTAGGCTGATGTGTTCATTTAACGCACAAATAAAATTGAAACAAATTTAATTCAACCAATTAAAACGCCAAAAAGAATAAGTAATTACAAGTGAAAATTTAAATATGAATGTCTATATTGTTCATACACGTATTTTATTAAAATTATCAGGGATTAAAAAAAATAGATGCTTTACTGTCAATTTCTTTGTAGTTGAAAATTTTCCGATCATTAAATAGTTTAACCAACAAAAGCCAATTTTATAATTATAAAATTGTACGGGTGAGACAAATCATTTTTTAATTCAAAGCTCCACATCATCTTTCAGGCTGCAATTCCTACGGTTTACAATTTGTTTCTTAAATTACTCAATGATTCATATAAAACTAACTTACATTCTTAAAACAAACGAGCGATTTTAACTCAGTCTGAGTTAATTTTCACTCCGCCAGTGTCGAAAATACACTTCCCCTGTAGGATCCTTTGTGTGTTAAACCTCCGACAGCATCACTCCAAACGAGTGATTTTAACTCAAGCTGAGTTAATATTCACTCCTTTCCAGTGTCGAAAATGCACTTCTCCTACAGGAGTGCATTTCACTCTTTTGCTTTAAGAGTGTATCTATTAAGACATCTTCTAAATCAATCCTATCAACTCCCTTCAATTGCTTACGTATTTCTAAATAGTTTCCCGAACCCAATATCGATAAATATCCCCAGTAATTACCTACTCGTTTTTCATGTGGATAATCTAACCAGCGATACTCCCTCAGCATTCTGGGCTGGGGAGCCCAGTCAGTTAGGCACTCGCCTAGCATGCGAAAGGTCCCAGGTTCGGGTCCGGGCATCGCCAAAACAACAACCGACCTATAAACGGCCCGTGCAGCCAAAACGTCGACGAACAATACCCCTTGTAAGGGAGTGCACGTTAAATATCCTTCAAATTCCTAATGCTGCGGACGATGTCGCCCTTAACGGTTGCGTTGGGTCCCTATTCAGGTGTCGGCTCGTCGCTTGACTGTGGTTCTAAAAAACGACGCCCGTCACCAATATCCCTCGTGTAGCTCTAGTGCGACGATAGTTCTAACCTTACATAAAAAAAAAAATCCCCTATCAACTCCCTTCGATTACCGACTACGTATTTCTAAATAGTTTCCCGAACCCAATATCGATAAATATTCCCTGTAATTACCTACTCGTTTTTCATGTGGATAATCAGCATCCTCACGTAGGTGACCTCATGATAACTGAGGAGAGGGGTGGATACATTGTGCCCCAACTGAGGTGGGGGAAAAGACGCTAACAGGTGGTCTATGAATTGGTTTTGGTTCTAGGAGCGAAAGGAGTTTTTCGTTTACGTGAAGGATTTTGAGAATTTTACTCTAGGACGATTGGGTTTTTCGGATGAGGTTAGTATCCAGTTTTCATTGGTGCACTTATGCGATTTCATTGGTTGTTTCGGCTTCACTCATAATGAGGGATGAAAATCGCAGATATTCAGGATGCTATCTTTTTAGTATTTGGGTAAAACTATTCTACAGATTACAGTACAATTAATAAAAGAACTTAAAAAGAACAATAAGAGAACAAAGAGAACAATAAGAGAAAAATAAAATCGAAAGAAATCTCTGTATGAAAATATACACTATCCAAAATATTATTTAGCAATTCCAATATTTAAAAAAAAAACTAAATTGAAAAAATAGATCAAATTATCATTAGAAAATGTAATTCCTGAATTAAAAAAAGCTTTGACTTTCACTAGAACCGTCGAAAAAGGTATGGTTTACCTATTGACAAAACATTTGTGAATAATATTACCACTGGGGTCCTTACCAAATAAAAGTTTTTTTAAGCTTTTAATTTTTTCTTGAAGCTTTATTTGAACTGCACAAACTCCTTGGTACAGCTGCGGAAATAAAAAAAGTACCACTAGTGATTATTTCAGCCATTAGTCACCCTATAGAATCGGACCTTTTTGAGATTGTGAACAATTAACGTTCTGAGTTAATTGCATGACACAAAATTTACATAAGGGGCCGTCTTCATATTAAAAATGTTACGAACTTTGAAATTTCCAATAGCAACACCCAATTTTAATAACTTAGAAATGTTAAGCACTCTCGAAAACCCTTAAATCTAAGTTTTTATTACATTTGAATGAATATTTTATGAGTTATTCAATCGAATTGCTTGTGGATCTTTTGGGGACCATCTCTAAATGACAAGCAAGCATGCATGCAAGGCAGTCTTTATTTATCAATTACACATGTAATCTTATACACAGGACCCTAAAGGGTAATTAAAAAATATTTTGGGATTTACTCAGCAAGTTATGAATAAAAAATTTTAAAAATTGGGATTTCGCTTAAACTTCCTGTCTTGAATTTATTTCTGTAAAAATATTAAGGGGTTTCTATTCATATTTTTTTTAAAAATTAATATAATAATTATTAAAAAATATATAAATTGTTTTAAATACCTCAATATTGCATGCATTTTGTTTGGGTTATTATAATTTCTTTTCAGTAAAAAATTCGTTTCATTATCTTAATTATTTATAGATTGGGATAGTTTTTTATGTGCAACTCATTTAACATTATGGGACCTAAACTTTGCACGTCTCTAACTCCCCTAATAATGCTTAAAAACCAACAAAATTTGGCATTTCGTATTAACATAGGTCATAGATTTGAAATATGGACTCAAAAAGGGGTGTTACTATTGGAAATTTTAAAGTTAGTAACATTTTTAATATGAAGATGACCCCTTATGCAAAATTTGTATCATGCAATTAACTCAGAATGTTAATTGTTTACAATTTCAAAAAGGTCCGATTCTATAGGGTGACTAACGGCAGAAATAATCACTAGTGGTACTTTTTTTATTTCCGCAGCTGTACCATGATCTTCATTTTTCTTGTATTTTTTATGTGTTTCGATGAACTTGGTAGAAAGCCTACTTCCGTCGAGTGCAGAAGGCACTTCATCCTTTCCGGTTGCCTATTTCTAACCATCCTAATACGGATCTTAAACATAGCCTTATTTCCGTATGACAAATTTTCTTGCCAATCGACATTAATGAGTTAAATTGATGGGAAAATAATTAAAAAAAGCAATCAAATATGAAAATCATTAGTGTCTGCTCGTCAATTGACTGTGGCTTTAAATTACGACGACAAAAAATAGCCCTCGTGTAGCTGTAGTGAGTGAGACTATAATTCAAAAACTAACCTAACAAGAAAATCATTTTTATAAAAGAAAAGATTATGATATCACTTATACGTAAACGTGTGGATTTCTGCCGTTATTCATTCATGCTAAATATTAAAAAAATCAATTTAACTTTAAAAAAAAAACAATTATAATTCCACTTCACAACACTCACAAACAACACAACGCAATGTAAGCAAGGGGGTGTGCCTCCAACCCCATCCCAAGTGGGAAAAGGAACCATCCCAGGCACGCGTCCTATTGACAGGTGCGCTTCGACGATTCGTCCCTCACATCCGGGTCAGCTGGCCTTTGGGAGAAGCCTCACGTACAGGCAAAGACCACTCCTCGGAAAAAATCATTAACTCGCTAGACCCTCTATTTTATTTCTTGACTTCATCTTGGGTATTGGCAATAGTGGATGGTCGCCAAGATCGCCAAATGATTTTTTTATAGGAAATGAAAGATTTTTAAATGTCGAATTTTATCATATATTACTAGTTTTTTTCAGAAATGTATGGAATGAAAGTGTTAAATTTGGTTTTGAAATTAAATTTATAATGAAATAAAACGAAAATCAGCTAATTTTGATATTTTTAACCCTTTTAGTCCCAATGACAATTTGGTATCATCATTTAGATTTTTTTTTTCTGATCGTCTTTAGCTGTTTATGATATCAAAAAGCACATCATTCGATTCATCAAAATTTCTTCTAATAGAAAATTAGAAAATATTTTTTATTAATCCCAATAGATGTCAGTCCTATTATTTTTTTATGATCAGAAACATGATGATGCTTAATGGCATCACTGTGAATGAAAGGGTAAAATTAAGTTTTTAAAAATATTTTTTATAATTGTGGCTAGTACTATATGGTCGGAAAACGTGACTTATCCTTAAATCACACAACTTTTGTATAAAGTCCATAGTTAATTTGCAATAGCCTTCAAAATGGGCATGCTTCAAGTCTTCAGTCGCAACAGAAATGAGGAAATATTAAATGATTTCTTGAGTCTCGATGAGTGAATTAATATTACTCGGTAATTGAGCACCAATCAATGCACCCATCAAAGTGAAAATAGAAATGAAATCTTTAAATAAATACGTAACCTGAGACAAACCAATTGAATATACATTGATACAGAAAATAATGAGATAAAGTTAAGAAAAAAAACTGAAATAAGACAATTGAGTAATGTTATAAATGAATGAAATAGTAATGGAACACTTAGATAATTTCTTAGCAAAGTTAAACCTCCATTTTGTTAAGAAAACATTTGCCACTTATTCAACAAAATTTCAATTTTTGCCTGTCAGGCATGATATTTCGTTGAAGAAAACAAATATAATTACATACTCTTTAACCATTTCACTCCCAATAACAATTTGGCATTACCATTTTAGAAAGAAAAAAAAATCCGGTCGTATACAGTCCCATTTATGTTATCAAGAAGCACATCATTCGATTCTTCAAACTTTTTTCAAAAAAGAAAGTATTTTTTTATTAATTCCAATAGATGACAGCCCAGTTATTTTTAAAATTATGATAAGAAAAATGATGATGCCAAACGGCATCACTGGGACGGAAAGGTTTAACTATAGATGTGTGTACTTGACCATCCAAAACCAACATATTTTCGAGTATTCTTGGACAATTAAACTGTTTTTATTTACCAAATTATTGTTTAAAATACTTTTTAATTAAGAATAAATTAAGTTTTAAATGTATAGCACCATAATCATAATAAAAATCCTGTGTTTGTAAAATTAAATCAAATTTTTACGAAGCGAATTCGTGAATTAAGCAACTCTTTTTGATAATTGGAAACTTTAATATTTAGGTAATTTCTAAAGATATTACTTTCTTCCGTTAAACCGCCATTTTGGAAAACAGTCGCCAAATGTGGCAACTTTCTAATGTTCGGAGTATCTCCCTGATTGGTGTGCTGGGGTGGAGTAGAGGCTATTGAAATCGAATCTCTTTTACAAGTTATCGTTTGGTATTTTCTTTTCTTTTTGTTTTCCTCAAAAGGATGGGAGTGGGGAAATACTCTTTGAGGTCTCGAACAAAATTCTTCTTGGAACAAAAAAAAGTTCTGAAAAAGAAATTTAATGGTTTGGGAGAAATAATGCTAGAAAGAGTTTCTACCTGTCTTTTTAGAATTAGATTTGGTGTGAAGGGTTCTTCCTGATTTTTAATAGTTTCATTTTATTAATAATTTAGAGACTAGTGTATTTTCTTGTGTTATAATTTGGAAAAGTAAAGAATTGTTTTTTTAAACTTTTCTCTACTATTAGGTTAAAAGAAATACGTTTTAAAACTAACAGCTAAGTTGAAATATTTTTAAAGAAAACGGTAGTTTAGGATTGAATACCAATTTTAAACGTGACACCTGGGGTATTTATATGCATATATTAAACGTATTTTGTAGTCACAAATTTAACTAGTTTGTGTCGGCTTTTTGTTTATTGAACTATTATAGTTATAGCCCTTGTGTAGCCCCAGTTAATTCAACCAAATCAACCATTGTATTTTCGTCATACTATTATTTTATACTTTTACCGCATGCATGCTTAACTAAACTATTTTATTTCTTTTGGTGGAAAGTAGGAAAAACAGCCAGTTTTTTCATAAAAAAACACTGTTGCTCTTATTCTCCTTTGTTTTATAAAATTTTAATTTGTTAATTTAACACGAATACTATGAAACAAAGACACAAAAAAGTCACTTCAGCGCATTTTAAAAACAAATTTTATTCCCATTACAACTAAAATTTTAAAAAATAACGCTAAATCTAGTACTACTCAAGACGTAAAACGTGAACATTGCTAAAATTTTATGAAATTAACATAAATAAAATGCTTTTGAATTATTAAGCAGATTGGTTAGAGTAGGATAGCAGACAGATAAATAAATATTACTAGATAATAAGTAGATAGTAAGTAGATAAATAAATATTAGGGATTGCCTCAAATATGAACTAGTAATTCATTTTGCAAGTAACCTTGGCGAAGAACTGAAAAAGAACAATTCCGATCAAAAAATTGTAGGTGTGGGGAAGAAACGAGAATAGGTACAGCAATCATTATGAGGCGTAGTTTCTTCAATCCATCCGTCCTTGGGCAATACCTATACACACACACAAAAGAAACATGAACAAATCGAACCCACAAATACGCCTTTTGCATATCTAAAAAGCCGAAATAGAAAAACGGAAAAGCCAATCTGATCAATCATGGCGACTGTTAAAAAAGAAGGGGAAACGTTGCAAGAAATAATAACAATAGAACTTTTGAGAAAACGAATCACGAATGAAAAATCGCGTTATTAATATGCATTATGTAATGGGAGTAAAGCGGAGGTTCATTGGCTATTCGGCGTTCCTCCAAAGTGATGTCACGCGATTGCGATTCTGTATCGTATCGGAACTCGAACTTTTTCCCGTTATCGTGCACTATTGGAATTTAAGAACGTTCGTGAGAATATGGCATCAGAAATATGTTCCTTTGTTTTCATTTTTTCTTTCAGGATATTTTTTTATTAGATATTTATAATATTGTTTTAGAATCGGAGAAAAATGTTCTTTTGTAGTTGTTACGGAAAGAATGAATTTAATTTTATTAATACGATTTATTGATGCTGTTTTTGCACTTTTGTTGATGAAAAACATCATAAATAATAAAAACAGTTTTCTTCGTGCACAATGGAATTGATTATAAACTGCTGTTATTATTTATTTTTTAGCTTTTGTACTTTTAGTTCGTCATTCTAATAAAATACTTTTCAACAAGTTAAAGTCGAGTCCAAATGTTTTTGAGTTTCAATGGATTAACATCCTTTAAACATTTGAGTTTTATTTCTCATAAATTAAAATATTGTTAATTATATTCTTTAAAAAAAAAAAGGGTTGCTTTTTATAGGCAATAAAAAATCTGAACAAAATATTTAGTGAAACCCATTCTACCTTTTAAACAATTCCAATAATGAAATTTATTAATTACTTCTTTCTCTTCAACGAACAATTATAATTTTTTTCAAACATGACCTTTTAATATAATGAACGATTCTACTAATTAAACTATTTTGCTATTATTTATTTCTGACTCAACAATTTGAAAAATATAAGAAATATTTCCCACAAAAAAATTGAAGTCCATCAGTTGAATTTGTCAGTAAAATTTCAACACATTAATTAACCCCCTCGGTTTTTAAACGAGCTAATAAATATCACGCATAATTGGAAATAATTTTTTTTTTATAAATTCCGTTGTCGAGAACTTTACCTTTTGGTCCTCCGGCATTTGGATCTAATTGCCAGATGTATAGCTAATCAATTGGAATTCTTTTTTAATTTGCAAACGATTAACTGAAGTGGAAAGATTCGATAGCAAGTTATTTTTGAGTAAGAGTTGTTTTTAAACAGCTTTTTAAACACGGTTATATGGTTATTTGTCGAACAGTTGAAAAATATTTTTGTTTAGTTTTAATATTTACTTATGGGGTAATAAGTTACAAAAATTATTTAGGGTATAATTACTTATTCACTTACATTAATTATTAAAAACTTTCCACTAATAATTTTTCTTCGATCCAATGTTAATAAAATACTTTATTTTTACGTAAGTGAATTAGTTTGACAATTTATTAGTACTTTAGAGAAATGCTTTTTGATATTGGTTAACTTATAATTAAAGTTTTTATCAATAGCAGGATTCATACACTGTTTCAAGTTAATTTTGAAAGGGAGGAGGCTCAAAAGCAAAAATCCGAAAATAGTTAATTGCAATATTGTTTTGATGATCTATTATTTATCACAAATTACCTTTCATTTATCAATCAAGAGCTATATTTATTGTTAATTTGTATACTAAACGTTGACATTAGTTTTAAATCGTAAATAATATGTTTAAACATTGAAATTATTTTATCAAGCATATTTGGTTATGTAATTTGGATATATGTTTAAGTTTAAATATAGTTACACACATTTTATCTATGCACTTTAAGTGCTTTCTTTGAATAATGTATTGTTTAAAACAATTTAAAACGAACAGTTTGTAAAATAATTAAAATCAAAAACCACATTTTTGTGAGTTCTAATTCTAATGAGTACAAAATCAATAACAAATTCAATGAAAATTGAGACAATCATAAGCCCCCTCTGACTTTTCTGGTGTAATACAAGGTTTTTTATATCGTTAAATTTCCCTTTCTCACTAAAAAATCCCATTTTAAGCCAATTTAAAACGAAACTTTAATTGCTATTATCACTTTTTATATCAGAACAGGGCTGTTGAGCCTAGTCGGTTAGGTGTCCACCCAGCATGCGGAAGGTCCCAGGTTCGGGTCTGGGCATCGAAAAAATAGCTGCCGACCTATAAATGGCTCATGCAGTCAAAGTTCGACGAATAATACCCCGTATAGAGGGAGTGCACGTTAAATATCTTAAAAAATCCCAACGCTGCGTACGATGTCGTCCTTAACGGTTGCGTTGGGTGCCTACTCAGGTGATGGCTCGTCACTTGACTGTGGTTCTAAAATACGACGCAAGTCGCCAATAGCCCACGTGTACCTCTAGTGCGACAATAATTCAAACTAAACATATCAAAACAGCTTAAAAACACGCAGCGTTCTTTTCTTCGATATCCCTGACATGGAGTTCTCGGAGTAAATTAAAATGGCGTGTCAATTTAGCAAGAGACAAAGAAGTAAGGAACACTTAATTGTTCTCTAGAAGATTCTGAAATTCTTTTATCGTGTTCACTCATTAATTGAGCTATTTAAGTTATCCGAATAAACAAAAATTCGCCGATTGGAATTTTAATTCTTGTTTTAGTCTTTATGATGCGTTTTAAATGGAATTGAGAAATATTTATTGTGTGTATTGGAATGCGTAGGTAGCGGTAAATGTGAAGAATTGATGTTACAATTTGTGTATGGATTTTAAATGTTAATGTACGAGTTGACACAAATAGTTTGTAAAGTTTTGTTGAATTTTAGTATGTCTACGATTTTAAGTTAAAGTATCTAAAGTAAATCAATAAACTTTAAAAACCTACTTTTTCAGGGAAAATTATTTTTGAATGATTTTTATTCCCAAATAAAAGTTATTATGTATTTAAATTATAAAGTTTAATCAATTATCCCTGTTTATTGGCATTGACACAAAGAATTTTTAAATCTTTCAATGCACTGTTGTAAAAGTTATTTATCAATTATCCTACTGTGAAATTTATGACTGGGTAATTATCAACTTCGTGTTTAATTTCACAAACGTTCAGTTTTAAATATTTTGTTTTAACTGATTAAATAAATATTTAAAAAATCTAGTCATTAACAGAAATTTTCTGTCTGTCAATAAATGATTGCTATAATATTTTTTATAGGTTTGGAAAAGAAAATTTTAAAAAATTGACTTAAATTAAATGAATAAAACCTGAAATTTGACATAAGAATGTAATTCAGAAATTAAAGTAAACCCAACTTATTGTGAGGTAGTCGGGTACACATTGTTTTAATATAGTACATATTTTTATATTGGAATGGTAATTCGTGCAGTACTAATTTCATTAATTTGTAATAGTACTAATTTTATTCCTTTTAGTGTGGCACTAATTTTATTTATTTTGTTATAGTAATAATTTATTTTAATATACAGTAGCAATCTTATAAGCATTATGATACTGTACTAATTTTACATAAATGCTTTTGTAATATAGAACAACGAATTTAAATTGAATTAATACTATTTTATTAGTTTTGTAAAATACACTCTTAAAACAAAAGAGTGAAATCTACTCCAGTTGGAGAAGTGCATTTTCGACACTGGAAAGGAGTTAATATTAACTCAGACTAAGTTAAAATCACTCCTTTGGAGTGATCCTGTTGGGGGTTTAAGACACAAAGGATCCACTCCTTTCAGAGAAGTGCATTTTCAAGACTGGAGGAGTGAATATTACTCAGATTGAGTTAAATTCGTTTGTTTTAAGAGTGTATATTTTTTGTGTAAGATAATCATTTTAAAATCAAGAGTTTTATAATTCATAAAGCATCCTTCGACTCAAATTTGTTAGGTCAACCATCTCCATAACGCAAAATATTCATAAAGTATTTAAAAAATCGGGCACACCATGTGCAACATATAATACAATATTTTGTCTTACATCAACAAAATCGTTTAGTTGGTGCCGCGGTCAGACAAAGAAAAAATTTTAAGGCAGATAACGTCTGTACAAAAAAAATGAATTAAAGTCAATCCAGCTAAACTTTTAAATATGCATGTGACCTATATTAAGCACAAGTTTTTAAAATATAAAGTGTCAACTTGGATTAACATCACAAACCATTTAAATACACACATACAAATAATAGCACCAGTTTCCTTATAGTCTAAGACGTGTCTCAGGTAATAAATCACCAGATTTTCTTTCTCGGTGTACTAAAAAGAAACTTTTAAAAAACGATGTCCCCACCCCATTATCACCTAGATAATGTCACATAAATAAAAAGTTAGTTTCTTTCTGTTAGTTATACTTTTTTAGGCTTTGTAAAAACAAGGAAACAGTTCGGTTATAGCGCATTGTTTGTGGCAAAGTGGCGTAGATCGTCCTAGGAGGATCAGATGAAGTTGAGCTTTTCTAGAGGTGGAAATTTTACTACACTCCGTGCCAGCCTAATTTTTGTAAAAACAAAGAGTAAAAAGGCTGAGGGAAAATCGCGATTTATCCGTTAGCTGGGAACTCCTGTTAGGTAAATTTACATACAAAATGATCTGAATACAATTTCATTAAAATACACTTTTCATTCGCTAAATTTTCTCAAATAATATTCAAATCTGCTAAACTTTAAACGAAATTAATGTTTTAACATGTTTTCTGGATGGATTCACACATTATTTATGGAACTCTTTACATGCGCGGAAGGATCTTCTCCATAGAATATTTCTATTTACCCAACTTAGGTTGGCAAGGAGTGTAGCCCCAATTTGGGGAAATTTAGAAGCAAAATTTATTTTTAGCATAAACTAGAAAAATGGTAGCAGCTAATTTTAACATTCGGAGCAGAAACAACAGAAATTTCTGCAGCGAAATTGAAAACAAATTAATAAATATTCAGTTATAATTACTGCATTATGTAAATTTAAACTAAAAATCACAATTGATCCATAATTCCCAGCCCTACTTTTTCCCACTTCATTTCATTATAGGACAAGCAGTTCTGAAAGAATAGGCTGCATTCCTGTTGATTTAATTCTCACTGAAATTCTCAGAAGTACGGATAGACAGACAGACGTAAAATAATTCAAGATGTAGTACCGTTCTTTATGCCTTTCTAACAAAAAAGATGGATGGACAGATGGGCGGGAAAGTGTACAGACATTCAAAAAGTACAAAAGTAGGTATTTGATATAATACCCTTCCAACAAATGAAGAACTTAGCAAATGAATGGTTGCAACGGAATATTGGAACAGGTACACTCTTAAAACGAACGAGTGATTTTAACTCAGTCTGAGTTAATTTCACTCCTCCAGTCTGGAAAATGCACTTCTCCAACTGGAGTGGAATCCACTCTTTTGTTTTGAGAGTGTACAGACGTAGAGACAGACGCGAACGGAATTCACCACAATGTCAATACTTACTTCATATTTTTTTCATTTCTTTCGAATTAAAAAAAAAGCTAAAAATGACGACAGTGCTAACTGTTATCCTATTATTTATATAAATACTAATCAAGTAAAGATTCATATCAGAGTCACTAGATATTTAAAAATCGAATATTTCATCAAATCTAACTAGCACGAAGGGTCATATATTTCATGGTAAAAATACATTTAGAGTTAGGCACACTATAAACCGCTTTTCCACGCACAGTGCGATACATAGTATATAAATACATCTCAAAACACAACAAAAATCTAATTGCACTTCGGTTTTTATGTTTTGAAGTTTTTAAACATTCATCAGGCTTTCGTGGGTTCAATTCTTATTTATGCGTACTTGGAAGTGGGGAAAAATAAAAACGAGAAGTATATCGCCTTTATATCGTGTGACACCTGTGATTTTTTTCGGGAACGGGTGAAGAGGTCAAGAGATTTAGCGAATTCGCACGTATTGGGAATGCAAATATTTTGGATGGACACGACGAACTAGGAAAAGTAAAATTTGTATGGCTATTTTAAATAAACAGTAGTTATCTATATTTGTTTTATTTTACCTTTGATTTGTGGATGAATCAGCGTGGCTGTTAAGCTACAAGTGGATATTCCTCGAAGAGTATTACGATTTTCAGTAGAAGGTCTGATAACGTGAGCAACGCGCCTAGGCAGATAAAATGGCAGACTCGGGGAAAAAAATGGCAACATAATGATATTGTTGTTTCAATGCAAATGACAATAGCAAGAGGTGATGTTTATTATATACATACGCATTCGACAAAAACTGTAAACTATATTGTGACAAAATTATAGTATTTTAATTTTAAAGTATTAATTAAAAAAGATTTTAATATATAGTATTAATTTTAAAATATTGAAATATACAATATTAGTATATATAGTATACAATAGTACATTTTAATCTTTAGTATATATGTTTATCCGAAACATTAAAGAGTAAATGCTAAACTACGAGTATTTCGAAAGACACTGCGCGCCTTTAAACAATTTTTGTACTAAACATACATCTAAAGTGTGCTTAAGATGGTCCATAACTTCCTTTTAAAATAGCTGGTAATGAAATACTTTTTTGGTAATTTTTTCAAATTCCACGAAAGAAGTGATCTACTAAATACAGGTGGCCAAAGGTATACAGGTTATGGACAGTGACACAGGAATTGAGATTTAAAACGGTTTTATATGGCCCATTATGTTACCATTTCTCTTCTGGACCCCATTAACTTAAAACAAAGCGAATGAGTATCAAAGAAAAATGCAAATTGATGTGTTTAAATAAAGATATGCATGGAATGGTTAAGTTAGATCCTCTTGTGTCGGCTTTGGCAAAGTAGTTTTAAAATCTAGTGCTATTTTTCCTGCACTCTTAAAACAAAAGAGTGAAATCCTCTCCAGTTGGAGAAGTGCATTTTCGACACGTTAAAGGCATGCATATTTTCTCAGACTGAGTTAAAACCACTCGTTTGGAGTGATCCTGTCGGAGGTTTAACACACAAAGGATCCACTCCAAAAGGAGAAGTGCATTTTCCAGTCTGGAGGAGTGAAATCCACTCAGACTGAGGTAAATTGGGAGTGTTTGTTTTAAGAGTGTGGATGTGTTTTAAATGGTCATTACTGTAACATATATGTGTCACTATATGAAATGTAGTCAAATTACTCTTTATGAATTATAAAACTTTAGCAGTGCTACATTTAAATTACTTTTAAATTTAAAATGACATTTTTAATAATCTTACACAAAAATTTCGTAGACTTCACACTAAATAAACGTTTGTTGAAAGACAAAATATTTTGTTATGTTGCACATGGTGAGTCTGATTTTGTAATACTTAATAACATTTTGCGTTACAGAGATGGTTGATCCATCAAATTTGAGCACAGTGTTTTAAATCATTCTTAAGCGCTAGGTTTTTTTTTAATTTTTTGTTTATCGACCACTATACGCGTTAAATTGACCAGCTGAAATAAAGCTTTCACATTCTTTATTTTTGCAATGATGAAAGGCACTGTAACAGCTGAACTTCAGACACTTACTCTGAAAAATTATCTTTTTGTTGATGCGTCATTTTTTAATGCACGGTGCCGATGAATGTCTCCATCTTTGCACTCTTAAAACAAGAGTGAAATTCTCTCCAGTACACTCTTAAATCAAAAGAGTGAAATCCACTCCAGTTTTAGAAGTGCATTTTCGACACTGGAGAGGAGTGAATATTAACTCAGACTGAGTTAAAATCGCTCGTTTGGAGTGATCCTGTCGGAGGTTAAGCACACAAAGGATCCACTCCAAGAGGAGAAGTGTATTTTCCAGACTGGAGGAGTGAAAATTACTCAGACTAATTTAAAATCGCTCGTTCGTTTTAAGAGTGTACATGCGCGGAAAAGTAACGTATATGATGCTTCACTTTTCGTGCTTATTATTTTATTTTAATTTGTTCATGTGATGGAGGATTTATATTGATATAATAGGGATGAAATATTAAAATTTTTTAGAATGAATTTTCGACGTGAACTTTTATCAGTTTTGTCACTGCTTGTATCTTAAAGTTTTTTTTAAAAAAAAGTTGTTGCCTTTAGATATGTCAGTCCCGGATTCGAATCCCGGTTGGTAAGCGCATGGATGCGTGTCTTGTCAACAAAATTTATTTTGTCAATGTGTTTGCCTTCGACTTAATGTGTGTAAAAAAAATCTAACTTCTTCGGCTGCTCTGGCAACGGGCGCGACAAGCGACAACAACGTTATAAATGATTATAATCTCAATAAGCTCCCAACAGATAAAAAAAACTGCACCCCTTCATAATGATACATTATCGAGAAATTCTTTTTCTAAAGTCCTGAAAAGAGCTCAAGTGCGCACTTTTCAAACTTTAAATTCCTTCAGGTGCTTATTTGACTATCCTCCAAATTTTTACAAGCAATCACCGCGTTATCTTTTACACACCCGATCTTTTTACCAAGCGCCCATCATTTTTTACTCGTATCAACCCTTTGACTGAGTAATAAATGTCTTTGCCTTATGGATGGATGTTAATGGGGGCTTTCAAAAACTTATACTCAAATCTTAGAGATAAGAAGATGATGCCGGGAAGAAAACGTTACATTAACTGCTTCGCCAAGGGAAGCCAGCGATCGCTTTGTAATAAGCCCAAGCGAACGCTCTCGGCGAAGTATTTGGCGTTACTCTACAGTGGAGTTTGTATGGACTGACTACATAGACTTGGCGAATTCTGACTATCTAATAAAACTATAATTATAACGAGTTGTTATTGCCTGTGGAGGAAATCATTAAATGTATAAATTCAGATATCGTAGTACAGCCTACAATTGCGCAAGGCCGGTATAGCTTGGTCGGCAAGGTCTTGGACTGGCATCCCTAAGGTTGCGAGTTCGAGCCCGCCATCCGAAGACCCTTGTGTACGGTGATGGTGACTGGTGCACGTTAAATCCATGGTGGTCACAAATTCCTCCAAGTTCCCATACCAAATCAATACCTCTGGGGATGACATGTCAATTCTGGGGATCCTCTAGTTGGCCTATGTCTCTAAAAATTAAATGGATCCACTTGTGAGTGTGTTGTGTCTGTCTAACTTGACGAAGGTTTATAAGCGGGTCTCTGACCAAGCACACAAACCTAAATATACTTGTCTACCAATGTCCAACCAATTACGCAAATAGTCATTTTATGATTTTTATTAACAATTTTTAAAAAATAAAATGCCTTTCAGCTAAGAACCAATATTGAGTGAGTGGTTTATTTGGGCTTACTCAGGTTGCTTGGCGATTTTTTAACGGCTTCAGATTTTTTTTCATCGCCAAGCATCTCAACTCTATGCCTCGAACACTCTTAAGGGTATGGGGGAAGACGAAAGATAATGAACAACAGCAACGATCCTCAAGATTTCGTTCTCACCGAAAACCCGCAAGGTATACAGCCCCTTTTTTTTTGTGTGTGTGTGTGTGTGCTGCCATCGTACAAAAATCCTTTTCGGAAATACCAGAGGGGAGTGCGGGCGAAACATAAAAGGTTCCATATCGCCCCAACTACGCAAGACAATGACCAGCCTTTGTGTTCGGAAAGCGCAAAAATTGCTGTGGGAGCATAAATTCTGTGGGTTTCATAAAAGAACTTCCTGTTGGTAAATGCTGTTAATCTCCCTGTCTAATGATACGAAACAGTTTTCTTATTTTTTTTGTGTGTGTGTTTGTTACGATCAAGATATATTTTTTTTTTTGCTTTCACCCCCTTTCCTGCGCTTGTAGCAGTCTGTACCGAAATAGAGATCGTCATTTGGCCAGCAGCCAGCGCATCTCTTCGGGAATGAGACAGACTTGATCTTTACTTCGGGTTTTGTAACAGGACTTGCCACTGAATTCATATTGCTAAATTCTGGTTGTGTACTGGTCGTTAACAGACCTTAAAAACACCAAAGATTTTTTTTTCTGTTTTAAGAATGCAAATTTCGCTATTCGGAATAATTGGCGTCAAACCGAATATTTTAGCGACAAAACACAGTATACGCAGTTGAAGATGACCATTGGAAATGCCTTTTGGTGGAGATTGTAATTTTTTTTCACTTCAATCGGTTTAAATCGGATAGCTACAGATACAGAATTCAAACATATTTCAACAGCATTTCAAATATATTATTTTTTCTAATGGGGCTGCAACATTGGCGGTCAAGCCTTTGCACACTCGGCATATTCTCCTGAACTGAGAGCCATTTTTTTGTGGCACCATCTAGGTGACTCTCGATACAAATTTCGACGCGCAGATTTCAATGAATCTGAGCTCTTAGTGGATGTTGAAGTATGCCGAGTTTTAATTTTGCTTTGTGGGTCTTTTGTCTCTGTGGGTTTATTGCATGGAATTGGTATACTTTTTTAGAAGACATAAATGTTTTTAAACGTGCTTTCTTTTTGGACACTTACGAGGCGGGCAGAATTTTAAATATTATGCTTACTTCTGTATTATTGGTAGTTTTGAAAGATGTCATGCGAAAATTGCACTCGCTTCTGCCGCCACAGCATCATCTTCGAATATTTAGGTATTTTTTTCAGCTCGTAAAGTGACGTGTCCTATACGTCACTGTTCCGCGCACATACCGAGATGATGGATTAGCAACAGTTGTACTCTTTCCCGATCGTTCCCCCCATAAATGATCTAGTGGGTCGGGGATCGGAGTATATTTAGCCCCGCACATGTTGGTGTCACTGTCTTGGATCTTGGTGGTGTTATCGGCACGATTTTTTTGTTGTCTTTGTGGGTTTATGGAATTCGGTTGTTTGGTTCATGGAACAAGTATACTTATTTTGAAAACATACACTCTTAAAAATAAATGCTCAAAAACGACGAAATTTTCCTTAATTTTGACGATTTCATTACTGGCAAACGCTCCGAGTTTTCGTTTCCTCAAAGTGAGGACATTTGAATCGTCATTTTTATGAGGATTTGAATGTCGTCTATCTAAAGAAATATTTCGTCATTTTTGAGCATGTGAGTACAAAAATGAGATTCAGTTTCCTCAAAATCAAGATACAGAATCGTCAAATCACGATCGTAAAAGTGGGGATTCGCGTTTACTCAAAAGTCACGTGATAGTTCGACGAAACAATCCTCAAAATTAACGAAATGAGGCTTGAGGATTCATGAATCGTCAAAAATGGACGTGTTATTTCTGAGAGTGTACGTTTTATAAACATTTTCTCATTTGTGGTGTTTCTGTGAACCGCAGTCGTCTGTTGCTGGTTTTTGGGATAACTCCTATATATTTTTTAATTGATTATCATAATTCGCACAATACATCACAATTTGGTACAACAGTTTTCGTGTTTCAATACCATAAGATTAGCTGCAACAGAAGTGATTTTGTTCGCTGTTAAATTTCGCTCATGGATTCACCAAAAATATAGTTCCTACACTCTCGGAAGTAACACTTTCAATTTTGACAATTCCTGAATCCTCAAGCCTCATTTCGTTAATTTTGAGGATTGTTTCGTCAAACTATCACGGGACTTTTGAGCAAGCGCGAATCCTCACTTTTACGATCGTGATTTGATGATTCTGTATCTTGATTTTGAGGAAACTGAATCTCATTGTTGTACTCACTTGCTCAAAAATGACGAAATATTTCTTTAGATTAGACGACATTCAAATCCTCATAAAAATGACGATTCCAATTTCCTCACTTCGAGGAAACGAAAACTTTCAGCATTTGCCAGAAACGGAATCGTCAAAATTAAGGAAAATTTCGTCGTTTTTGAGCATTAATTTTTTAGAGTGTAGTAGATGCAACGGCTGTATGATGACTGTATGTTTCACCCTATTTTCGGTATTTGATTGAACCATTTCTCGGGGTTTTGTTTCCAAAACCAGGAAAAAGGTTCAACCTAATACCGGATACATGGTGAAACATTTCACCACACGACCGTTGCAGCTACCCGGAGCCCTTATTATGATGAAACCGAGCGGAAAATTACGAACAATGCTGGCTGTCCACAACTATGAAATATTCTATTTTAAAGTTATTTGTTTTTATGAATAGACATTTGACACGTTATGTATTACATAATTGGATGGAAATTTTGTCGAAGGAAAAGGTGAGCCGATTATGGAAGTGTTTTCTTCATTTATTCAGTAAACAGTTAAATAAACTCTTATATAAAATCAATGTATATCGCTAAATTATGACATCCCTACAGTCAATAGCCCTCGTATAGCTCTAGTGCGACAATTTTTCAGAGTAACCTAACCAAAGTATTTCATAGTTAAAATTCAATAAATCGTTAGCATTTTTTGAACCATCTACTACTCTAAAACTCTTAAAACAGCCTTATATCAACAAAAATGCACTTAATAAATCAAACAATGAATATCCAAATACTTTGTAATGTAAGGAAAACATTTATGTTTTCAAACAATTTATTTGATTTATCCTACCAATGTTTCAATAAGTAAGGTGTCACTATTATTATCCTTTATAATTAACTTCTTAAATATATTATAAGCCCATTCACTAAACAAGCACTCCTTAAATATTGTCAAACATAATTCGCACTAAATTCCTTACGAGTATAGAGAAATTTCCATTTAAAGTATATTGCCTTAACGGTCTTAAATCTTTCTAAAGATAAACTATATTTATTCTGCCTATTTTAATAGATAATGCAATAGAAAATTTATACAATTAGGGACAAACTTAAATCTTTCTAAAGGTAAACTATATTTATTCTGCCTATTTTAATAGATAATGCAATGAAAATTTATACAATTAGGGTGTCCAGATGATTTCTCGAACACCATTTACGATCGAGAACGACCTGTAATACAACAAAAACCCCGGTTCATTTGTTTGAATCCCCCTTCACACTATTTTAAAATTAGAAGCAAAGCGTTGCTTTCAATAAACTTCTGTTATTCGTTTATGTTATTTTAAATTGATATTCATTTCGTCGGTTTATTTATGTGTCAAACTGTGATTTTGTAGTACTACTGGATTTTTTGGACTTTAACTTCCTTTGAGTTAATTGTTTTATATGGTACAATAAAACTTGTAATGTTTGAATTTCTTTTTTTAGAATTTGCAGCATTTTGTATGAATTTTGTCTTAAGGAAATTTCAGATTTACTTAAACAGAGTCTACCTTTTACTAAATTTAAGCGACATGAGTCAAAAATGTTAATCGTTCACGTCGTTATCGTTAAAAGTTAAGTCATCGTTAGTATAAATCGATGAATTTGTAGCTTTGAATTAACTCTGAAGATGCAAAAATAATAATAATAAAAATCTGTACGAACTATGAACACCATTTACTATATTTTCCTAAGCATATCCGTAAAAACGGTAGAACCCAGAAATTAACCCTCTGAAAAAGCATTAATATAGATTTCGGATCATATAAAGGAGTGATGTATACTTAAATACCCTTATACATTCACTTCAAACTAACATAATCTAATAACATTAGCTCATTATGTACTAGACTCCTAAAAATTAAACACCTGGTTTCACGAAAAATATGGTTCCTAGTAGCTGCAACGGCTGAAATGTCTCCCAATATTTTCAATATTCAATTTGACCATTTCGCAAGTTTTGGAATCAAAAACCTGAGAAATGGTACACCCTAACCTACTATTCAAAATATTTTGAAATATTTCAACCACACAGCCTTTGCAGCTACTAAGAACCATACTTTTAGTGAAACCAAGTGCCAAATTTTTAACAGTGACGGTTGGAATATCAGATTTAACCCTATAATGCATGAATTTTTATTTTCATCCCAAAAAATATATATGTATCTTTATTACTCATACATTAAGGGGAAAATACTGAAATTTTTTTAACTGCATTAGAATTGAAATTATTTCAATTTAATTTTTTTTTCCATATGACAGAAACCAACTACAAAATTCCAATTTTGATAATAATGACTAGAAAACTACTAAATATATTTCAAAATAACTCTTTTTAACAAAAATTAATTTTTCAAAACAATTTATTTGTATTTGTACAAATATTGTGATACTTCGAATACTGCCAAAAACGTAATTTCACAACAGTTAATAACCTCACTCTTTAATTTTGAATACACTTTTACTACTGTCATCTATGAGGATTATTAGTAACTATAACTTCAAAATGGAATGTAATAGACAAAACCAAAAAACATATTTGTCTAGAGGGAGCTCTACTTTAATAGAATAAAGTGAATTATGTTATTTTTGCCAAACGGCAACAGTATCTAAAAAACAGTATGTAAAAAAGAACATATCTTTATTATCTTTCACAACTCCGATTAAATGTTTCCCATCCTTTCCCCTAAGCGGCGAAGTCTAACTTTCCCAATGAAACCGAAACCCTAGATTTATCGGCAACAATTCTGCCAGAATGTTTGCTCATAATTTGCATTTTTTCGCACATCCGAGGATGAAACCTCCCCCTCTAGAAATTAGGAAGCCCACCCGCTCTTATTCCATTAAAAGAAGTAATTACATACATAAATCCACTGCTGATTTGCATTGCAGATGGACCTAATATCTGCTGGCAGTCTGCTAAAGGTGATGCTATTCCCCGTGTTGTGCTTTCGTAAAGCTTTGTTTCTGAAAGTGGTGTAACAGTGCTATTTAAAATTAAAGGTGAGAAACACTACGCGACTTTTAATTAGCTTGTTTCAGATGACGTATTCTTTCCAGGTTTCATTCCTGCCTTCCACCAATTGGTGCTCCGATTGGTGCTCTGTATCTGCGTAACGTTAGGAATAGTATTTTCATTTGGCGTTTCTATTGTCACTCAAAACCTGAATTTCTCGAGATACCACTCAATAATAGATATTTTATGCGCTAATTTTGGCTCTCTGTGTTAACTTTTTGAAAACTTAATGGTAACGCTGGCGTGTGCATTAACTTGTGTTCTAAGTTTAATTTGTTTTATTTTTTAGCAATACCCCCTATAACACTAAATATCTAAGACAGCTCGATTTGCACGTGTACGATTTCCTCGAAAAACCTTATGTCATCCGACAGGTATGTACGAGGTATTCTCGTACCAAATTTGTAGTGTAGCTTCTTTAGTTCAAGCTGTAGAATGGTTTCAGACAAACAGACAAGCGCCTAATGCATTAATTAATAAGCTTGAAGGTACACCACTTTTAAAACAAAGATTATTTAATCCATTGTTCTGCAACAGAAGATCTCATAGCCTCTGATTGTCTTGAACCACCTCTTCCGTTGGGTTTTAAGATTCACACTAATTTTCCCGGTAGCCTTTTGATTGCGACTCCCGATTAGCGAGAGTTTTGCAGCTGACTGTTGAAAGTGTAAAGTTGTGCATCTTTTAAAGCGATTCCCGATGTTTAATTGGATTTTTCTCCCGGTTGATTGGAGTTTATCCCGTTTTGGGAATTGCGGGGGATTTGGAAAGAAATTGCCTGGTGTGTCGGTGCCGATTTAGATTAGGTTTAGAAATTGGCTCGTGGATTTTCTTGTGTTCTCAAGGTGTATAAATTAAATTGTAATTTTTACTGATCATTTATAAAAGAATATTGTACCAACTAAATTACTAGTTTGACTTGAGCGCAATGTATTGACTTCTTTTTTCGTACGTATTATATTTATGAATATTAAATAGATTTTTTTTTGTTTTCGTTTTGGTGGTCTTTGACTTGATAACAATTTGTGGGGGAAATTAATTAAAAGCTAATGGTATAGGGCTATATTAGTAGCTCATTGGCAAAAGATTGTTGCTTGTGTAATTAAGCAATTGATTTATATAAGTTTAGTTCTAACTTAAATTTCATTTTTCTCGGTGGGTTTTTAGCGATCAGGACTCGATCGCGGGAACTTCCGATCCGGAGATCGATACCCTGATCACAGGGCGCCTCACAGCCCTAAAACGTTGAAGACATCCAGTCATTTACCACATTCCAAACAAGCCCATATTAAACTATTCCTTTGAAATATCCAATATAGAATCCCGCCTGAAATAGTTTGTATGTTGTGGGCGGGCCCGGCCTAAAAACTGGGCCAACAATGTGCTGGTAGACCGCCTGCCTTGGCCTTGGCTTTCTCAATCTCTATGCTGCATTAAATGGATGGGCAGGCTTGCTACCTAGAAAATGGTTTTTGATGATAATGGTTGTTCAGCAGATTCTTGTGTCCTCACCTAACTCATGGTGGCATGCCGTAGGGAGCTGGAGTGCTGTGTGCGTCATATAGTGAGATGAGTGTTGTGACGTAGGCTAAACAATGAAGTGGACTCTCACGCTATAAAAAAAATTTGTTGCTTTTTCAGTTAAATATCATATTTTTTACAGTTTGGAAAAACAGTTTATAACTGTTTTTATCTTCGTTAACATGACGTCAAACTCACAACCCATCAAATGCACTTTGCCTATCAAGAAAATATGAACACATGCAAAGAGTCACGTGGTTGAGGTCATCGTACGGCACAAATACCCAATACCAGCCCTCGCGACTGAGTGATTACTTTGTAGCAGACGGTTCGGTATTGGGTTCGTAAGCAAGAGGTTCCTAGATCAAAACCGGGCCCGGCCCATGCTAGACCCATACCTCTTCCAGGAACCTCTTGCACGCGAGCCCAATGCTGAACCGTCTGCAACAAAAAGTAATTACTCTGTCGCCAGTGTGTTGGGTGTTTTATTTTTGCAGGAAGAAACGGTTAAATTGGCTGAGGGAAACTATTCAATTAACAGTTTTTTCTTGCTAAAATAAAAAAATTTCCCTGTTAAAATTACTCCATTCTTGTAAAAAAAAATTACAGTTTTAAACAGTAAAAGAAACAGTTATTAACTGACGTCAAAGTTTTCAGTTTTTAACGGTTGAAACAACAGGTTTCTTTACGGTGCATTCAATTTCTAAGTTTTCGATTTTGGACAAATATCGTTAGTTTTTCAAATGTTTTTGGAATTGTCCAACAAATCAGCATTTATATGCAACTCTGACTGTATGAAAACTAAGTTGTCAGACTTCCCTGCAGAAATGGAGGTACCGTCAAAGCGGGTAACTTTGGCCACGGAGGGTAACTTTGGCCACGCGTCGGAAAAAGATTTGTTTCTTAAAAATGATCTCATCTTAAATTGTTTTACATTTTTGGAAAGGTGGAAACATCGCCTTTCATGTCATGTAAAAAAATTTCTCCTTCTAATTCTGGCAATACTACAAATGCTGTTTTCATTCTTACGAGCATAAAATTACAAAAATCTATCTCTTCCAACTTTTGTCTTGAACACTTAAAAAAATATTGAAAATATTTAAATAAAGCACTCTATTTGGTTCTTTTAATTATGGGGAAGAATATTACACCATTTGTTTTATTCTAAGTTGAATACTTTTTATGCTGTATTTAAATATTGGTAATTGGGAAGCTTTTGCCGATGAATGCGGGTAACTTCGGCCATAGATGTAAATATATCTTTATGGAACTTTGCACTTTAAAAAATGTATGTAAAAGTGTATTCTGTTTAACTATTTTTGAAAAATTATGACTTTTATGATTACTCATTTTTGGATAGTTTTTTTTTTAAATCTTGCTATTTTAAACAGTAAAAAGATAAATAGAATGCAAGAAACGTATACCGCACTCAAAATCGCAAATGTCGAACGGTAAAAATTTTCGGATTCCTAATTATGAATAGATTATTTTTCCTCTTTTATAATAAAATCGTTTGCTTTTTATAAATATATTTGTTATTAAATCTTGCTTCAAAAAAGTTCTTTTTCCCTTATTAAAATAGAAGTTTGTTTTTCTTTTAAGCGACAAACAATACTGGTATTCATCGTGTAATGCCATTCCACGATGCACTGCAGTGTAAATGTTAAGTTATATACCATTTTTAATAATTATATGTCTTATAACTTTGCTATTTTTAGGTTAAAAGTTTTAATATTGCTATTTCATTCGTTAACACAGCCTTTAAGGATGTTAAAAAGTATGTTTCTGATGTATTTCATGGGTGGCCAAAGTAACCCGCCCGGCTCCTAACAGTGTCCTAATTTTTTTTTTTAATTAATACCAATTTTTTATTAATTTATAAAATTTAACAAAAATGCTTGAAAATTATTCCTAAAAGTACAATACTTAGAATGCATAATGACTTTTAAGTGTTTAAATCGTTTTTGTAGTTAAATTTTTCTTCTTTTGTAAAAAAAACTATGATTTTGGCCAAAGTTACCCGCACTAACGGTACTATTTTAAAATAAAAAAAATGTTTTAATAAACTATGTTAAATTGAACTTTAATATAAAATAATAAAGTTTTCAATCTATTTGCATAATTCTTACATTTATCCCAGTGCACATTTTAATCTTAAATCAAATGAAACCTTATTTTAATGCGACAAACCGTTTTTTTTTTTAAAGATGAATTTAGCCGCCATTTAGATGTTTTTCTCTACTGTGCATTCTACAAAAGAATTGTAAATCAGGATTCCAAGAATGAACGTGGATAGCTTTACAAGCTTTCTTTTCTTTACCTATAGTTTTTCATCTTTCATAATTTTTTAATAATTTATTTATTGAATTGGTGGGCGGTCAGAGGTTTTTCGGTCGTGCACCGAACCTCCGATACAAGTGGTTAATTATGTTTTTGGTTATTGGACTGATTGGTGTGCTTTAATTTCTTTTGGCGTAGGAGGATAAAAAGTTTCACCCGAAATGCCGTAATTATTTTTGTATAGTAAAGGGTGTTTTCCCTTTCTTCTTGAAATTTCTCAAAGGGAATCGGTTTTCATCCTATACATAGCTTAAGACCACCTACTCTCTTTCTGGGGATAGACAGTTATTGAACGTTATGAAAGTTATGTAAATAGAAATTGAGTATTGCTATATTTAAACGTAAGCGTATTAGTTCTTCACAAATACTGTTCAAACAGTTATCGTAGCGTAGAAGAGGATCAACCATCTAATTATCAACAAAACTTAGTTACATTATCGAGTTGGAACCACGGATCATGAAAAAAATGCAAATCGTCAAATCGGTCTACTGTTATACGAGGGCTGAGGAGCCCAGTCGGTTAAGGTGCTGGACTTGCATGCGAAAAGTATCATGTTCGGGTCCGGACATTGCCAAAAAATAGACAAAACTGACTTTTTCGATATAATTGTTGTGTGAAGGCTAAAAGGCAATGCACAGTACATAAAATTGAACATTTTCTTGTTTCTAATGACTATCACCATTATGAGGAGTACACCCGTGCAACGCCGGGTTCATAAAGCTAGTGACTAATAAATGAGATGCATTTAATAAACTATATCCAATTTCAAATAATAAAAACGCAGGCAGACATTCTTTAACACAACCATTTTTAATACCTGCCAACTTTTAAATAAAATTTATTTAAAGCCTACGGTTTTGTTTATTTAAGTGCCAGAATAAATACATTTTCTACTCCGAAAATGACAAAGTTTTCCCTCCTTTAAATCTGTGAAATAAGATTCTGGAGTTAAAGAACCTATTTAGTCAAAATAAGCATTCATTCTCCAACTAGACAAGATTAAAAAGTCGCTGGTCCGTTCTCCCTAAATGAAAAATCCGTGAAAAGTATCCAAAGACTCAGAGAAAGGATGATAGGTTGCTCATTTGTGGTGTCTTCTAATGGAATTTAGAATTACAGAAACGTTATAAAATTGGCACACACAAAAAACTAGAGATTAGATGCATTCCAGCATATTAAAAAATCGCACTTGCCTTTTGTGGTAGTTATTCAAAGAAGCATTCAAAAAACATTTCGCTGCTAACGATTTGCGACAAAAATATGCAACTTAAAAGCGAAAAAGATAATTAATAACGCACCTTTTTGCCTGTTTTTTTTTAATTCACTAAGGCTAAGATTTTTTTTTTTTGCATTTTTTTCTCGCATTGCATTTTTTCTCCTGTAAACCTTTTTTCTCTGTTTTGCTCATTCTTAGCGCGGGGAAAATTAATACAAAGCCCCTTCCCCCCCTCCGAGTATTTCTCTTTTTTTTCCCCCTTTCTCTGTCTCTCTCTCTGAGAAGTCGCAAATGAAACAATAATAAAATATTTTTTAATTGTTATTTTTTTCTACCTCTTCTCCGGTCCCATCATCATTCCAACGCCAAAATATATCTCACACACACGTAAAAAAAAATTAGAATTAAAAAGCCAAACGGTAAAACTTTCGTCCGAAACAAATGAGAAAAACGTACCAGGAGACACACATGCAAAAAAACACCAAGCTTCTTCTGTAGAACGACATCCTACTAATAATAAGAACACCTGAAAGAATTAATTATGCGGTTTTGTCCAAGAATTAATATCCAAAGTTATTAAAACAATGCGAAGAGCCCAGGAGAGAGAGAAATGCAAGAATTCCTGAGTCACAAATGTTGCACGGAAGAACAATTGGCGAATGTGGGCTGACAAAAAAATTCTCTCTACTCCCCCCTAAGGATTTTTTTTCTTGTTCTATCCCACTCCCTTGCAGTAGCCTGATTGTTTTTTGCTCATTACAAATTCCTATGGAAGAAGAGTGGACAAGCAGTGTAGGGGCGGAAGGGAAAAAAAACTATGTCTGGGAAACTAAAAGAATTAACACGCCACAAAAGAATGGTATGCGATTATTACATAGACATTAAGGCAGGCATATGATATTGACGAGTATGCAAATAAGTTCTGGCCCGTAGGTTTTCTTCCGTCCCTAAACCCGTGCCCCCCCCCCCCCCCTGCTGGGCATGGTGCCTAATGTCAGAACGCTGATCAGAAGCATAAAAGTGGATAATTCTAGTAAGGGAATTTCTCCCATTAATTAAATAAGTCTTTGTGATTATTATTTTCGCATTTCTCTTGAATAAGTAGTTGTCCAACAAACTTAGTTTTAGTCTTTGAATAATAACGAAAAGTAATTCGCTGTAAATATCTGTCGCCAACATGTGTAAGTCAAGCATTTTTGCAAGTCAGGAAAAAGACTTTTAAAGATAAATTTCATGAATTGAAAGTCACAAAGTCAAATTTCTGAAATATACTCTTACATTTCATTTTTAGTAGCTCCAAAAACCTAAAATGTGTTATAACAGCATTAACAACGTGTTAAACGAACTCCATTATACATTATCGACGTTTTTTTTATAGTTGTTGCCAGGCTTCTTCTTAACAAGATTCCGTTTTAATACAGATTTTTTAATCCTAAAATGTGAAAATTAGCTATAAATGACTTGTTTCGTTATAAATCTGTCATCCAAATGATATACTAATAAAGAGGAATGGCGAGGCTATGCGGTAAATTTCCGAATTTTTTTTAGGTTTCAAAAAATTTATGGGTTTTTAGTGGGATGCAACCTACAATACTTGAATGCATCGAATAAACTGGCGCATTATTTAATTGTGTATTTATTTAAGGCAAATATCAACAATCATATAAGCTTACAATTAACTTCAAAAGTTTAAGCACCATAATCACACCACTTCAAAATGCCTATAATATCAATTGCTAAAAGCATGGTCTCATAACAAATATTTCTCCCCGAAAAAAAATCACACACTTTAAACGTGATAATTAAGTCTGATACTTCTTCATTATTCTCTTTCAAGAAAACGCTCAAAACCGAGGTGTCACCCGATCTACCGTTACGTTCATATTTATAGCCTGGATAATTATCCAAATCCAATCACTTATAAAGGAAGCATTAGCAGGAAATTTCGAACGTGTTTTGTGATCGCTCTTTAACACGATACGCGCATTTCCATAGAAACAACGGGTGCGTCGGCACGCCATGGTCTTCAATCCACGGATTTTTAAACGATTTAAATACAACTTGCCCGTAAACTCATAGTAAAAAAAGGTCTGTGGAGAAGGGTACTGCATGATTTGGCGTGAAAATATGTTTGGCAATGTGTCGTTACCGTTTAAGTGACGAAAAAATAAATAAAATTTTTTAAAGCTGCTTTGTTGTAATACTGTAAGTTGGTTTCAATAAGAAATATAGTTTCTGGTAGCTACGAACGAATTTAGAATGAAATGTATTTTAGATGTTAAGTTAAAACATTTACTATGTTTTTCTTAAATTAGAAAAAAAATGTCTAAAACAAGAAAAATAGTACATTCGAATACTGAAAATCTGATGAAACATTTCACCACAGAGCTGTTGCCACTAGTGAAAACTATAATTATATGGTGAAATCGAGCAAACAATTTGTAACAGTGTAGTTCAGGAATGCATAAATTTGATACCTATATTCGATTGTAAAAAAAAATATGTGTGTATTAAAGGGCAGTTAAAAAAGTAAAACTATTGTGATTGTTTAGAATATCATAAAAAAATGTATAAACTCACGTGACTTTCTCACCGATGGAGGTACCCTTTTAAGTTTGCCAATGCCCAGTCCGTTACATCTCAAGTCTGTGGTCTTCACCCGGGTATATTTTCATACCTTGAGTATTTTTCGGGTAGATTTTTTGGCTCGGATGTGACAAGGAGTTCAAAATTTTAATGATTGATTGATAGGGTAGTCGAGAGGCTACTTCATTACGTGAGTTTTGAAGGTTTGGTGTATGAATAAAGAGTCTAGACTTATATTTAAAGATTGGGCTCAATTTGACTCTTTCTTAACTTGCAAATTGTTTAAGCAAGAGAATATGTGTAATAAAAACATTAAATTCACCAATCAAAGTTTCTTCACGTTCTTGTGTTGACTCTATATTCTTCCTCATTCGTTTTCTTTTTTTTTATATATATTAACTGAAGTTTTTAGAAAGTTACTATATTGGATCATTAAAACTTTTATTTTTAGTTTAATTTTTATTAAAATTAAGTTTAATTTTTTTAAGTTGAAGTCAAAAGTTTAGTTTTATAAAAGTTAAAATTGGGAGTGTTTCCAAAATACCAGTTGGAGATAAAAAAAAATAATGTCCGATTTTTTTCTAATCGGTGAAATAAATGCCATTTTATGAGCAAAGTTTTTCATATTTCATTTTTAAAATTGCATTTAGAGTTTTCTATTTCCTTAAATTATAAAATGTCCATTATCTGAATTAGTGAATTGAAAGTTATGTTTAATTTAATAGAAAACAAATTACTGTTTTTTTTTTTTTTTGAACTTTTGCATTCAAAACTAAAAAGAAGTTAAAAAGCAAACCGTATCATCACCATCATTCTTTACAAAATATATTTTTAGCAGATGAAAAAGTAATTTAATCGGTATACTTATTATTAATAAAAAATTTAACTGGAAAAATATAGCTTTCTTCACAAATCTAAAAATATATTAGACTGCTTTTTTTTCCATTCCAAAATCTATTAACTCCCTTCCGATAAATAGCTAGATAAAAGTAAATTATAAAAACGAAATAAATTATCGCCATTTTCATTTAAATGTTTTGTTTTCCAGCTCGATACTTTATTTTACAGTAAAAATCTTTTTTTTTCCATCCAAACCTAACGGCATTTTGAAGAAATTCCCATACTTCTTTATTTCGAATAAATAATTTATCCTCCTAAAAAAAAAAACCATTACTATCTTTGAGCGTGATTACAGGCCATTTTATATCCCCATGCTCTGATTTGAGATATCGGTTCAAATATTTGTTTTAAGCCAGCAAGCCGCTGATAAATATCAGTCCAAATTAGCAGAACATTTGTCAATAACGGAGCCCGAGTCTTCTTATATACCTTTTAGTTAAAAGCCGAACGGAAAAGATATATTAAAAGCCATCATTTACGTAGCGGCGTTCGCAATTATTTGTAAATGCAAAATGTTCCTTTTATTATCCTCTAACGGGGAAGTAAATGAACTGAAAGGGGGGAGAGAAAAAAATCATCCTTTTCCCCCCTATTCATTCCCAGGTACAAGCAATCGTTCCCGCAAAACAAAAGACCAGATGAATGCCCGGGCTGAAAAACAAGTTTTAAAACCGTTTTATGTTGCAATATTTCATTAATGATAATAAATACCGTCGCGGGGGGTTTTAATAGAAAGTTGGGAAAATTGAAAAACGCCGGAGCGAAAAACTTTTAAAAGCAAGCGGCAAAGCCTTTAAATTAATCACCCCAGCACCAGAAACGCCGTTGTTTCGTATTGAACTGTTATTGATAATTATCTTTCGTTTCCTCCTCCGCATAAAGGGGCATAAAAATAACTGGAAAAACAACAAAAATCATCCATACTGCAAATAGGCACAAAAATCTAAACAATGGGAAGCAGCTCATTTATTAAGCGTTTATTTTAAAAACCGCTTTTCGTCAGCTTTCAGCGGGCAAAATACTACCAGCACAATGGGTTGTGTAAACACCGATAGGGGAGCGATTAAAACACGTGGTTTCCGCCATATTGTTCCCCCCACACAATGCGAGTGAAATTTCGTTGTTGTTTTAATCCGACAACATTTTCGGGACTTCTCTAAAAGTTGGGGCTTCCTTTCGAAACTACGTATTGAACCTTTTGTGAGAACTGCGGAGCTCTGTTGCACCAAAGACCAGTAGGATATATTAAGTGTAAAAGTGACCCATATGAAGAAATACCCTTATTCCTGAAAAAAAAAAAGTTTTTAATGCTGTTAAATACATAATAATAAAAATGTAGTGTTGCATATGTGCCACTTGTAAAAAAATTTGACTTATGTCATCACCAAAATTATGATTCGTAGTAGCTGCAACTGTTATAAAGTCATAAAGGATCAGATGGCTGGGACATATGTTTTTTGACGTGAAGATCTGGACCCAGTTAAAAAGCTGACGTTTTCAAAGATTGAGGGTACAAGGAGAAGAGGGAGACCGGCTACGAGGTGGTTGGATAGTGTTGAGAAGGACCTGAAAGTGATGGGAATAACCAGATGGAGAAATCTGGCTGCAAGTCGCCCTGTCTGGAGAAAGCAGACTGAGAAAGCCTTGGCCTGCACCAGGCTGTAGTGCTGTTAAAGAAGAAGTAGCTGCAACTGCTGTGTGGTGAAATGTTGCACCATACTTTCGTTATTTAGTCTCGCAGACTTGTTTCTTAAACTTGAAAAATTGTTCAACCGAAATATGGTGAAACATTTCACCACTCAGCTGTTGCAGCTTCTAGGAATTATTATTATGGTGAAACTAGGCACAATTTTAACAGTGTAGACTCTTACACTAGACATTCGTTTGCCTGTGAACTTGGCACAAATGTGTAGTTCATACTGTAGTTACCAGTGGGTTAAGAGAGAAAAATAATAACGGAGTTACATAGCAGCAGACGTAATGGTACAGATATACTAGAAAACTAGTTTAGCTTCTTTTATCCCGTACGAAGTACTGCTATTTATTTGCTAGTATCAGCAATACAATTACATTTGGGCAATCGTGACCTGATGTCAATTTACAAATATATCAACAAAATCATAGATTTAGACCATAGATTTTTTTATATTACATTATAATATAGTGACTGAAATTCAGGTATATGTTTTCAAACTGTTGTGCCACTTTTCTGCATACAATCCCATATCTCTCTTCTTTTGCGTCCAGAATTCGAAATCGGGCATGCTTCCATATCCATTGTCCTTTTGCTCTGAAGGGGAGATGATTGGAGGAAGGAGAAATTCGTTCGAAAATGATTCCTCCGCTTTATAAAATTCCAAAACCAAAAGCCGAAACGTTCCGCGGGAAACGACAAGGAAATTGAAGTTCGCCGGCTCAACCCCCCCCCCCCCTACGAGTTCGAAAAATCCAGATTTATCTAAATTAATTAATTTCCTTTAAATAAAGCGTTCTAAAGTCAGTCCGGAGAATGATGTTCGC
Organism: Hylyphantes graminicola; assembly: GCA_023701765.1. Taxonomy (NCBI): domain Eukaryota; kingdom Metazoa; phylum Arthropoda; class Arachnida; order Araneae; family Linyphiidae; genus Hylyphantes; species Hylyphantes graminicola. The sequence continues at coordinate 6,514,951 of CM043113.1, forward strand.
TGGGGAGGGGGACGACGTCGAATGTTCCACAATAAGTTCCTCAATGGAAAGGCACAAGTCGTCGTTTTCGTCGACATCCGGACGATATCGCCAGAAACAAATCATTTCCCGTTTCGACTTCCCCCTTCATACCTATATCCCGGAAAAGTCGGACCCAGAAGTTTTATCCCGACTTTTCGGTCTCCAAAGTTAACGATTTTTCTTTCGCTGCGGCGGCGAAGTCTTCCTGTCCACCCTAATCAGTGGGTTCGATCGGTATCTTCGGCGGGTTTTAAAAGTTGTGTGTGTTTGCACCAGATATCCAAATGAATTTTCCATCCGATTTTGCGGCTTTTGATTTCGATAAAAGGGAGGAAGGAGGTGGAATGAAGGATCAATAGTGACAGTTGCAGTTTACTACTGGCAGAGCGGCAATTTCGATTTTTACTGTCAATGTTTACTTCGTTTGGGGTTAGATGAAGACTACTGAGGGAAAAATGGTCTAAGCATAATCCTGCATATTTAGATGTTAGAAGTAGCGAGTCTTGAAATCTGTCATTATTCTTTAGACTCTGTGATGCAGAATTAGCTCAGACAACTCATTTTTCTCCTTTAAAAGTCATGGAAATAATAAAATTATAATATTACCAAAATTGACGTTTTTTAAACGAACTTCAGTAAGGAAGTTCAGTGCTTTTTTATTATTTTTAAATCAAGTTAGAACTGCTAAATGCAAAATATCTCTTCATTCTACGTTATATTTACTTAAATACGGTAGTTCAAAAGCTTGCCAAAGACAATGAATAACTAATATTGTAGAACGTGCCAAAGCTGTACCGTGGCCATGTGCTCCTTACCTACGCACTACTAGTTTACAACGGTTTAAGAGGTTTTAAATTCCGTAATTTACCATCAATATGTAAACAGAAATCCAAGAATACCACAGAAATCTACCATTCTTTAGCTAGGAGAGCAGAACGATAGGCACGCATGACGAAAGCAGTGACGTATGCACCTTGGTGAAAAGTTTGTGACTGTGGTAGTTTTTGACGTTTTTATGCTTTTCTTTGTAACTTGGTTGAATTTTTTTTTATTTATTTCGTTTGTGAATTTGATTTTAGACGAACTTTGTCTTTTAAATACCAACGTAAAATCGAAAATACAAAATCAACCATTTTGTCCAGTCTCTGGTTTCAAATCTCGCCTTACGAAAAAGAATATTTTATACCGTTTAGCATCCTCTGTAATCGGATGTATCACTGGTCTCAGATTTAATTTGCTCTCGTGTATTAAAAACTACCGTAGTTCAGACGATTGGACTAAACTTATTTTTCTATTACGTAAAATTGCACCACTTTCACCATTACACCTTTCTATGTCTGTAACCATCCTTCAAAAGCCCAGCAGTTATCTGCTATAGGAATGGGAATAGCGAAATCATTTTCCGATGGGCACAGAGGTGCCATTTTATTATTCTTCAGTCTATTCTCCGCTGAATGATGTTAGTTGGAAGTCGTAGTCACTTTATTGAATTGTCTGCAACAGTCTTATCTGGGTTTCGGTTCATTGTGTGTGCTGTATTGAAATGCGATGGGTGCTGGACCACTAATTAACGGTTTGGAAGTTACAGATTTTAGGATTGTTTAATTATTTTAAATTTTATAATTTCATTGATATTTTTAAGAATTAAGAATGATAAGGGATATAAAAGGCAATTGATGCACTTTAAGTTTAAAAGTTTATAATATTTACAGTTAAATGTCCATACCCATAAAACGATTCAATAATGCTAGTTTGAATGTAAAATTATTTTTTGTAACACTTTCGACGACACTTTTTTAATTTGAAAACTAAATTTACGCTTTTAGGATTATTTATATAGTAAATAAAGCTATTATATAACATTTACATGTGCTACAAATTGCGTTTAAATTTAATGATTTACATTAAAAATAAAAAAAATATGCGTTTTGTGTTGTTAAAATTTCATGTAAATAGAGGTATAATTCAAACGTGTCTTAATACAAAAAAGTAATTTTTCCATAGATTAGAAGAATAAAATTTATAAATGTAAGATGTCAACATTGTTAGACAAATCATGATGAGAAAAACATAGGCAGATTGTCGCTTTCCGTATTTCACAAGGGAACACCGGATTTTTAACTACTTTCTGAGTGTCCGTTGTTGGCACGATTTTATCGTCCAACAATAATCGCCACTTAATTAGGCAAAATTCACACTTTCAGTGCAGTGGGCCACAGCAAGGTCAAATTCCTAGACTCAGGTGGTTCTTTTGCTACTTAAAACATTGTGTATCATTGTATCACAGTGACAAATAAATGATTGTTTTAGTGAATTGACAAGTCGCATCTGTGTTATTCCATGGTTATTGCAATTAATAAAATTTTAATCTTAACAACGCAAAGTACTAATTTCTATTAAAATATGTTACCACTTAATCTAGATCAGCCCTTAATCTTAACAGCATTTAGTAGATGTCTTTAATTAATTCTAGTTTATTTACCTTCCCTTTATTTATTGTCATAACTTATTATAACTAATTACCATCTGTCCAACACCGTGTTATATGTACCGATTTCCGACTATTCGATTAGAAAAACTTTCTCTTTTTGCGCCTGGAATCCACAAAAAGGTTAGTTCAGAGTTAAATCCGGCGAGTTGGCAGAAAGGTTGTTGGAATTAACTTCGCACTAGAGAAACAGTTCCTAGCTCTACATAGGTATAAGAAACATTAAAAAGACCAAAGCATTTCAATGATAGCTCATTTTAGTCTCATGGACATTTTAAAAAAAAGTTATTTCATATACTTATACCTCGATGTCATTCTAAAATTTCGGTTCCAGACATAATCCAACAGTCGAAATTACGACAGGGAAAGTCCTGATAGAGATTAAATCCCTACAGGTTCAAAATTCCTGATAGATCAATTAATACCATTATACTTAATTAAGGACAATTTAATTAATAATTTTTGAATTAATATATTTGCATTTTTATTGTCGGCATATCGGCTGCCAGTATTATGACACAGACCCCTAAAATTATTTTATTTCAGCAAGTTCGCTCACAATACAGGGGTCCCACAAACTCCACAATCACCGCACTAAAAAACGTTTATTATTGAAGAGAAAATGATCTCTGTACCATTGTATAGGCAAATCCCCATATCACTCCAACTATAAACATAAAACCCCTTTCAAGCCCTATCAGACCAAAATAATGACCACCGTAATGGTCGTGAGCGTGCGCCAATATGGTCGTAAATAACTCTACAAATACGATCGTACTCCAGATACAATGCAAATTTCAAAGGAGAGGAAATTAGAGAAATTATCGTAAGGGTCCCCATTAAAAAAATTCGAACAAAAGTCGATTTTTTGACCTTGGAGGGGGGTGGATGGATATTAGGAAACTAATTTAAGGGATGAGAAAGTAAGTGATAGCGCGGTATTTTTCACCTGCTCTTTGAGAGGTAATGTACGCGGAACTTTGTAAAATTCACTATTCACAACTTAATTTTGCAATATTTCTAAACACAAATATTCTAGTTTTCTGTAAAAAGTTTTAAATTTTAAAAATACCCATACCGAAACAACCTTATAAGTATTAGTCGTTTATGTGTAGAAAAAAATGACGAATCTATAGGGTTTCGGAGATATTACATGTTGAATTAATAAAAAAAGATGGTTAAAATTGACTATTAATTTTTTTAAAAATTAGTGCTTGTTTACTTATCCATAGCAGAAAAAAAAAATTACAGTTCAAAACATCAAAATCCGGTAAATTAAAATACCCATCAGCAAATCTTTGACCCTCTGAAGGATATGATAATTGGATGTTAGATAAACAGGTTTTCAATGCAATTAGTCTCAAATTCGAAATTTTAATTGAAAACTATTTTTTTTTCATTTTATAAAACTTTTTTTTCTATGGCAGAGTAGAATAAAGGACTCCTTCAAATCAAAATTTTTAAAGAAATTTTAAATTAAATAATTGATAAAATTTTAAAAATCACGTGTTGCTGAAAAACCTGGGGTTTATGCATCTGTATCCCTCAGAGAGATGAGGGGGGGGGGGGAAACACTTAAATAAAATTTTAACTTAAATTCCCCACTAAACTTATATTTTATGCATTTCGATAGTTTATAATCCATCCCACCACTTATAAACACCTTAAAAATTACCTTTTGAATTATTAACATCCCTTCTTTTGAACATATAGATGAACAGTAACAGGTAACTATTCGTGAGAAAGAGCCCAATTCCATCTCTGATCGAGGGGGAGGGCAGAGCGAGCGAATCCCGGATTTGGAGATGAAAAATCGTGAGTCGAACTCCGGCAAATGAAGATGCAATCGAACTTCGTGTAAGGGGGAACAGCTAATCGCTGCCCTGCTATATATGTTATTAGATGCTATATGATGCTTGTGCACTATGGGGTGGGGTTGTGTAGTGTTGTTGGGGGTTTTATTTTTTCAATAAACGTTATGATTTGTTTTTGATTTGAAAATGTTGGAATGGCTTTGAATTGTGGGCTTGAGCGGCTCAGTGGCTGAGAGGTTAAGAGGACTCCCTTGGAATTCCACATCTTGAAAATCGTATTGTTATTCCTATGGAAAACATTCGCAAGTCAATTACCGCCACAATTTTAATAAAAGGTTACTAGTTTTTGGTATTATTGTAAAGAACGAAAGGAGTAGATTTTGTAAAATTAATTTGTTTTGTGAAAATCACATATTTAGTATTTTTAGTAATTTTTTGAAGTAAGTAAAAAATGGAGTACGCATTAAGTTCTGATTTCAAAAAATTACTAAAAATAGTAAATATGTGATTTTCACAAAACAAATTAATTTTACAAAATCTACTCCTTTCGTTCTTTACAATGATACCAAAAACTAGTAAACTTTTATTAAAATTGTGGCGGTAATTGACTTGCGAATGTTTTTCATAGGAATATAGCATTACGATTTTCAAGAAGTGGAATTCCAAGGGAGTCCTCTTAAACGTGTCCGCTTCATAAGCCCAAGATAGCGGGTTCGAGCGCCGGCTGAGTCGTCGGATTTTCTGGATGGGAAAATTTTGGGCACTCATGTCATATGATTATGTGGCATGTAAAAGATCCCTGGAGGGCCTATTTGGGTTTTGTTCCTTCGGGAAATTAAATCTAGGCGTACTTTAACATCCACAAAGACGCACATATTCATTGTAATCTGGGCGTCAAAATTGGTAGCCAGAGTCGCCTATAGTGCCACAAAAAATGTCTCTCAGTTCTGAGGCATATGCCGAGTCTGCAAAGGTTTGACCGCCAACATTGCAGCCCCATTTGAGAAAAAAATGCGGGCCTTTGGAGCTTTTATGCATGAATTTTTTGTGTGGAAGCAGTTCTTAAAATACTTCCAAGTACTCGAAACTTTTGATGTACGATATCATTGAGAAGCTAAAATTTCGTATTTTAAGAAACACTAAAAACATTGAAGTGTCATTTTTGAAAATATTTAGGGATCCGGTTAACCCTGAAAAAAAAAATCTATCCTTGTATCCATTTCTGATACATCATTAACTCGTCCTAATAGGCAAGCAACATGTTTTAAAAAATATATATAAGCATAATTTCCAAATAAAAAAAATATTTTAAGTAGGTTCGTTAGAGCATATAAATAAAACTCTCCTTTTTCGACAATCAACCAGAGGATATCCTTTTTACAATTAAAGAAAAAGTATAAAAAATGTCGCTTTGACCTTCACAACCAGCTAATCGAACAATTTTTTTTGTCCGTCTAAGAAAACCGCAATTTCTATTGTTTCCACCAAAAACCACCCGCCGTTCGAACAGAACAAAACGTTCCTTATCGTCTGCGCAAGGTGGGGTCCTGCAATGGCCAAGAGAAATCGGTATACCATGTCGTTTTATCCGGTCAGAGAGAGAAGAAGAAGAAAAAAATCTTGTCAACTAACTTCTGTTTCTTTTTTTTTCAGTGATTTGGCTCACAAATTGAGATCATTTGTTAGGAGAACGTCTCAAAGTGGACTTGATTAGGACCATTACATCCGTTTTTTGTTGGTAGTGGGAGAGTCGTTTTTGGGAATAGCTTTAGTTAACTAAAGATTTGAATTTTAACGTATAGAATTCAATAACTAACGATGTTATTGTGAAAATTCCCCTCTAACGATGGTATCGTTTACTATTCATATTTATGTTTAATGAGTTTCTTCTTAACTGTGCATAAACTTTTCTGGTAAAAAATTCAACAATTCTAAAATTCCCAAGGTAAAATTTCGTTCCAGTATGGAATTATGATCTTTCTCTATTTTGGTTTGACGTTTCTGTTCCTGTTTTTATTGTTGATAATAAGAATCTCTGAGGGATACAGGGGTGGATAGCCCAGTCGGTTAGGCACTTGCTTAGCATGCGGAAGGTCCCAGGTTCGGGCATCGCTAAAATAACTGCCGACCTATAAACGGCCCGTGCAGCTAAAAATGTCCGGTGAATAATACCCCGTGTAAGGGAGTGCACGTTAAATATCCTTCAAAGTCCTAACGCTGCGTAAGTTGTCACCTTTAACGGTTGCGTTGGGTGCCTATTCAGGTGCCGGATCGTTTCTTGAATGTGGTTCCAAAATACGACGCCCGTCGCCAATAGCCCTCGTGCAGCTCTAGTGCAACGACAATTCAAACCTAACCTAACCTCTGAGGAATAAGCAAATTGTCAGAAATATAAACTTGTTTTTACAGCATAATATAAAATTCTAAATTTTTAACTAAATTTATAATTTTCGTAAACTTTTTAAATATATATTTCTGTAGCAGATAACTATAATGACTTTCAAATTTTAAAATTTAGTAAAACCATAAAATGTATAATTTTTTGAAAAATTATGTATGTTGCTGGAAAACCTCACTGTCAGTTGACAGAATTATTTGTCTGTATTCCCCATTGGTTAATTATTGTTTTTTAAAATATCAAAATAAATCTATTTCAAGTCACTTTTTTACAATAACTCAAGGTTCTACCCGAAATCCTATTCCGCATTCTGATGTCTATAATCTGTCCGATATTATCCGTAATAAAAATAATTCCCTTTCATCTTTTGACCTTTTTTCATCCAATAATGCGTGCCAATCCATCACGTATTTACCTTTCCATAGCGGTCATTACGAAAGTAAAAGTGGCAACAATAAAAAAATAAACAAAAGCAGTCTGAATAGTAAACACACAACACATCTCTCTGTATTTAAAATAAAAAAGTTTATCTCAAAAAAAGATTTCGTTGTTGTTCCTTAAAATTTACCATCCAATTTTTAGCCGCATATATCACACGTCATTCTTCAAAAACCAGCCAAAATAAGAACATGAACCCACCTACAAACGTCTCCATACATCTCTTAGATTTAATTCTGATATGGAGAGGCTGACAGACAGACATAGACGCCCGGGCCTTTTGACAAAAAAAAGCGAGAATAAAATAAACATGGCCGCTTTTTGATGGCTAAAAACCCTTTTTTAGAGCCGAGGTAAGAGTCACGAGTGGAGTAGATGATGAGGATTGATACGGGGCATTCATATCTGGATGGAGGGGCGGAACAATCGCAAAGGGTCAATTCCTGGTTTGTTTTGTCTCTGTTGCTTGTTGGGGGGGAGTAGTGTGGTTCCGGATGTCGGTGGTTCTTTTTCTGTTGAAATGCACGATTTTGTTCCGGACTTCGGAAAAGAGGGCTGGGCAGAGCAGTCGGTTAGGCGTTCCTCTACCATGCGGAAGGTTCTAGGTTCGGGTCCGGACATTGCCAAAATAGATGCCGACCTTATTAACTGACCGTGCAGCCGAAAATGTCCGACGAATACTCAGTGTAAGGGAATGCACGTATATTATCCTTCAAAGTCGTAACGCTTGCGTACGATGTCGCCCATAACGGTTGCGTTGGGTGCATATTCATGTGTCGGCTCGTCGCTTGACTGCTAAAATACGACACCCATCGCCAATAGTTCTCGTGTAGCTCTAGTGCGTCGATAATTCAAACCTAACCTACCCACAAACTAACTTATACAGCCTTTTCGTCCAACGACGCACTATAAAAATTATTCAAATAAAAGATAAAGATTCATAAAGGGCATCATTCTCTTCGATCTGGGTGGAGTACATTACACACGTGTGGGCACATATTCCCCCACCCCCGACTTATCCCAATGCAAAATCCTGAAACGAGCAATTATTGCTTTACGAATCCTTAAATGTTACAACAGGCTTAAGATTTCAGGAAGATTTCCCATGCCCTTTTCTTCTTCCATTTAAGTCATAAAAGAAAACATCCTGCAGGGAAACTCCCCTATGAACTTGAACAATTTTTGATATGTAACGAATCGTATATAAGAAGAGGAGGTAACGTGGAAAAAGGGTAGATTCCATTGATAGATACCGAATGCGTATTGTATCATTTCGGAAAAGAATTGAAGTTCTTGCTGTAACGATCCGTGTTTTGTTGGTATTATGATAAATGCTGGGCTTCGGGCTAGAAAAGTGAGTTTGCTTTGTTTATGAGGAATAGATGTTATTTGTTGTTGATATTTGCTGACGAAAAGTTCCGACTCTAAAAGGTTTAAAAACTCTAAAGGTTTACATCAACAAAACAATTTTTTCTACAGAAGGTGATCTATGACACTTAACAGATGCACAATAATTTACAAAAATTTTACAACACTTGGGATAAGTTTCATGTGTAAATAGATATATGTACTTTTTTGTCAATGAATTTTCTAAAAACACACGTGTTACTTCAAAAAATTTCAATCTTATCTACAAGTATTTCTATTCTATTTTTTATCGTATAAACTACTAATTACATTTTAATATAATATACTTAACACATTACATTAAAAAAAATTAAAAAATAAAGTTTTGGTTTCTCGATTTCAAGCTTTTTGACAGAAAAACGTGAAGAGCTTTTACAGACACATTTATTTCATTTATCGAATCAGCTACCAAAATATTTAATTATCTAAAATCATTTCCTAGGCACCAATTTTTTGTGGCAATAAGTTATCTGACACTTTATTTATTTTGGAAAAAAATATAAAACAAGCATCATTTAACAAAAACAGTTTTCTATTAGTAATTAAATTTCAAGCAACAAAAGAAACTGGTCCTCCAGACTATTTTGTTAATATGTTTATCATCATAGTAGAATACTAATGGCAAATGAACTATATGATAGATGGTGATGTAATTTCGATCTAGAAGTTTGCTTAATAAACGAAGAAAATTGGGCTGAGTCAATTTTGGTTGTTTTATATGCTAACGGCATGATATTAGTTTAGAGTCCGCCTACGATATGCTAATTTTTTTTAAAGATAGAAGTAGATTTTTTTTTTGTTTTGGAGGGGTCTTTCTCTAGGGCTATGATTTTATGTGAGGTCGGAAATTGGGAATTTTCGAGTACGTAGGGTTTTTTGCATCGTCAATTTTTACCGAACATAATGTTTTCACTTGGCGGAAGTGAAAATTTTACGCTTCATAAAGTTTTTTTTCTCTCTAATGGAGCTGCAGCATTGGAGGTCAATCCTTTGGAGGCTTGGTGAATCCCCTAGAACTGAGAGCCTTTTTTTTTGTGGCACCATCTAGGCTACTCTCGCTACCAATTTGGACGCGCAGATTACAATGAATCTGAGCTCTCTGTGGATGTTAAAGTATGCCGAGATTTAATTTTGCCGAGGGAACCCAAACCAAAGAGGCCCTCCATGGATCTTTTACATGCCACATAATCATATGACATGCGTGCCCAAGATTTTCCCATCCAGAAAATCCGACGACTCAGTCGGACTCGAACTAGCGATCTTGGGCTTACTAGGCGGCCGACTGACGAAAGTTCAGGAATTTATGTTCAAAAGCACCTAAAACAAGCCAATTGATCTTCAACAGTCATTCTAAAGATATAGGTAGGGTTCAGGGTAGATTTCGGTTTGGAGAGCCGGCTGCCACTCCCATACCCCTTTAACATCTTGCGACCTGGCGTCCCCATTTGGGGACATTTTTTAAAACCTCCTCACCAACAATTAACATATTAATTAGTTCCGAAGCTGACATGGGGCGATAGAAGAAGATTCAAATATCAGTTTTCAGCCCTTGATTGTAGATATCAGTCATTTATTTCTATAAAATATATCATAAATTTCTATAAAAGTAGAACGAGGGTCAATACGATATTAGTTCTTTAAAAAATTAATTTAAACTTTTTTTTTCAAATTTTTCTAAAAGTTCTTTTTGTAGTTAATTTTAAAGGCATTTTTGCATTAAAAACATTGTTAAAATGAACTGTTGACTACAAATAAGTGATGCGGCATTTTAGCATTTATAGCCCTCAGAAATGTGTATTTTTAGAGCTAAGGCGTGTTTCTCCGTAAATATCAAACATAATTTTTAAAAAAAAATGCTTTGCAATACATACTTTTTAGCATATATTTGTATGAAACGTATGTTTTGATTAAGAATAAACGGGCAGGATTTAGCCCGTTTCTGAAGAGGTTAAACACATTCTGCAATCCATATGGGCCGCAATCCGCAATGCAAAGCATTCTTCTCAATCTACATACTGAACGATCAAGTAAATCACTGCTTATGTCATAATTTTCCGTTTCGTCAAAAATCTACTCTCAAAATTCGTGATTGATCACACGAACGAGAAAGGAAATTTCTCCCAGGTGGGAGGGAGAGAGCAGGCGAAAAAAATGAAAATCGTAGGCGAGATAGAACACGATAAACAAGTGTACGAATTTTGTGCCCCCCTCACTTCGAATTAAGATATTATAGAAATGATAAGTTTTCCATTCCTTTGGGTCACGGTCTTTCAGTTTTCTGGTTTTCTCCAAATTCCTTATGATGCTTGTCTTCTTGTTTGGCGATTTTCAGAAATCTGTTTTGGGTATTCGGTTTTTTTTAATGCAGACAAAGAATACCCATACTCGCAGATAACTTATGTATATCTAACTTATGTAACTTAAAATATGTTTAAACCTCTGGGGTGATATAGGCATATAACCCGTCACCTGCCTGTTAAGATTTCCAATAACACACATAATTTTTTTTTTTAATTATGAAATTTATACTTGTAAAAAACCTAAAAAGACTAATAAAATATCCGTATTACTTTCTTATATCCCGAAATTAAGACTGTTGGCTGAGTAGTTTAAAATATTTTTTTAAAATAAACTTTTACTTGTAAGCCGACAATTATAAAATGGTGGGTCATGGCATGTTTTAGGTCTTAGGTGGCAACTGTATTGTTATTGAAAATAAATGCACTCTCTAACTTTTATTGGTGAACCCATATCACGTGGCAACAGAGAACCGATCACAAGAAGAAATTTGAAAAGAATTTCGTCACCTCAAACAACCCAATTCAAAAAGTTCGAACGGTTCCGAATCTCTACTGACAAAATTCCTCCCCGAATAAATTTAAGACCAATGATAAGCTCATCACATTAGCCCATAAAGACTCTCACAATGGACATAGCTTTCCTCTAAACACATGTCACCAAGATTTCTTAAGACCATCTCAAATAAAGCCACTCTTAAATCACGACACCCCCTCGCCCCCCTACAAAACAATCCTAAATATTCGTTCCTGCATAGGCATAGAAAAAGCTATTAAATACGATAGAACCACGACAATCACTAACGGAAAAAAAATCCCTAAGAAATACGATCATTGTCTCCCAGTATGTATAGCAGAGTTACCAGATTTGGCAAGTTTTAGCTTCTTTTGGCAAATTTAACATTAGATGCTAGTGAAAAATTAAATTTTTATTCCACAATTGTTTTGGCTATATATAAATTTCCTTAACATCTTCACTAAAAAGGTATCGCATGCGTAGACCACGTAGAATTCATTTAAAAAAATAATTTTGCTATTTTTCTTATTAATAACTTTCCTATTGTAAACTAAATTGTTTAAGCTTTCCAAAAATATCAATTCAAATCCGTTATCCTTTCTAAAAATATCCGAAGCGGCTGAATTGTTAATTGTATGAAGAAAGACGCAACAAAAGGGTCGAAGCTGATTTTGTTTTGGAAGTCTAGCTAAAGATTTTTTTTCGGTGGCTAATTTATAGGAAATTTGGTATTTTAACAAATGTTACAATGGGCCAATACATAAAAAAACGCACAGAGCTTGTTTCTACGCTGCGTACGCGATGTCGCCCCAAACGGTAGCGCTGGGTGCACTCTTAAAAGGAACGAGCGATTTTAACTCAGTCTGATTAATTTTCACTCCTCCAGTCTGGAAAATGCACTTCTCCTTTTGGAGTGGATCCTTTGTGCGTTAAACCTCCGATAGGATCACTCCAAACGAGTGATTTTAACTCAGTCTGTCTCAGTCTCTCTTTCCAGTGACGAAAATGCACTTCTCCAACTGGAGTGGAATTCACTATTTTGTTTTAAGAGTGTGAATACTCAGGTGTAGGCTCGTCACTTGACTGTGGTTCCAAAATACGACGCCCTTTGCCTATAGCCCTCGTTTAGCTCCAGTGCGACGATACTTCAAACTAAACTAGTTTACATCACCAAACTTGGCAATATTTTCTTTCAACCTCTCCCGGCAACCCCAGAAACATACCACACAAACTGGCCTTGTAGCGTTGATTTAGATAAGCCGAAAAAATATCTACCACACCAGAACTTTTCCAAAATGGAATATATAAAAAAAAACCCGCATTCTTTTCCATAGAAATATATAATCCACAATCGACATACCTCCGGAACCTGTCAGTTCGATTTTATTCCACGTTCGCTTGTGGGTCACGCCCCCTCTGTTTCTTAAAAGGGGGGGGGGGGGACACTTCGATCTGTATCAGTGATTGAATAGGGCTTTGGTGAATCGTGACCTTAAGCTTCTTGGTTCACATGGGTGTGTTATGGTTGGAAAACATTTAGTCTGTGTAATAGTTTTTTTATAGACTTATGTGGCTTAAAAGTTTAAAAAAAAGTTTTTTAATTTAACTCCAAGTTACTAAGTCCATTTATTTTACATTCATACTGGTTCAAGTAGGGAACTATTTGTGTTTCTCTTGACAACTTACACTCTTAAAACAAAAGAGTGAAATCCACTCCAGAAGGAGAAGTGCATTTTCGTCACTGGAAGGGAGTGAATATTAAGTCAGACTGAGTTAAAATCACTCGTTTGGAGTGATTCTGTCGAAGTTTTAACTAAACAAATGAATGAAATCCACTCCAATAGGATAAGTGCATTTTCGACACTGAAAAGAGTGAAAATTAACTCAGACTGAGTTAAATTCACTCGTTTGTTTTAAGAGTGTATGTGGCTAAGAAGCTTAACAAATGTTTTTTGATTTTACTCCAAGTAAGTTACTCCTCTAAGTCCATTAATTTTACTTTCATACTGGTTCAAGTAAGGAACTCTTTGTGTTTCTCTTGACAACTTACCTTGTTTATTAATATTCAGATATATCCACAATTAAACGCGTAATACACGAAGAAAAAAATGAAGGAAACCATATCGGTTTTTGGTACAAATAGTCTAAGGGTGTGTCGAAGGACAGAGGTCATTCTTCTTTATAATAGTACACGCATTTATTTACCATTCTGAAGACTTCCTCCTTTGAAATATGTCAATTTTTACACAAAACAATTTGTGCCAAGAATAAAAACTATTTTCTGTCTAGGTTTACCAAGTCCAAAATTAAAGGTGTTTTGCAAGAAATGTTTCTCCATTTGATGGCTATATCGATACTAAGAAATGAAAAGTTTAGCCTTCACCTTATTACATCTCAATTTAATATTAGTTTTAAAATTTAAATATTTGCACTTTCTCTTTTGTTGAAATAAAAATTGTTTAAATTTTTTTATTTCAATGGACATGCTTTATACCTAGAGTGCTAACAATTTTACAAGAATGAAAATAATTTATCGATTGGTAGATCAAGGAAGTGGACGTATCTTACCGTGTATCTTACCGTGCCATCTTAAGAAATCCGAAAATTACAGCAAAAATGATTCTACGTCATGTGAAACAAGCAAATTTTTAAAATATTTCTTAGTAAAACCAACCCTAACCTAACCTAGCAAATGTGTTTGTGTCCTTCGGATTAATCGAACGTATGAAGATATTAAGGTTAAAATATATTTTTTTTATAAATTCCATAACAAGTTTGGGATGAAATAACAAAGAGAAATTTGTAAGTTCTGACCATTCAATGAAAGGAATAACCAGTAAAAATGAGACATCGATCTTTTCTTTCCCATCCACCTTAAATCTCCGCTCTTTATTTTCTTGCTATTATTATTGGCGTCTTAGCTAACGGAACAATAGCTATGGGCACCTCCGGTTCCAATATGTACGACCAACCTCGCAATAACTCGCGCGCCCTCATATCTCACCTGTGGAGCCCGAGTTGAGGGGTTCGGCTGCTGCTGCTTGGGGTCTGTTTTATTTATTTTTGGGCTTGGGGGGAGTAGCTGGGTTGGATGATGGAGATATTTGGGTTTTTATACGTTTCGGAGGGGGGTGTTTAACAGGTGAGGTTTATTGGGATGGGTGAAATTATGGTCGACCCTTGTGGTTTCTGCGAACGGGGTGATTGTACATGTCTGGGATGGTTATGTTTTAGTTGATGTATGCGAATAGTTTTTGAGGGCAGAATAGTTTAGAGTATTATTATTTAACGAATAATTATCATACTAATTCGAGTAATTCTTGCATTATCTGCGAGTTCATCAAGTATTTCTCCGTTCAGTCATCTCTTAGCTCCCATGTGGATCTCTGAAACTGACATAATCTGAATAGTCTGTCTAACTATTAACAAAGGAACATGCAAAATGAATCAAATTTTATCATTAATGTAATTAAAAAATACTTTTATGGATAGTACATTAGTTCTACTACGGTCTATGGAAATTCTACGGTATATGTTGGAGATTATCTGCCCATGTTCAATTGAAGAGCTAGCTTCCAAATGTCATTCAGTCAAAATTCCTGTCATTGACTTTACGATGTAAAACATAAACACCCATGTCTAACAATATCTGAAATTGTCTTAAACAAATCTGAAAATGTATTTTTCTTCAAAATTAAACGAATCTTGGGGAACAAAATTTATCCAATTGTTTTGAGAAGGGGGAAATTGAATAAACGGCATTCGGAAACAAGCTCTTCAACTCAGTTGCGAAAGAAAAACATGCCAAGACACAAGATCTACCTCTTAATAATGAAAGATATGACAACAGATCATATAGTTTTACGTTGTATGCAGTGGTTTCTTGTGCCCCTCATTTTCACTCATAAAGTTAGAAAAGAGAATAGAGCGGCCCATGTACAGGGTGGTTATAAAATAACGCTCGCTATTCGGAGTGGTCTGTAGCTTGAATGAATAATCAAAATGCAACAAAAATTGAGACAACTTACTAATCAAGAAGGGGGAGAAAGAATGGAATCATTAAAAACAAATCGTCACTTGAACGGGATTCTAAATTACGAGGCGTCGTCAATTATGGCCAATTATGGCCAACACAGCTAATTACGCTAATTTAGAACCCTGGTCAAGTGACGAGTTTGTTTTTTATGATTCCATTCTTTTCCCCCCTTCTTGATTAGTAAGTGTGTCAAAGGTTTTTTGTATTTGGATTATTCATTCAAGCTACAGACCACTCCGAATAGCGAGCGTTATTTTATAACCACCCTGTATATGCACAGTAACGCACAAAAGAATCAGGCTAGAGTGATGCATCTTGGCTCAGTATGGGCAGTAGCTTGAAAACGCTGGCAGCCCTGCTTCAAACCATTTGACCTGATAGATCCCTCTACTCCTCCTTCCTAACTCTATGTTTTCACTGCACGGATAGCATTCAATGCACAATTGCCAACTTGTGTGTTAATAACGCTCAATGTCATGGATAAATCGTCACATTTTCTGATAACACCCCGTATCAAACGAAATAATTTTCAATGAGGTCATTTAAAACTCTGAAATCAGTGTTTTGTAAATGTAGGGTTCAAGGGCTTTCGAACAATTAGCACTCCACACCGAGCTTCAAAAGGAAGCAACGCCGATCGAAATTCGATCCAGCGATAATCGACTTCCACCATCTATCGCCCTCTGGCTGATTCTAATTTTGAATCTCGATTCTTCGGCTAATTACCGATCTTCCCTCTCCTCCGAACGCACCAGAATAGAACTGGCATCCCTCTTGCCAAGAAGTTCTTTTCTTCCTCAGATCATTTCTTTTCTGCTGTCACCCTCACACTTGTTTCGAAATGTATCAATTTTAAAACTCTGGTCGGGTGACGTCATACGGCTTAATATAAAATAGGTGACTTGTAGCCCACCCAGACTTTCGTTAGTCTAATCGACACTTAGTCTGGCCGAATTGTCTAATATAAAAGCGGCTGATGACCATGTATCCACCATAATGACAATTTTGTCATCAGCTCCAAAGAACTCTGCAAATATCCTACTATTTTAATTGACTGCGGTTCTAAAATACGACGGCCGTCGCCAATAGCTCTCGTGTAATTTATTTTCATTCAGCATTTATATTGCTATGTTACAGGCTGGACCATGTCTTGTATATGTAGAATAAGGCTCAAAATAATCTTTTGTAATTTGACTTTGATTTGAACAAAAAATTAACAATAGAAATCGCTCTCATATTCACAATTCCTACTCCGCATCCAGATTTCGTCCGTATCCGTGAATTTTTTGTTTTAATTACCCGATAAGAAATATAATGTATTTTGTCCGTATAATGATGTTGCTAGTTTTCTGATATATGACAGTTAGCTATTTTATCAGCTTCCCTGTAATATCGATTAGAAAAAAAACTTGTAAGTCAGCGTCCGAATCAAAGTCAAGCTAAAAACTAAGTGAACTAAGTATCTCACGTTCTACTGCAGATATAAATAAAGTTTTTGTTTTGAATTATTGCAAAATTATTGTGTTATTTTTCAAGATATTTTTAATAATATTTTTTTTGAAGATTTTGTGTCCCATACCACCTTAAAATATTTAAAAATTTACTGACATTTTACAGCATCCCCCTTTAACTTGAGGTCCTTAGCCATATAGGTCTATCGGCACGTATGGTAGATCAAGTCCTGTATCCGATATATCTCCACCCAAAACAATCCACGACAACTCCGTGAATCGTTACCACTCTCACACTTCGCCCTTCCAATGAACCAATTAAACGCTCAACGGACCACCTATCGAGATACAAATTAGATAAGTGCGCCACCAACTCATTTCCACGCAGGTCCAAACCGAAGCACTATATCAAGTCCACGCCATTCATCAAATCTACAGGTTTAGCATTTTGCACAAGGTATTCTATTGCTCTTGCATGGGAGGTTGGATAAGGTGGGGGTGGTGGCTGGGAGGAAAATAATGTTAAAATAGGTCACCAAGTAATGCCAGGATCGCTTCTTGGCGAATGTTCTGGCTATGTACTCATAAGGAATAGATGTTGGCACAAGAGTACCCCATGTGAAGTTTATTTTAAGAAAAAAGTTGAAATAATAATTTAAGTCTTCAAAAAAAATCTGCTTATAGCTGAGCAACTGATTATTTTTGTTTAAAAATCGGTATTTTTAGATTTTAAGATATCGATAAAATGCCTAAAATCCCGATTTACGTTACCGTTACGTAGTTACCGTTTGCTCTCGCTATTCCTGTAATTTCGCCAAAATGTGCAACCGTGCCAAACGGAATGTTTCCAAAGTTGACTTTTGACCGTGCTTACTGTGGTCCTTTAATTGTGTATACGCTCGTCACTTGACTTGGGTTCTAACTAACGGTGCCCGTCGTTAATAGTCCTCGTGTAGCTCTAGTGCGACCATATTCAACTCAACTTAACTGTGTATAATGGATTTTCTCTTCGACCCGTGCAGCCCAATTGCCCGACGAATAATTCCTCCAGTGGAGAGATTGCACGTTAAATATCCTTCAAAGTCCTTACGCTGCATACGATGTCGCCCTTAACGGTTGCGTTGGGTGCCTACTCAGGTATCGGCTCGTCATTTATTGTGGTTTTAAAATACGACTCCCGTCGCCAATAGCCCTCGAGTAGCTATAGTGCGACGATAATTCAAACAAAAAAAGACAAAAAACAGACGCCTTCATTTCGCTCCTCGCCAACCACCTTCCTCCCATTCATCCCTCCTTTGTGTATAGTATATTCATTCTGTCTCGCGAACATGAAGAATGGTCTTCTTCAGGCAGGACCACAAGAGCGTCCAGAGAGATTGCAAATTGCTCCACCCACTACTATATAGGTCCGGTGCTTGAAAACGATTCTATATAGAGTCGGCTATCCCCCACCTACACTCTTATATCGTCTGCCAGGTACCCATCGGCACGTGCTAGCTGACCACTCCCATGGGGGGGGGGGGGGGGGGGGGGGGGGAGGTATATAAGAGAAAGAGGATCGGCGGGATAGAGGATGTGGAGGGATGTTGAGGAATTTAAGTTGATGGTCTTGGGTTGTACTTGTTGTTTTGAACATCTTTGGAGTAGTTTGGTTGTTGTTATCGGTGTCCATGATAATTGAAACTATATAGGGTCAAAGTATTGATGATTAGAGTCGCCAGGTCTTGGGCCCAGAGACCATAAAGAATATCCTGTGGTGGCACGCCTAGGTTAAAAAGAGGCAGCAATTGCTTGACAGTCAAACAAATGGAATGGCGTAAGTTGGACTTCTGGGCAATTTCTTCAAATTGGGTAGGATCTTGCGTTATCTGGAGAAATTTTCAGGAGTCGTTTGGTTTTGAATTTGTATGAGCAGAAACGTCAATGAAAAATGTCTTAATAGACAATCACATTTGCGAGAGTAGATTAGATACAAAGGTGTTGGAATTGTAGATTAAATATCCATTATTCTTCAAAACAATGTGTAGTTAAAGAAAAGTAGTTGTATTTCGTATATTTTCTTCATTAGATAGTCTTTTATTCTAGCCTAATGAAATATCCAATTAAAAACTAAAACTTTCTGTGTTAAAAGGTGACTTACTGTTTTGCCTGTGTCTTAGACCACAGATGATGGACATTGAAAGCCGGCCATTCGACGAGAGACTTTTACTGTTGAGTGTGATAAATTACTAGCAATAAATATATCAAATAAAATTCAAATTATTAACCAGCCGCGAAGAAAGATCCTTCGCTTGGTTGCAGATCGCTATTTCATAGGCTAAAAAAATGACTTTCAATTTCATTGGCGTTCTTAATTTTTTTTTAAACGTAAACATTTCAAATTAGATCAACATGGAAATAAAATTAAAATGAACGAGAAATTTAAGTAATTCAGTAGTTTTGCAAAATGCGACAAATACATTAACTAACTCCCACATGCTCCAAGTGCTCTTCTGAGCAGGCTTTACTATCTAAATTCATGGAGTGCCTGGGGCTCAGCCATTAAGATCTCCTGGGAAGTAGTACATTGATGGTCCTGGACTTCCTTGAGGTTTTTGGACTCATGGACCTTGTCTAGCTTGGGGAATAAAAAAAGATAGAAAGAAAGGCTAACTGTTCCCGCAGGATACCACATCGATGCCATGTTCCCCATATGATCGAATGCTGTGTCCGAGGGTGGGTCAGCAACAGGTGTCTGCGGATGGTTATTGGATTGCGGGCTCATCATTACACGGGGTGTGGGTATCCTGATGTCTGGATTTCCAATCACGATCCCTATGATTTATGGTGTGGCAATATACGCGGGGCTTAATTAAAAAAACTTTCCTCATGTCCGCCTAGGGTTGAGGTTGGTAAGGCAGCATCCTTCAGATCTTCGAATCGAATATGGTCCAATATCTACCTATAGTGGGACTGAGGAGCCCAAACAGTAAGGCACTTGCCTTGCATGCGAAAAGTCCCAAGTTCAGGCCCGGGGTATTTCCAAATACGAAGTTGGGACTAATAATAACTTGGGACGAACTTGGGTGGGAGTCTAGTTGTCTTGTTTGTCTAAAAAGTATCTACAGTTCAAATTAAAGTAGGGTAAACTGACCAGTGAAGTGAACAGGCCTCAGTGAATGAACATTTGGTAAATACAATTAAAAAATAAGAATTGAAAAGCATTCCACTAGATGGATTGGAAACTCCTCCCGTCTAGTAGGAAGCTATTTGATACATGGTTGGTTGTCCTGGTCATTATGTCCTGGTGTTTATTCACTGGCGAAAGCAGCTCCTTAAACGTTCATTCTCTGGTTAGTCTACCCTACTTTAGTTTGAGCTGTAGATACTTTTTAGACCAACAAGACAATGCTCAAAAACCTCTATCAGAACCGGCATCCCTCCAAAAAGTGTAGAAAACGCAAAATCTATATTTACGATTTTTGGCCTCATGACATTGTTTTCATTACTTTTTATTTCATATTATGTATTGAAAGTTAAAAGTATTTTTAATAATTGCTTTATTTCCCCTTTTAAGTTTGTGCCTTCCATGAAATACATACCAAACACCAAATTGAAGTATTAAATTTCATTTTACTTTATATCAATACGTTTTTCCTATCTTATTTTTTTTTCAGACACGAAATGTTATCTTAAAATCTTATATATACCTGATTGTTATAAAATAATGCTCGCTATTCAGAATGGTCTGTAGCTTGAATGAATAATTCGAATGCAACAAACATCGGGACACTTTCTAATCAAGAAGGGCGGAAAATAATGGAATCATACAAAATAAACTCGTCTCTTAACCAGGGTTCTAAATTACGAGGCGTAATTGGCTGCGTTGTCCATAATTGGCTACACATTGTTATTTAGAACCCTGGAAGAGAGTAATTTAGAATTTTTTAAATTAGAATTTAGAAGTTTTTTAATGATTCCATTATTTTCCCTCCTTCTAGATTAGTAAGTTTCTCAATTTTTGTTGCATTCGGATTATTCATTCAAGCTACAGACCACTCCGAATAGCGAGTTTTATTTTTTAACCACCCTGTATATTCAACCCTCACCTGTGCCGTACGAGGAAATAATTGACCACAAGATCATCTCTAATGATACTCACTATTACATTCTTTTTATTGAATTCATTTCAAAAGTTTGGTTTCACAAGGACAAAATGTCCATTAAAAAAGCCTAATCGAATCGCATTAAAGACAAATGCTATCACGATCGCTTCGTTTTCCTAGAGCTATTTCATCTAACCACCATCAATAACATACTGCAAACATCCATTTATAAATTCCACACACAACCTATCATCTGCAAACAAATCATATTGAAATGGACACGATTACAAATCAACGCCAACCGCAGTGTTTTGTGGTAAAAGCTTGAACATTACCATTCATTTTAGAATGAAGGGCTTATGTTTAATAGTGGCTCAACCTCACTTGTTTCAGGTGAAGTATTTTTTCCAACTTTCAGTCTAGCTTTTCCTTTGATCAATGCTCGGTACGCACATCTGACATTGATTCCCAATTGAGGCTTGGAAAGAAATTTAATTTCATTCCGCATGTCTGTTGACACTCATGACCATTGTTCTTATTGAGGAAGTGTGAAGTCATGAAGTTGTTTAAATTATTAAATTCGCGTTTTAAAATGACTGTTGAAGGAGAACTACTGGTCAGAAAATGTTACATTCTGTATAACATTCGTTAGGTATGTTGATTTTTACTTGGTTAATAATCATAAAGCAATAGGATAGGGCTTAGTTGAGGCAATGGAATAGTAAATTAGTGAAGCAATGGAAAAGTGAATGAAGTAGAGAAGCAATGGAAGAGTGAATGAATGAGATAGGCGAGGAATAAGTGGAGCAATGGAGTAGTAAATTAGTGAAGCAATGGAAAAGTGAATTAGTGTAGCAATGAATAGTGAATGAATTAGTGAAGCAATGGAAAAGTGGATGAAGGAGATAGACAAGGAATGAGTGAAGCAATAGAGTAGTAAATTAGTGAAGCAATGGAATATAAGGAATTAATGAATCAAAGAAATTACGAATTAGTGAAGCAATGATTAAATGAAGCAATGGGAATAATTTCCTATAGGAAATTAGTAATTAAAGAAATTACGGATTAGTGAAGCAATAGAATTACTAATCCGTAAAGCAATGGAATTATGAACTAGTGAAGTAATGGGGGTTAGGAATCAGGAATCACAGGAATTAGGAATTAGAGGAGCAACATATTAGTGAAACAGTAATGCAGTTGAGTAATGGAATGTAGTGAAATGCTGGAGTATTAAAATTGTGAATTGCTAGAGTAAATGCAATATTGATGTACCAATGAAATTAAAAGCAAAATTCCTTTAAAATGGCTGTCTGATGGTAAAAAAAATAATTTTCACCATTCATTAAGCATAGACTAATAAGAACTTGATAAAGTAGATAAATCTACATCTGAATTATACCACTGTCGAAATAAACCATTGATATCTGTAGTTATTTTCTATTTCCGTGATCAAACCGTTGTCGAAACTGTGTTTACACAATCCCCACGCGAGACCTTTTAACTGTGTTTTATTTATTTCGTTATTCCATCCACTTTCGGGGGGGGGGGGGGGGGTCGGACCAAAGGGTGGACATCGAAAAACGATCCGCACCTTAATGGAAATCGAACGGATTGAACTCTGTAAGAAAGCAACAGGATGGTAATTACGTAGTGATATCCGCCAGTGCATCATCATCATCATCACCACGAGGAAGAAAAAAATTATTAAAAAAATAGCAACAATAATAACAATAAAAAAACAGAGAATCCATAACCACTGGAGGAAAGAATGAGGTTTTGATGCCGCCTGATCGAAAACTAGTTAGGAAGTGTGAGACTCGCTGAAGCCACACATCGCTTCCGAAATGGGGAGCAAATAAACCCAAACAGAATATTGGCGAATTATTTGGCGTATTTTTTCCATCAAGCTGTGGATACACTGTTAAATATTTCCTACTTGGTATCACTGTTGATTTGTGTCTATGGCGGTGTATTGGTCGGTGTGTGTCTGATTCTGAGGCTGATCTATCCACTTTCGCATACGAGTCCGATAGAAGACCAAATGGTTTACTCAATATTCTATCCTTCCGCGGTCGATACATGAATACCAAGCTTGCTTGGTATGGACGGATATCGCTTGGTGTGGTGTAGACTATCCCTAGAGTTTTCCGGCACAGGCCAACACCCCCTGAAAACAGAGCCTCTGCTCGGGTTGCTATTTTACAAGTAACATAGTGGAAAAAGCGTACTCTGTGCAATAGTTTCCCTAAAAATGTTGGCTAATTACGTAGTTCTATTACTTTTCGCTGTAGTGGTTAGTTAGATCGAACTCTTTTAACCACATCATTATTTGAGTGCACAGCTCGACCGACTCAACTACTAAGCCAATGAAGCTCACCCAATTACGCTCGGGTGACGGAAAGTTTGACGTCATAGTTCCGAGTGACGTTGTTTTAAAAAAGAAGATAACTTGTCTCGAAACCTCTGTTCGGAACCACTCGTTCACGGCTGACCACATTTTTTAGGGTTCCGAATGCGTCCGAACTAGTTTCTCCATCTTCGGCACTCGGAACAGTGACGTCAAAATTTCCGTCTACGCTCATTCTTAGGGGAAGTTCTCCGGCCTTGTAATTTAAGTTGGCCGTGTGCACAGGAATTCACTAAAGAATACGTTGTACAGGCCCAATGGCAATAGTAAATGGAGAGGGGCAACACACTCTCAGAAATAACTTTCATTTTTGACGATTCATGAATCCTCAAGCCTCGTTTCGTTAATTTTGAGGACTGTTTCGTCAAACTATCGCGTGACTTTTGAGTAAACGCGAATCCTCACTTTTACGATCGTGATTTGACGATTCTGTATCTTGATTTTGAGGAAACTGAATCTCGTTATTGTACTCACATGCTCAAAAATGACGAAATATTTCTTTAGATTAGGCGACATTCAAATCTTCATAAAAATGACGATTCAAATTTCCTCACTTTGAGGAAAGGAAAACTAGGAGCAGCAGCCAGTAATGGAATCGTCAAAATTAAGGAAAATTTCGTCGTTTTTGAGCATTCATTTTTAAGAGTGTGTTCGGCTTCACTTTTTTCCGACGCCAAGCCCTATTGCCACCTCCCCAATCCCACGACTCACAACTCCTATCTTCGGGTCCGGCCCTGTAAGGTAGTTATTAACAACCAGTTTTTCGATTTTGTACGTCCGTCCGATCGATTATTGCTCAACACAATGGAGCCGAATTCTTCCCGACTCCCCCGCACGATGGATAATAACGAAGAAAATAATATTAAACGAGAATCGGGGGAGGGCGGCAGTAATAAATCGTTTGAGGTAAGAAACTATCAGGAGGTTGCGGGCTGGTACATGATAGATAACTTGACCCCACGGCGACCCGACCAGGCGTTGCTACGAACAAGGCTCGCTCGCCCATGGAGTTGGGAAGAGGATGGAGATGTCGCTGTTGCAGAAACCAATATGAGAACTGGTTCGCCAATTGAAGGCATTGATTGTTTTGAAGTAAGCCCAAAAAAGCACTCTCAGCAAAGTATTTGACGCTATTCTACAATGGAGTTTGTAAAGACTTATGACTTTCTTGGTGGGGGGCAAGTTCACCGAACACTGCGACCTTAGGTCTATTGTATTCAACCCCAGAAATGACACAAAACAAGAGACACACAAAGAAAGAGACAACACAAACACATAGACAAATAACAACATTTATTGACGGACACAAACATCCATGCCCTACCAGGATTCGAACCCAAACCCAGCAGCTACAAAGGCCAGCATCCTAACCATCGCGTAGCCGGGGCGGCCTGTAGAGACTTACTTAGACTTGGCGATTTGCGACTCTCTAATAAAATATATTAGTTCTACGTATTTTTCTTACCTGAGAGAGGATTTACTACCATCTTGGTGTGAATTTAGATCTCGTGCTTCAGCCAACATTAGCGCAAACTGTCCTTTTTTTATTTTTAATTAACGCTTTTTGAGAAATGTTGTTGTCGTTGTTACTAACTTTCCATACTACAATCTTAAAACAAAAGAGTGAAATCCACTCCAGTTGGAGAAGTGCATTTTCGACACCGTAAAGGCATGCATATTTCCTCAGACTGAGTTAAAATCACTCGTTTGGAGTGATCCTGTCGGAGGTTTAACACACAAAGGATCCACTCCAAAAGGAGAAGTGCATTTTTCAGTCTGGAGGAGTGAAATCCACTCAGACTGAGTTAAATTAGGAGAGTTTGTTTTAAGAGTGTAACTCTATATGATCTGGATCAACTATAGATAAACTAGTAAAGTTAATGACTTTTTGGGGGTGTACGGTCAAGTTGATTAAGTTTGGGGGTACAATCAAGTTGATTAGTTTGGGGGTACAATCAAGTTGATTAGTTTGGGGGTGTGCGATCATTTTGGTCATACAGCCCCAAAAAGCCCATAACTTGGACAGTATTCTCCATTATGTCAGTCTTATCCAGCCCTATAAAAGCAAGGATATGGCTGGAGGAAGAAAGGGGCCAATCTACATTTTGTACACAATGAAAAATAAAATAAAATTGAAAACTTTTTAAGGATTAAAATGCGTTTTAACGTAACCTAAAATTGAGTAAGCGTTTTTACTAGTAGACTTGGCGACTTTCTGGAGGCTTCACTCTGCTTGGCGATAATCGTCTCCATCTTCTTCTGGGCTCTGTGCTCTCGCCGCACCCTGGTGAATATCCGATAGTTGGCCCCCGGGGCCAAAATACCACGTGATCATCATGCCAGCGTGTGCCGAGGGTGGCGATTCGTTTCTGGGATTGGTATTATTGTTATTAGCCCGTCAACTGACTTTCGATGATGGTCAGTGTGTTGGTGTGGGAAATCTATTTGGCATTTTTATAGCTGATTTGGCATTGATTTTTGATTTATTATTTTTTGTTTTTAGTTATGTTTAATTTTATTTTTTGCCGCTTATAAATATCCATATTGTCAAGATTAAGGGTTTTCTCCAGATAAATTTCAAAATGGTAATGCGCCTTTGAAGGTGCTCTTACAGAAATTTATGTTCAAATATGGCGTAATTTTCGTCTTTTTTAAACTACATTTTGAAATAATACATACACTCTTAAAACAAATGAGTGAAATCCACTCCTTTAGGATAAGTGCATTTTCGACACTGGAAATGAGTGAAATTAACTCCTAATTCCGCTCGTAATCGCCCTAAATCGCTCCTAATCCCCTTAAAATCGCTCGTTTGTTATTAGGATTGTTGGAGGCTTAACAAAACAAAAGAGTGAAATCCACTCCTATAGGGGAAGTGCATTTTCAACACCGAAAGGAGTGAAAATTAACTCAGACTTAGTTAAAATCGTTTGCTTGTTTCAAGAGTGTACGTGCTACTAACCATGCATTATTATTTATCCTCAATACAGTTGTGGTATTGTATCAACACAACTTGTAATAACTGGGAATAAAGCAATCAATTTTGAATAGAAAGTCAACACTAGTTTATCCCAGGTGTATACTAACTCATAACAATTAGGGGAGCACTTTGCGTTGTTGCTCAAAACAATTAGGGGAGCACTTTGCGTACATTTGTTTACCCGCCCAGTTCCAACTTCCTATTTTTTTTTATAAAAATCTAAATTTTTTTAAATAGATTCCTTATGCATCCAGATTGAAATGATAAAAAACAGGAAAACAAATCTAAATTTTTTAATTAGAATTTAAGGGCCAAAACATTGGAATCATAACTTTTGAATAAATTATAACAATTTTTTCAAAATTTTTATTGTAAAAAAAAAGATAAAATCAAATTTTAGACTTCTAAGAATGCAAGCGTGAAGAATTTAGGGTCAATTTATTTCATAAAAGTTTTTGGGAGTGAATTTTATTTTAGAATGTTTTTCAGATTTTCATTCAACTAAAACAAACATTATTATTTTTTTTTTTCAAAAGACATGATTCTTCCATCTAACGATAAATAAGTAGTAAGAGTTCAACTTAGTGAGAAAAAAAATCGGAAGCTGATGATACAAAATGGAATCATTGGGGGCGAAATATTTTACACCATGCATTCCCCTAATTGTTTTGAGCAGTGAATATACTTTAGTCGTATTATATTGTTAAAATTTCTGCTCAATATTTGGTCAGTTAAAACTATATTCTCACTAAGAACTGGCTGATGATATCCCTTGGCACTGTTCCTATACAACTAAAAAAAATCGAACTTCTTTTCCTGAATATCCTGAATCTCAATATACCTCTGCCCTTTTAATGTCCATTGTGGATATTTTGTAAAAAAAAATCATAAAAGATCAAAGAGTTTTTAAATATAACACAACTAGCAGTATGGTCCCGCCTTACTGGGAACCCGTTAACTTCGCATTGCTTCCTTTTAGAGGCATGCTTTCTTGTGAAAATACACTCAAAACAAAATTAAATTCGTGTTGGCGCATGCGAACTTAAAAAAAGCAAACACTAATAGAGTATGAAGCAGCCTTAGAGCGAGCGCATATCTCAACCAAACTCAATCAATCAAACTAATAGAGGATGGCGTCAAGCCCTCGTTTCGGCCCGGTCCATGTATTTTCAAGTCCTGTTATGGTCCCGCAATCCCACGTGGAAGACGTTTTTTTTAAAACTAATTATATTAATTAAAAATAACAATCAAATATGAAAAAACTAAGCCTCAGGTGCACATGTAGGTATTAAAAGGAATCTATATTAAAAATTTCGAATTTTTTAGAGCACTCTAAGTAGGTCCTTTGTGATCCACAGACATACACACAGACAGACAGACCGACAGACAAACAGACAGACTCTTTCTTTTATTATTATAGATTATTGTGCTTATCATACATTTTCATTGGGTTGCAACACAACTTTTCAATTTTTCAACACAATATGTAATAACTGATAAAAAGCTAATTTTTGTATTGAAAGTTAACTCAAGTTTTTGTCTCAGTGTTATAGAAACCTACGCATGTACTCCAGTCATATTTTGACCCCTGTATTGTTGAAGTTTTGGCTTGATTTAAGATATCCACCTGGCAGCCCTATCCAGTTAAGACTTTATTTTCTCCAAGGAACTGCCTGACACCCCCTTGGCATTGTTTCTACCAAAGACAGACTAAATATCGTTTATACTCCCGAGATTTATAGCAGAGGCAAGGCCTAATAGAGACCTTATAGGTGTGATATACCGCGAAATGTGGAGTGATATTTATATCGCTCAGTTGCCCTAATGCGAGCGGGGGCGAATTAGGCAGTCCATCAGTTACATATTGGTATAGACGCTGTCTCCTATAGGATGCTAATTAACATTTGTAAACTTGTTTATATTCCTCTAATGCCCGGTGTAAAAGATTATACAAAAGTTTCATAAAAATGACTTCAGTTTTTAAATATAAGTAAACTTATGCAAATTAGTGTTAGGGGAAGGATTTTGTATCCTGTGGTGAACCATATACAAACTTGGGCATATACTTCTCGTATAGCTATATATCGTTGGAAGTTTGGCATAATTTAAATTATCCGCCAGGCATCTTAAATTGAGCCAATGCAAATTAAATGGTGTCAGGTAATTGGTTTTCGGGTGAACACTGTACAAATTTCCATTCATTCTTCGGTTGTATTAGGGGGCCTTATATGCAGGTTTGGCTCAATATGGTTTGATAGGTTTGGCACATTTTGAAATATCCACCTGGCAGCCCTATCCAGTTAAGACTTTATTTTCTTCGAGGAACTGCCTGACACCCCCTTGGCATTGTTTCTACCAAAGACAGACTAAATATCGTTTATACACCCGAGATTTATAGCAAAGGCAAGGCCTAATAGAGACCTTATAGGTGTGATATACCGCGAAATGGGGACTGATATTTATATCGCTCAATTGCCCTAATGCGAGCGGGGGCGAATTAGGCGGTCCACCAGTTACATATCGGTATTTTTCTTCTGAATTGGCAATATTTCATAGGAAATTGTAAGTGTAGAAGAATCCGTGACTATGAATGACAAATCGGTTTCGGTTCTAATAAAGATATTTAAGGAGGTTCCAAGAAGAAGTTATTCGCTGTTTTTCTTGACCGATTAGTTTGCTGTCAAGATGGCATGCAAAATAATTTTTTTATGCCTTTGTTTGCTATTGTTTAGCTGGTTGTGGTCATTTGTTACAACATTATTCGCTTTTGGGAATGATTTATATTATAATTTTCTCTTTTGTATCGAATGTGTATGATCAAACAATGGATTGAATTTATAAAAGGTGTTTGAGAGTAATAACCATTATATAATCTTAAATTAATGAATCAATGTATTAATCTTTTTTTCTATGGTAAAATATAATATACTTAATTGACTTGATTTTTTTTGTAAACAAATTGTAAATTGCTTAGGGATAATCCGATCTGGTATACTTTAATAAGCTTTAAAATAAATAAGATAAATATTCAAAGTTTAGGACATTTTAAGAATCATTGTTCATGCTGTAATAGTTTCAAACAAAAGTGTAAAAAACATTTTAACACTTTTTATGACCACGAAAAATAGAACAGATTAATACATTTTTAGGTAAGATTACTTAGTTTTTTATAATAAGGTTATAATTATTCATATTTTCTTTTCAGGTAAGCTTTGTCAATACTACCACCACCAGTTTGAGAGAAAAAGGCGCTTTCAATTATATTTCCCTAATAAGGGAATTTGAAGAAATACTAGTCTTCAAGTAACCCTGATTTAATATACGTATGTGTTGCTGTTCTTTATTTAAGAGTTATATCTTTTTAAGAAGTTTATATAATTTATAAATATATATATGATTTTCTAGCATAAATATGTGTAGTACAAAATAGTAAATGTTTCAATGTTTCATATTTTAAGGTATATTTTTGTCTTATTATTTTTTTGTCAGGGAGCTAACGATACGCAACTCTTTTATACTTTGGTGAACACTTAAAAAAATGAGCTTATTTCATAATATGTCATATTAGCCAATTCTTTTGTTAAAATCTAAACCGCTTAGCGTTTCCAAACTAAAAATTTCAGTAAAAATTTAAAATTTTCGTTTAGGATAGGTATTGTGATTTTCTCAAAAGGATACAACACGGATTTCTAAATTAAAAAAAAATTTATGGAAGCAATATGCATGCAATAACTAATTGATAAAAATCAAATAAACGTGTTTTTTCCTCTTTTTTTTGATGATGATAACTAATCATATAAGTTGATGGATGAGTTAATGGTATTTATTTTATGAAGGTACTAAAAATGAAATTGGACCTGGACGTCTTTTTCTTTGCCTATTATTCAAATTTGTGATATAAACATGAATATTACAACCACACCTGCAATTTCAATCAATAAACAGAATCAGCTTAACATAATTTAGCGTCTCATCACCCTACACTCCTTGCTAACCTAAGTTGGGTAAATTGAAATTTGCTATGGAGAAGATCCTTCCGCCGATGTAAAGAGTTCCATAAACTATTTGTGAATCCACCCAGAAAACATGTTTAAAACATTAATTTCATTTCAGGTCCAACAGATTTGAATATTATTCGAGAAAATTTGGCAATTTTTTCAGAGTGAAACGTGTATTTTGGTTAAGATCATTTTGTATGTAAATATTACCATACAAGAGTTTCCAACTAATGGACCAACCGCGCTCTTCTCTCTGACTTTTTACTCTTTGTTTTTACCCAAGTTACGTTGGTACGGAGTGTACAATTTTCATCAAACTGAAAATCTCAACAAAAAAAAAAATAAAAATAATAATAATAACAA
This sequence comes from Hylyphantes graminicola, assembly GCA_023701765.1. Classification (NCBI taxonomy): domain Eukaryota; kingdom Metazoa; phylum Arthropoda; class Arachnida; order Araneae; family Linyphiidae; genus Hylyphantes; species Hylyphantes graminicola. Next base: position 6,545,651 of record CM043113.1, read on the forward strand.
TTTCAAATGCATTTTACAAAACGTTTTAATTCAGAGAACCATCTCTTATTTCTCGGTGCCATTTTCTTTTTCGAACATTATGATTCCGGCATAGTATATAAAAACGAAAATATGCCACGCGCGCGGTTACATTTTTTTTTTCTTGGCGGACCTTCTTTGGTGGTTTTTGTGTGATTATTCCGAATTATGTGCCTTCTCTTCGTGAAGATGGATTCCTTAATAATTGTTAGATTCGAATGCTTTTTCTTCTTCTTTTTGGCGATTCCTGGGTTCTTTTTGCATTTAATGACTCCTCATATCCGGATTGAGAGGTTATACAGGGTGAGGCAAATAAAAGTGGCCCCAATGTAGAGATAAGAATACGACAGAAATGTTGCCAAGTCAAAAGCCAATACAGAAACAGGTTTGCTAACTGAACCTATTGATCGCTTTAATATTAAGCCCAAACAATTTACGACTTATTTGCTTATTTGCCGGAAACTACGCTATGGTTTAAGAAGCTAGTTGAAATGAAATATAACCGATATTTGTAGAGCTGATCAAAAAAAAAGTTCCCACTAGAAATTATTCCGATTTTTATTTATCCTAGAGAATCGAACCTTTTTTGTTAATACAAAACATTCTAAATTGATTGCAAGACACAAAATTTGCATTATGGGACGTCTTCATACAATACGAACTAAGATCTGAACTCGCCACTAGTCTATGAGTAGCTCCAATCTGAAGCTAATCCGATCCGACCAATGCAAAAACAGGTTTCAGGCGGCTTCAAGAGTTTTTCCCGCACAGCATTTCAACGTATTCCTATCTCTAGACCGGGGCCACTTTTATTTGCCTCACCCTGTAGTTTTTATTTATTCCCCTTTTGGGCGAGTTATGATTCTCCATTTAGATTTTATTTGCAAAAAATTGAAGTTTTCTAAAGGATGCGGCCATATTTTTGTTGTGCATAGAGTCATAGACGAAACGTCTTCAGTGCGGAATGAATGAAGATTAAAAAGCGTTTCGACGTCATTCAATTTGTAAAGGTCATAATTTCAGGTCATTATGTTTGCATGCATTAAGTTTATTTCTATAATTATACTAAATATAGTACCACGGTACTTGAGTTTAAAGAGAAAACTACGTTAAAAGACGGAATTGGAAGTTAAGAATTGCACTGAGCTATGAATAATTTTGATTATTGATATACACTCCTTGCCACCCTAGGTTGGGTAATAGAAATATGCTATGGTGAAGATCCTTTCGCGGATGTAAAGAGTTCCATAAATTATTTGGGAATCCATCCAGAAAACATGTTTAAAACATTCATTTCATTTAAGGTCTAACAGATTTGAATATCATTTGAGAAAATTTGGCAATTTTATCGGAATGAAAAGTGTATTTTAGTTAAATTGTATTCAGATCATTTTGTATGCAAATATAACCTTACAAGAGTTGCCAACTAACGGACCAATCGCGCTTTTTCCCTGCCTTTTAACTATTTGTTTTTACCCAAGTTACGTTGGCACGGAATGTAGTGCAAGTTTAACCCCCACCCTACCCCCCAAAAAAACCTAAATACCGTTCAATTTCACTCAAAAGTGCGGCATTTTCAATCGGTTTATGAGTAATTTTCACACCCACTCCGGTCATTGTGTGCTTGTAATTTGAGACCTCTTGACACCGGCGATCGCACTGACCCCAGCGGAAAGATGAAATAATAATAAACACGTCAAGTATTTACCTTGGAGGATTCGTCATATTGCTTGTCACTCAACTAGGGTTTTTTTTTGTATTTTCATCGTAATTTTCTGTCTAAAATTGCGTGAGGACTTGATTACGGTGATGTTGTGAAGTTGAACGAAGTAGGTGAGAGTGGGTGTTAAGGGCCCTCATTCGCCCTCGATTTCGAGCGTGGCTTCTTCACTTTACTTCACCTAACTGATAAGGGGGGAAGAATTCCGACTTTCCTTTTGGGAGTTCTTTGGCGAGCTTACTGGTTAGTGAAAACTAGCAACCCTAGGAGGGCGGGAGAACAACCTAGTGTTGGGGGGGGGGGGTTGGTGACAGTCGTAATTGATGGACGCGGACGGTTCCAATGCCTCTTTGAAATTTCTATTTGTCCCTCTTTTCATTGCCCCCCCCCCCCCCCCCCCCAGTCCAACCAGACGAAGAAATGTCTACATCATATGGTTTTTCGATGATTTTATAGTTGTGAAGATTTTGTGGTTGCACGATATAGAAAAAAAAAACTGTTCTGCATCAAATTCTTTTACAATTGCATTTCTATGATGCATAACTAATATTACTACTGTTTATTGTAACTAATATTTTTAAAGATTAGTATAAAAATATTTAGATTGGAAGTATATAAGAAGAAAAGCTAGTACCATATATCAACGGAGTGAATTAAGACCAATTTTAAATAATTTTTTTCTTAAAAAGACAAATTATTCTAAAAATATGAATTGCATGTCCTAATTCCACAATTGATTTAAAATTAAAATATATATCTATAAATATAACAAACTATTGTTTCAATTTCTCTTTTAAATCTAGGGCGAATTGCGTCAATGATTGGAAAATCTAAAAGCTTTTAAATAAAATTTCTAAATTGAAGAGCTTAGTGGAAGAACGCGCTAAGTGACAAAAAGGTGAAAAAGAGATAAAATGAGCTTCAAAGCTTTTAGTTAGCAACTTCTCTCTCATTCGCAAAATCATAGTTTTTTCTGCATGATATATTCGTATGGTTCGTCAAAATGCTTGGTGGCTTTTGGCTTAACCGTAATTTACGTAATAACACAAAATTTACAATTTGGCAGTCGTTTAGTGGAAGTGGAAGAACGAGATAAGTGACATTTTTTAGGTAATTTTGGTCCATAATTGTTTCATAATTTCCTGTACTAAACTTCCGATTTTCAAAATTCTTTTTTTGTTTAGAAGATAGGACTTCATAGATCTCTTATTTAATACATTTGCCTGTCCATCCATCATTTTGTCCGTCTGTCTATATCCCTTTCAATTTCCGATCCAAAGTGCCTGAATTTGGAAATTATTTTTTTTTGGTTCGAAAGTAAAAAATTAGATGACTACAATGTATAGTGTTTGGCCACCTGTCTGTACGTCTGTTATTTTGTTTCTATCCGTACGTCCTACTACCCCCCCCCCCCCCCCCAGTTTCCTTTGTACCCGTCCAATTTTTAAAGTTGTTATAAACTTTCATTTACCTAGAATAAAATATATGGTAATGAAACTATTTGTGCCTTCTACACGCTTTTGAGGGTGCTCATACTAAAAAAATTGGGTTTTTTTTGCATTGATCTGTCTGTCTGACTGAAACTACTTTACAATTCAAAATAAAAGAGCTACAGACTTCAAATTTAGTGCACGGGTTCCAAGTTCCTGTTGGACGTCATAATAAGGTTTTCGAGAAAATTGCGCATGCGCAAGTAGAAGCTAGGGATGCATCGAATACCAAATTTGGCCGAATACCGAATGACGAATATTCGGCCTACCTAAACCAATTATTATTTTTTTGTGAGATCCAAGTCAGTTGTATTTATTATTCATCAATTTCAATTTCACATTGTGTGTATAAGTCTATATACAATCACACAATAGTTTTAATACAATACAGCCATTAAATTTTTAGTTAAAGCATCACACAATAAAGTAGTACTCGTTTGTTATTAAAACAAGCCTTTTAGAAAGTGTAAACTGGTAAAATCACAATACGAAATCAGAAGTATGAAAACAAAAACAGAAGTAGGTGGATCCGATGTAGAATGAAAATTAGAAAAAAGAAAAATAAAACCGCGTCTTACAATATCATTATGGTTATGGGTATTTTACATATATATTCCGACTTGTGTGCTCGCTCAGTGAGCCGCTAATATTATTATACAATTACAAAATTAATTTTGTGTATTTTTTAGTAAACAAAATTACAATCGTGATAGATACAGCAATTATTGTTTATTTAATACAACATGAATAGAGTTTGGTTTAACATTATAAATAAAAATAGCAAAAACTTAAGTATTTGAGTCTATGAAAAAAGAAAACAAGTCCTGTTTGGGAATTTTTCGATGTTTCAGAAGATGATAACCTCAAGAAATTTGAAGAAAAAAAATAATAATTCCACTATTCGGCCAAACCGAATATTCGGCTAGAGTGGCCGAATACCGAATATTAGTAACCGATTATTCGGTGCAATAGATACAGACTTCAAATTTGATACTTGGTTCCATGTACTAGTCAGACGTCAAAATAAAGTTTTCTATATTTTGCATTTGCAAGGAGTAGCTGCCATAGAACTTTGTAGGTTTGATTCTAATAATTCTAATAAATTTGTGGAAAATAAATAATTATTACTAAAAATTCACAAACTTAATTTTTTTGAGTTTTTGATTATAAATTAAAAAATAATTTGAATATGACTTTTATTTTCACTATATATGTTTGACATAATGTCTGAAATGTAACCTACAAAACAATAAGTGATTGCAATAAATGTACAGAAAATACCTCATTTTTATTAAAAATTAACAAATGTAATATTTTTGAGTTTTTGATCATAAATTCAAAAATAATTTGAATATGACATTTATTTTCACTATGTATGTTTAACATAACGTCTGAAATGTAATCGACAAAATAATAAGTGATTGCAATAAATTTAGAGAAAATAGATCATTTTTATAAAAAAAATTCGCAATTTAAATTTTTTTTGAGTCTTTGATCATAAATTCAAAATTAATTTGAATATGAATTTTATTTTCACTAAATATTTTTAACATAAAGTTTAAAACGTGACCTATAAAATAATAAGTGATTGCAATAAATGTACAGAAAATAGCTCATTTTTATTAAAAATACACAAATTAAATTTTTTTGAGTTTTCGATCATTAATTCAAAAATAATTTGAATATGACGTTTATTTTCACTATAAATGTTTAACATAATGTCTGAAATGTAACCTATAAAATAATAAGTGATAGCAATAAATTTAGAGAAAATTGATCATTTTTATTAAAAATTCACAAATTTAACTTTTTTGAGTTTTTGATCATAAAATCGAAAATAATTTTAATATGACTATTAATATGACTAAATGTGTTCTGCGTAATGTCTAAAACATACCGTAAAAATTGTAAACGATTCGGATAATATCAGATGAGATACCGATTTTTGTCCAAAAACACCCATTTTTACCGCACTGTGTGGCGTCTGTAATTAAGATGAAACATAAATAGATTAATTTTGAACCGTTTAAAAGTTACAAAACAATGTTTCATTCCTTTTCCGTTTCTTAGTATTTTCCAAGATTAAGAAAACGCTACCGGATGTACTCCTTTAGGCACGCCGAAAAATATTCTACTATAGCTTAATTAATGTTGCCAGAAAAAAATATCCAAAATTAAATTTTTATGGAGAAAAAACTTTTTGTAAATGCCGTAGATAACAGAAAAAATCAAAAATTAATTATTTATGAAGAAAAGACTTCTTGTAAATGCCGTAGATGACAAAAAAAGCCCAATCGTCTTTACTCAAATCGAAAGAAAATTACCAGTCCCTTTCACACACTAGGATTCAGAAAATCAACACCGTTTTCGAAGCTGGTCCAAAAATAGTAAACGAGAACATCTGTTATCTCACTTTCTAGTTATCTATACCCCTCCCATTTTCTTACCCCACAAACGTCTCCTATTACCCCCCACCTAAGCAGAACGACTACATTTGGCTATATCTCCCTTTTTTTTCTAATCACGATAGCCAACACCGCCAAACCGCTGGGAGGGGGGGGATTTGTAAAAGATTCTTCTTTTAGCGAGAACTGCTCGTAAACTAATTAAAATTATGTTCCCAAATTTTAAAGGAGGCTTTAACACGATCCTATCTTACAAGGGAAGAAATTACTGTGTTTTCGGACGGTAATTTTCAAAATTGTGGCCCCCCAAAAAATTTTAATTTTTAGACAATTTTGATTATTTTTAATTAAAAATCTAATGATCAAATTTGCTTAATATTTTTTCCTATGTTAAGTGAAATTGTTTTGCGTATGAAAAAAATTACTTTGAGAAATTTAGCTTTTTTTAACAGGTGATATTCTAGCTATAAAAAACGTCGTTTTTAAAGTTTAAAACACTATATATCTCTTAAAAATGAAATTTTAAAGCCCAAATTTTGAAATTGTATTATTTTCAAATTTAGGCATCGAATAGAGTAATTCTTAAAACTTAAAGTGATGTTTCAATTTTTGAGATGAGGGCCCTTTACCCAAAATTTTTGAATTTTTACTATTACTTTAATCTTTTCCAAATTTGGCATAGTGATTTCAAATATAATGAATAATACTATTTAGGCATTTTTTTATTGAAATATTATTTGTTTTAAACGGTGTTTTTCTACTAAAAAAAAGACGTTTACGCTAACATGTCTACCACATTGAATTTTCATCCTATAAACATCAATTATGTGTTAAATTCTTCGTTTTGAACTGATGGATGCAATGACCCTAGAGTTACATAAAAATTACAAGAAAAGAAGTTATTAAGAAAAAATGTTATAAATTAACCACACAAAAAAAAGATTTTTTTCGATTAACTTACGCTTGGACGTTAAAAAAAAAAGCTTGTATATTTACACCAGATGTTAGAGGTTCATGGCAAAGATATATATTGAAATAGCATCTGTAAAAAAATTCAGGTAAATTAATGTAAAAAATTTTATGCTAGGAGTGTTAGCGTAAACCCCTTTTTTTAGTTGAAAAACACCGTTTAAAATAAATCAATTATATTTAAATTAAAAAAAAATGCCCAAAAAGCATTGTTCATTATATTTGAAATCACTACGCCAAATTTGGAAAAGATTAAAGCAATGGTAAAAACTTCAGAATTGTGGGTACTCGCCTACCTTAAATGGGATTTTTTTTCTTTGAAAAATTATAGTTAGGTTGTATTATGTATGCTATATTAGTAAAACTGATTTGCATAAACTAAAGTTTGAAAATATTGGTAGTTTATGCGTGTATTGCCAAATAGCTTTTAAATGAAAAAAAAAATTATGTTTAAAGACAGTAAAAAAAGTGTAATATGTATACTCTTTTACCCTTATTTTATAAGAAAGGTAAAAAAGACTTTTTAATTTAAATTCTCATTTTAATCTGTAAAAAAAAATTTCGCTCCACTTATGTTTTTAAAAAAAAGAGCACACATATAAAAATGCTGAGATACTTTTAACTAATTGTTATTTTAAAAAAATGCATAGGTATTCAAAAAACGTTTAATTTTTGTCTTAGTTTAATTTTTATCCTTCGTTAAAATGTATTAAAAAAATGCCTACCTTTAAAAAAAAACTGGTAGGGCATAATGTACTGTAGTTATGTATAAAAAAAATTCTTACAGCTGCAAACTTCTTTTTTTTTTTTAACTTTTTGATATTATTAAACTAAGTTAACTTTTAAAAAGGATCGACTTCAACTTGGTTTTTAAACTATTTTTTTTATTATCTGCCCTACCTCTGCCTTAGTCTTTATAAAAACTTTAGGATGATAACATGATGGTAGTTTTTCTGCCTTAAATAAAATTAGCATATTTTAATTGCTTTATAATACGTGGAATTTTATGTTATTCGTATTTTTTTTTTTTCAGCATGTGAATCTAACATTATTGAAAATTAGCAATGACAGCATACGAAATAATAAACTGTCAAACCTTTTTGACTTTAAAAAAATTTTAAATTTTAATTTCAAACTTTTAACTATATAGTAACAGTATAATGTTTATAAGAATTTTCAAGGAGGAGTTTTAAATTTTTTTTTGATATGTTTTGAAAAAATAATCTAGTTGACACTAGTTCAACTTTTTTTAAAGTGAATTTTCAACACAAATTCATTAAATTCTTTATTAAAAATAAGAATATTAATTTTATATCAAATTTTTTGCTAATATCTGTATATTCAGTAGAGAGTTGTAAATATATTGTAAAAAAATTTACTCCAAATAGAATGGATATCAAGCCATAGATGTTTTATAAATATATAATGAAAATATATATTGTTATATAAAATATAATGAAAAATTTTAATCATATTAATCATGAAGTTCGAAATATATCAATTATTTTGCTAATTTACTAACATATTTTTCAATATTATTGGCAAAATTACCGTGATAAAATCAAAAGTCTGCTCATTTATTGCCTATATATAGCTCTAAGGAGGAACAAAGTTCGCCAGGTCAGCTAGTATTGTAAAAAAAATGTACTCCAAATAGAATGGATATCAAGCCATAGATGTTTTATGTTCTGGTTTTGAGATTGAAAGATTTTGAGAAATAAGCATTCAATAAATACATATGACAAAAATATAATGAAAAATGTTCAGTATATTCTTTTTATTAGTTTTGTTCTTCTAAAATTCAATGTACAGCCAAACCACATCTCTGAAAGAAAAAAAAAACCCACACCAATTTATTAAAGAAAATCATGATTTGCGTCAAACCCTTTTTCGAAGTACTCGTGCTCTATGAAAAGATTACTTTTTTTTCTTTTAAAGAATGATAAAGATTGGTTTGAAGAGAAAGCTGGGTCAATTCGGGTCCGTCACTTAAAAGGTCTCTGGGGAGGATATCGTCTCGATAGACTCTGTGTCAAATGTGCGTCAGAGAGGGCAATGGAATCTTTGGATTGTTGTTCTTTTTAAATATTAGCTGATTACTGATAGGGTTTAGGAGCTGGGGAGCCTAGTCGGTTAGGTACTGGAGTTTATTTCACTCTTTTGTTTTAAGAGTGTACGACGCCGTGTGTAAAATTACAAAAACATTTCATCAGATAAATTTCAGAAAAACGTCTCTCGATATATTTTTGATTCAAAAGTCATGCTATCAAATGTTTTTAATTCCGATTAGAACAAGAACTCAGAAGGACTATGTTATTATCTTTAACATGTATCGTGAGTGGCTAGAAAAGCCGATCGCTATGAGATATATTGCCTCGATAAAAAAAAGCCGCCAACGTCTAGAAAAATGCGTTTTTTTAAAGTCATTTTGTCGTTATAGTTTGACGTCAGGTCAAATAAGTGGAACCAAAAGGACAGCTTCAGATGGCTGCCTATCATGACTTAATGTGTTTCTTTTATTTTTAGAATGAAAATTGATTAATGTCCGAGTTATTTAAAATTTAGTATATGTTTAGTATTTAGCAAATAAAAATCGTGCTGATTTATTATACTGTCAACCTGCCCAATGCTCGCCAAAAAATATTTTATAAATGGTAACCACTTCTACAATAGTTCACTCATATTACACAAAACACATGATACAAAATGAACATCACAACTGCAAGAAAATATAAAAGGAGCAATTTACTGGATAATTATGTTCTAGCGAGGTTCACTTTCATGCCACAAAAGTCAAGCCTTTCTCATGCGAAATCTGAAGTTGTTATACCCCTTCATTGTGTCCCAAAACTGGAAGAAATGGTATAAATGCATGCCTTAGTTCTTGCAAGTGATATAACTCTCTTTATGCTAGTTCGTCTTCAAGTTTTGGTTTATTATGCATTTTCGTGGGTCTTTGATTAGAATTTGGAATACAAAACCACCGTACATTCATACTATCTTCCAAAAAAAGATGCACATGATTTTTCACGAATATGAGAATACCAAATTTCTTTTTAAAAAATTCGAGTTGAACGCTATTTCCAAACAAATGAAGCAGAAATTGCAAGGAACTTCGCATCCATTCCTATATATACTAACCTTGGCATGTAAACTGCAGTTAACGCGACACTGAAATGGACCATTTTTACCCTGGTGTAATTAACTTTTAGTATACTTTCTTACAGGTTAGAGTTATTGATAGTGCTTACAGCAATGGTCCAAGTCATTAGTCAAGATACTGCAGTTTACCGAAGTATTCAGAACTTCATAAGAAAACATCACCATAAAGAATAATACTTTAAAAAAATAACAGAAAAGTCCTATGTCCATATATTACAGCATGGCACATCAGTCCTTTTTTTGAAATAATCTACGGGAAATTAATAACAGCAATAGGACGTTTCTTTTCTAATGTTGGAGAAATTAGTCTCATGTCCCGCGTTATAAAATCCCACATAAGCCCCTTTTTCAAAATAAGCTGAGGTTATAGAAATAAGTATCATGTCCCGTGTTATACCATCGCGTTTCAGCCTTTTTTGGAAATAAGCTACAGAATAATAATAACAGCAATAGAGGATTTTTTCTTATGTTGGTGAAATAATAGCACATTGTGGTGCCTCTCTGCATGGTTCTCCATTAAAGTGTGGATTCGTGTCGAGGGGTAATGTGCATGTGAAGGCGGAGGTTTGGAACCGCCCGCCGCATTTTCTTCTCACAATTGAATCGTGTGGGACTGACCTTCGGGCAGCTCGCTTTGATGGCGAATGGGTTCCCAGGGTGATCTGGAATTGCGGTGGAAGATACTATACCAAAACACACCTTAAGTTTGCAGCATTGAAAAGTTCTAGACGGAGGAAACGGTGTAAACAACGCTGCTGGCGCCGAAATTTTACTTGCTCTGATTGGTCGCTCCTTTGCGATACGTTCACCCTGATATTCGTGCGCCCTGTTACGTCAAAATCGAAGGAAAAAATAATTAATATTTAATTCTAACTGAAACAAAAATTAATTAAAAAAATAAAAATATGTCTTGAAATAACGAATAAATTGGTTTATTGAATGTGAAATACCTTTTTTTTTCGATTCTCGCACTCGAAAATAAGAACTATTTACCCTTTTTCTCGTAGAACATTGCTATACTGCAAACTTAATATGATTTTTACTGTAGATTGTGTTTCATATTGAATAAGTATGGGATATTGTTTTTAGAAGGATTGTAAAGGTTGGATTAGTAGTTGTATATCTCGCCTTAAAAAAAACTTCCAAAGCTAAGCCTCCTTTACCTCATCCAAAGCTAACGCTTCGACCACACAGACAATACTTTCAAAACCTTATATTTTAGGCAATTGAAATTTTAAGTCCAGGTAATTGAAAGTAAAATATCCCGCCCATAATTGCACCATGTCCATGGAACGGATGGGTGTTTAGAATCTGTCTTTATTCAAAGTTCCCGAGACACATACGATGTATAGATAAGAATTCCATATCAAGTGACAGTTTCTAGGTTTTAAGAGGCACAGAGCGATCCAGTTTTTATCTCGGCACCTCTTGCATGCGAGCCCAACAACGGTTTAAAATTGCGTCGCTAAATATCCCATAGCTTGACATTAAATTAACTAAGCCCAAAACGCCATCCAATCTAAAAACACAAACAATAAAAACATCACCCACTCAAATGACATTCCGAACAAAAACCACACACACATCAAACATCACTACCCAAAAGTGTTTGTGTCTGACCAGCAAAACACAAAACTCTCAATCACCACCAACAACAGCAAAAAAAAGAACCTCCAGCAATTACGTCTCACGCTGTCAAAGCTGCAGACATAGACCAGATGTGAGTCTTTAATGGCAGAAGAGGACCAGGGAAAAAAAGACCCAATAAATTGCTCAAAAAGCTCTTGGTGATCCCGTACAAATGCCTGAGATCAATGTGGAAGGGGTGGGTTTAGATTCATGGAGGCTCAATTTACCAAGGGATCGGAATTTCTTATGATGAGGGTTTGAGGAAATGAAAGTAAAGAAATATTGGGATGATAAATTGTCATATGCTTTTTTTTGTATCTGTGGCTCGAATGCAACTTGTCAAATGGAGTGTACCTTTTATAGGTCCACAGTTATTTTAACAATGCCCGGTCCCCGTACCCGAACCTGGGACCTATGGCAGGCAAGGCAAAAATATAGGGAACATTCATGTGATGTCCCGCGGTTTGTTATCCTACACCTCTCGAAACTCGTGCTAATGTTTTCCTACTGCTCTAACCTGTCTAACCGCTTGTTTTCTACAGCTATTTGGAATTGAAGCTCGGGTGCATGGATATGGCCATGAATGTCCCCCATTGCAAACAAAAAATAATAAAACGTGTTGAACTACGGCCAACTCGACTACTAAGGCCGAAGAAGCTTTCCCAAACAAGCCATGGACGGAATTTTTGACGTCACAGTCTCGAGTGACTTTTTTCCGAAGATGAAAAGAACCTGTCTCGAAACCTGTTCGGAACCACTCGTTCACGGCCGATCACAAATTTAAAGTTCCGAATGCGTCCGATCTAGTTTCTCGATCATCGGCACTCGGAACAGTGACGTCAAAAATTCCGTCCACGCTCATGTTTGGGAGAGCTTCTCTGGCCTTGTTATTGAAGTTGGCCGTGGTTGAACCAACTGTTTACCAACAAAAATCACAAACTCTACACTGACCCGTAATTTTTAACCAGGAGGACGAGGGAACAAGAACTTTTATGGGCCCATGATAAGACGTTGCCACTCAATTGGGTGGGTGGTTCCAGACGACATGGCATTCCAGTTGAACCTGACTTCGTTCGAACGTTCGAAAACAATGGACCGTTTGAAGGGTGTGTTGACTCCGGAGGAATCAATTTAGTGCCCCTTGTTCCGATTGGACAGAGCAGTGATTATTTCTTAACTAGAGTGGATGATGGAGGAATGGAATAGGAATTGAATGGGATGAAAACATTAGAGAACAAGAAAGGGGTTTTTGGAGTTCGTCAGTGATGATATATTGTTCTGTTTGGTTTAATGTATATTGTGTGATTGAATAGGTTTGCTTCAATACTTTTTTTTTTAGATTGTAGATGTCTGAATTAATGATTGGAGAGTAGGGTTGGCAATATCAGTTGTGTTTTGAGGAAATTTTAATCCACCAACTTTAACCTGTTGTTTATTTTGAAATTATTTTTTCTTTATCGAATTAAAGTATTTAGAGAGCGGTTAGATTTTTCAAACAATACGTATATTTTTTTTTTTGTTTTAGGGAATGATGTATTTTCTTCTTTTAAATAATACTGAATAAACGTCATAGTATGTGCCATATAACTTTTATTTTTTAAAATCGTTGAAATGACCTTACAGGGCATATAATAACGTTGAAATTTATTGATACATACACTCTTTAAACGAACGAGCGATTTTAGCTCAGTCTGAGTTAATTTTCACTCCTCCAGTGTCGAAAATGCACTTCTCCTACTGAAGTGGATCCTTTGTGTGCTAATCCTCCGACAGGATCACTCCAAACGAGTGATTTTAACTCAGTCTGAGTTAATATTCACTAATTTTCAGTGTCGAAAATGCACTTCTCCTACAGGAGTGGATTTCACTCTTTTGTTTTAAGAGTGTATAGAGTGGTAACAATTGAAAGTATTTTCTTGTTCAGTGGCATTAGTTTTTTTTTAAATCTTCAATGTATGTGTGTTATGGAATTGCATTAAAAAACGAATTAAAATCCTCAGATTTTCAAACCATATTGGGACGCCTCCACACATAAGTTCTTAGTTCGCATTCCCAACAGCAAAAGAAAAAAAACCCGAAAAGGCTGGAAGTACAATATTAACGCTCCTTGTTATCACCTGCCCAATGCTATCTTAATAACAGAGGAGCGGAGAATTTAACTGCCCAATTCCCAACAATGACAAGGTGTTAAAGAGGGGAGGGAAAGAAAAAAAAAAGAACATAACCCTTAGGGTCGAACTACTTTCAAATGAACGAAGAGAAGCAACACCGTTATCGTTTTTTTATGACGAAACAACGTCTTTTTAGTCTCTCCGATCGTCTGCGTTGAAACAGGCTTGGTCCTACACCTCGACTCCACTTTTTTTTCGGTCGTTCTAAGTGTTATCATCATTATTATCACCTTTATTCGTTAGTTGGAGAAGTCATAGAGAACGAGTTGTGTTCTTTTTTACCTCAAAGAGTTCGAAAAAGAAGCAATTCGGAATTCGTTCCTCCCCTTTTTATGCCATTTTTATTTAATAATCGTTTGCACAACAGGGAAGAATTCACAAGGGGTCGTTTTTCTAAGCCCCGAAGTCACTACAGTTGCCCGTTCTTTTTTCTTTTTCTTTTTTTTTTTGTGATCGTCTCTTGACAAAAGTTGAGAGTGTTTTGCTAGACGCAAATTTGAATTCTTTCAGTGATGTTCTCTTTTCTTGTCGTGGTGTCTGGAATTATTTTTAAGTGCCGTGTTCGAAAACGAAAATCGTTAAACTTTGGAAAAGGTGACAATAAGACATCGTGTTGTCGTTGAGGTTATAATTATGACCGAAAGAGTCTTGAGGTTGTTGTGTGATAAAAATAATTTTGTCATCAAAAGCACATTGTAAAAAGAGTTCTAAAAAGGTATTAAAAGTTCGAAAGGGTAAAATTTGTGCCGTACAAGAAGGTTGTAAAAGTTAAAAGTGTCATCAAGCATATAGATAGGGCAATTTTTTTTTCAAGTTCACTTCTTCATTGTCTCTTAAATAAAGTACCAGATTACGCCAGAACCGATAAATTTAAAATGTACTCGTCCATATCTTCATTTGGTTGCTGGATTACTCCACACTAGATTAATAATAAGATTTAGAAATGTTCCAAAAACATTTTGAAGAAAGTTTGTTTTTATCTACAAAGTCGTTGGGCGAAGTCAGGTAGCCCCTCATAATTTCTTGTGGTTTTGATAAAAGTGGTTTATGGAGCCACTAATAACAAAAATGATATCACCTTATGTGTTTTTTTTTTTCGGTTCAATGGTGTTTAACATTTTACTACACACGAAATGCGCTTTGAACAGATGAGTTTTTTTCAAGCATTTAATTTAGCAAAACAGAAAATTAATATTTTAAATAATTACTCGGGTAATTTTAGTATCTCTTAAAACCCCAAAAGTTCTATGACAGCAATCCTTAGAGCATCATGCGAGATTTTTTAGCACTCGTTTACTAAATTTGAAGATTCATCGCTCTTTTGGTTCGCACCGTAAAAAAACAGCATTTTTTACGCTGTATAGCAACACGTTTTACGGTCAGTGTTAACTTTTACCGCACCTGTAATGTGAAAGCTCTTATTCCATTAACATTACTATAACTTGAGAGAATATTACTGATGAAACCGTAACTACGATATTTTCCTCCGTTTCTTATAAAAGCTCCATTGCCTTAACGTTACCCATGTGGATCATGCATCACCGTAATTGCGTCAAAAACTACAAGTGTAAAATGGGCTAAACACTTTTGCTTAGTGATGCTTTCGACAGAGTCTTGGGTGACATTTGATGTGCGGCGGTTTTTATTTTACTTGAACTGCCGTTTGTGTGGGTGTCACTTCTGTTGTTTATGTTTTAGATTGAGTAGTGTAATTGGAGCTGAAGTGTATGAGGAAAAAATTAAAAACAAAAAATCATAGCATCTACAATGCACACTCTTTAAATATGAAGAAATATAGATGCAAACAAAAAATCCTTCGATCGCAAAAGAAAGTATATTTTATGAGTACACGGGAAGAACCACTTGATTTTTTAGGAGTCTTACCTTACGTGTCTGCTTGGCGGACATTGGCGACAGGAAGCCGGTTTTACTTTTGGTTCTACATTCGCGGTACAAAAGTGTTACTCGTTTCCACTGAACTCTGGCGTGAATCAGGGTAGTCGCAAAATAAAAACAAAGCGAGTAACCGGTTTCTTCATACCAGTTTAGGTGATTTCTCGCTATCATCGCCAAAGAGACCTATTGAGGAAAGCCATCTACGAAATCAAATGGTTTTTCCCTTGTACTCTTCATTTGGCATTGTAAATTCCCCGTCCCATTAAAGCACTGCATATTTTTAAAGTATGCTGTAAAGTGAGTAAAAGTGCGATGTTAGGATAGTAAAAAAAACATTAAGGATTTTTTTTTCGCAATTCTGCTAGCGTTTCCTAGTAGTTAGCCACTAACTATTAATTGCGTCTACTTAGATGTTGTATTTCGTAGCTGAAAAAAAAAAATCATGCTTAGACAAAGCTTCAATGTCGAAGTTTTTGATCGAAAATAATTATGACATTTACTTACTAGTTAAAAAAAATACTAAAATGTGTTCGTAAATGCCCAATAAAATGTATTAAAAAACGCTAAAAACATTTTTAAGTTCATATATTAATATTTTCAACGTTTTTATTATCGCATAGTAAAAACTTGATATATTTTTTAAACATTGAATTATAAACATATTTATCAAAAAACAATATTTGTATCGCTTTTCTTAATTCCACCTTTTTATTAACAATATCTATTTTTATTTAATTTGCTAGCTCTATGTCTTTTACTAACTTTATGTGAGAAATCGAATAGATACTTTTGAAATCTATAATTTTTTTATGTGTTTCACAATGATATTTTAGGTTTTAAAAATACCATTTACACCCACTATTCATTCAACTATTCACTAATCAACTATTCACTAATCAAATATTCACTATTACTTATTCCTTTAAAACTTCTACGTTTCCACCCGAAAAAAGTATTTTAAACAGCAGAGGGCGAAACGAACCAACATAAACAGTAAAGCCAACCTACCGGGGACCTTTTCTGTAAAACTACTTTTACGATCAGCCGTTCCTTACGAAGGAGAAACAAACTTTCGTAAAAATGTGGGTAAAAATTATGAAGGCTTACAAAATTAAACTTCTTTTAAAGATTTGGGGGGTGGGGTACTTTATTATTTTTTGAGGGGGGGGGTATTGAAAAAAATAATAATATAGACATTAAGATATTAGAGTATGCTAAAATATTAATTAGAGTATAGAAAATCTTAATTAGAGTATACAAATATATAAGCAAAGAAAAATAAAGTAAACTTGTAAATGAGCTATAGACAATTTAAGTAATATATTAACACAGCAATACCAACAGATAAACATGCGTCAAAATTAATATAATTTTTTATTGCTTACTTTTTTAAGTCTCTGTAAAAAAAAATGAATTATATATAATAATTTAAAAAACAAATTAATTCATTGAAAGTATTTTAATAAATTTAGCTTACTACAAATGATTTAGATGTTTATACTTTAAGGGGTCTCGATGCTCTAAATTGTTTCATTTTTTTAGCAAATTAGGTGCAAAATGATAGCAGATGTTTATTGTATAGAACATTAAAAAATATATACTTTAAGTTACTTACTTTTAAAAAAAATTCAGGCACATTTAGAAAAATTTCTGCATTTTAGAATCACTTTTTTCAGTGGATGCCTTTTTAAGAAGTATTGAATCTTTCTTAATACCTTTTTGGATTGAATATTTGAGGCATACAATTGCGACTTCATTTCAGAAAAAAAAAACATTAGTTATTTTATGTGGAAGTTACAAATGGGCGAAAATATACGAACTTGTGTGAAAGGTAGTTTGTAACCCATAAAATTTTTCATTAAACCATTAACCCTCTAATGCATGAATTTTTGTTTTCATCCCGAAAAAATATTTATGAATCTTTAATACTCATACATTATGGGAAAATACTGAAAAAAATTAACTGCATTAGAATTTAAATAATTTCAATTTTTAAATTTTTTTCCATATTACAAACACCAACTACAAAATTCCAATTTTGATAATAATGACTAGAAAACTACTAAATATATTTCAAAATAACCCTCGTTAACTACAATTAATTTTTCAAAAGAATTTATTTGTATTTAGTATTAATATTATTATACTTTGAATACTGCCAAAAGCGTAATTTCGCAACAGCTAATAGCCTCACTCTTTATATTTTGAATACACTCTTACCACTGTCATCTATGAGGGTTATTAGTAAATAAAACTTCAAAATGGAATGTAATAGATGAAAAAAACACAGATTTGTCGAGAGGTAGGTCTACTTTATAGAATAAAGTGGATTATGTAACTTGTTACCAAACGGTAACAGTATTCCATTAGAGGGTTAAATTAAAAAAAAGACTATAATGAAAATGCAATATTAAAAAAAAAAAACATGGATAGAACAAAACAAAATATCTTAAAATAAATAAAACCCTAAAATAGCATAAACCATCCTTTCATCATTACCACAAATTACCGATCCGGTTGCGAAACAGCAACCTATTTTCCAATCACCATAATGCGTTTCACCCACTGTCCCTTTTGATTAGTGATGAATACCCGGGCGGTGTCATCCGCCAGAACAAAAAGCCCAAATTCGCTTTTCACCCCATTATTCCAGTTTTTTTTTTCTTTTCACTGTCGCATTTCCGGGGAAAAAGGAAAGTAGAAATAATCCAATAGAGCGACCGAATGTTTTTGATAAAGTGTCCATCAATAAATCGTTGGGTTGGCGTTTGGTAAGAGTGTAAGTGATATTTACTGGGAAAAAACAAATGAGAGATATAGTTGGCGCGCAAACTTGCATTTTTAAAAGTGTAACTAAGATATAGGGCCGGGTCCGTTTATTGGCTATTTAGTCCAATTGAATGTACGATCGTCAAAAGTCGCCAATGAATGAACCGGGCCCTATATTTTAGTTATACTTTGGAAAATGTCAGTTTTACAACTAAACCCTTCATGTTCATTTATACTAGTACATGCAGCTTAATTTTTTATGTTTTTGATGCATATTTTTGTACTGTTTACACCTACCACTCTGCAACCTTCTAAGTACAGACGGACAGTGTATCACGGATTTCTTTTAATAAAAAAAACTTTGAATAAAAAGAGAGTTTTGAAAGTAGACCCTTCACTTTACCAATAGAAAAACTTACCAAACTTATATTTAATAAGTTTTCATTAACTTTAATCATGGTTTGTAACTTTAAAAATGGTTCAACCGAATTCCAAAAATATGGTGAAACATTTCACCACACAGGCGCTACATCTACTAGGAATTTGTAACAGCATTTGGACTTTCTCTGAATAATAAAATGTCACTTAAACGCTTGTCTTACCAACTATACGACATGACTCGATGAATTGAAAGACCTATTGCCCGTCCACGATTGTTCATTTGTAGTTTATAGGCGATTCAGAAAAACCTTTGCCTTGTTTTTGACGTCCCTTTCACAAATGCGGACTCTTTCATCTATACCTGTGTCAACTAAAAATTGGAGTACCACAATGTTTTACTTGTGTTCTAGCTTTGATTGTACAGTGGGTCGGGGATTTATAATGGTAAAGTTGTTGTATACATCATTGCTTTATGTGTGAAAGAAAGAAGTACAACTGTATTTATTGAGTACTACCTATAATTAAGTTTAATTGCGAGTAACGGAACTTGAACGTTTTATTTCAATGGATATGCATTCTTTTATGAGTAAAAAAAGCTTTATTTTTCGAATTGGGCTGGAGAGTACGATACTATATTGTGGTAACATTGTTGACTTTATGAAATGACTGTTGCTACCGATTTTTTTTTTTTTAAAAAATGACGAGCCTCTCACTGAGAAAGTATTTGGTTCTTCCCTTGCCTTGCTATACACTCTTAAAACAAACGAGCGATTTTAGCTCAGTCTGAGTTAATTTTCACTCCTTTCGGCGTCGAAAATGCACTCCTCCACTATAGGAGTGGATTTCACTCTTTTGTTTTGTTAAACCTCCAACAACAATCTTAATAACAACCAAGTGATTTTAAGTCGATTAAGAGCAATTTAGGGTGATTACGAGCGATTTAATTTTCACTCCTTTCCAGTGTCGAAAATGCACTTCTAATATAGGAGTGGATTTCGATCTTTCGTTTTAAGAGTAGTAGACATAATCACGTGCTAGATATCTCTCTCAAAAATCACTGGGGTGCCAGAGTACACTGCGATGTACGTGATGGTTAAATCTGTGTAGTCGAAAGTCCAGACGGCGTTGTCGTACGTTACCGAAGTTCAGTTAAATATCCGCTCAGGTTTCTACCTCACCACTTGTCCGAATTATGGGTCTGTGTTAAAGCTTCACGAAGTCTAGAAAAAGACAGCCGGCAAACGTACAACCCAACCTAATCAAAGTACATTCTAAATATTACCTTCTTATGCCTCATGCGATTAACTCAAAAGTAGACCAAAGAACCAACAAACCTACTATTCATCCTTGAATACATCTGTTCAACAAGGCCAATCTCACAAATAACCGAAGACTACTTTGCAACAAAAAAAAAATCTTCTAATACCCCCCCCCCCCTTTATTCTTAAAGGGGGTTGACACACCTGTTCAACAACAGGTAAGAGGGGGCGATCCGCCTGAATGCCCCCCACCTCCCACGCTACGGTTGCACTCAACCGAGCCGATAACAGGTGAAGCGGAGAGGGAGAGACTGATTCGCGACCATCGTGTTACATAACGGGGAAATGGCAGATGGGAGGGTTTAGGTTATTTTTCGTGGAAGAGGTTGTGGTTGTTATTGTTCTTTTAATAATAGTTGTTATTGTTTTTTTAATAATAGTTGTTATTGCTTTTTTAATAATAGTTGTTATTGTTTTAATGGTGAAAAATTGTATTTTTGGCAGAAATAACAAGACAAAGATAGCATGTGGGGGGGGGGTCGACTATTTAAGTGGCGTCAAACATTTTTTTTCTACTTATAAAGGATTCTCCTGTTGCTATGTATTTTTTTTCTGTTATCTTCCATATATTTATTGTCGTTTCCTTGTTTTATACACATTTAACGAATTTTCAATGATACCATTTGTTTTCTGAAAAAAGACTTTCCCAAGTACTAAACATCTTGATTTATTTTTTAAACAAACTTTTTCTCTTCAAAACCATCCTACTTAAATCGTCCATCTTTTTCTTTAAAACCTTCATATTCACAATTAAAAATAAAATAAAAATAGATATGAAGTATTAATTAACAATATTTCTTATGCAGTGAAAACATGCTTACACTTTAGCAAGTTTGTTTATCGCTCAAAGAGATAACAGTTAAAAATTAGTTCAAACTAAAACGTATTAACACATTTTTTTTTAGAAAAACTAGGTTTGAGACAATTTTTTTTATTTGTGGGAACCTCGCGAAAAATTGTCTCACAAGAAACAATAACGTATTCACTTGCAATATATTTTAACACAATACCTCTCTTACCCTACTGACCCCCAAAAAAAACAGATAAACAAAACCACATCACTATTTCCTTCACATCCAATTCGGTAAACTTCACTATTTTATATCTGGTCAACGGAAGACGTAAGGTTACGACCAGATTGCACCGTCATTTCGATTTCGATTCCACATGAAACTTTCGCCAATCAATAGCTGGGGATCACAAATTGAGTGTTTTATATCTCAAGGCTGTCAACGGATCGTTTGTTATTTGACTTAGGGGCTCGGACAGTGTTATTATTTAGGCTTGTTTAATCGACTGGAACTGTATTATAAGGGTCGCTTTTGGGGGTTTATTGTCATCACGCATCTTGGTTAAATAGCTTTGTTTCTTCATTTTTTTCATAGTTAAGGTTTTTTTATTGGTGCTTTTTTGTGTTGCTATTATCATCAATTGGGTTCATATAACAGTTTATTTTACTATTAATTTAAAATCATTTATTGAAATACAGTTAAATTTAGCTACCAATAAGTAGAAATTCTTGAATTTTCGATGAAAATAGTTTGTTTAATTTTGACGCTTGAAAGTCAGATCCAAATGCTATGTTTGGCACTTTTTGTTATGTATGAGGCAGGAAAGGGGGGGGGGGGGATAAGGAAGCAGTTCTAAGTGACAGTTTCTGTTACAAACCTAATTGAATTTTGTTTTGGTATTCATCTTCGAGATTCAGGATGAATTCATTAAAAATTTCAATATCCATGTTTCTGCGTGTAAAGGTCTCAAAAACTATTTTAATACTTTTTTGTACTTCTCGTATTTAGTTTTATATAGTAAAATACTATATGTGAGTCAAGACATAAGGTTACGACCAGATTGCACCGTCATTTTGATTTCGATTCCACATGAAACTTTCACCAATCAATGGCTGGGGATCACAAATTGAGTGTTTTATATCTCAAGGCTGTCAACGTATCGTTTGTTGTTTGACTTAGGGGTTCGGGCAGTGTTATTATTTAGGCTTGTCTAATGGGCTGTGACTGTATATAAGGGTGGCTTTTGGGGGTTTTATTGTCATCAAGCATCTTGGTTAAATAGCTTTGTTTCTTCATTTTTTTTATATTTAAGGCTTTTTTATTGTTTTTTTTTGGGGTGGGGGGGTTGCTATTATCATCAACTGGGTACATATAAAAGTATTTTTAACAATATATTAACCCTTTCAGTCCCAATGACAATTTGGCATCATTTAAGATTTTTTTTTCTGATCATCTGCAGTCATATATGGTATCAAAAAGCACATCATTCTATTCTTCAAGCCTTTTTCTATTTACAACTACTTTTCTATTACTTACTTCTTTACTTACTACTTTTTTCTATTTTTTC
The DNA here is from genome assembly GCA_023701765.1 of Hylyphantes graminicola. Taxonomy (NCBI): domain Eukaryota; kingdom Metazoa; phylum Arthropoda; class Arachnida; order Araneae; family Linyphiidae; genus Hylyphantes; species Hylyphantes graminicola. Next base: position 6,567,938 of record CM043113.1, read on the forward strand.
CAATATATGTCAGCCCTATTATTATTTTTAATTATGATCAGAAAAATGATGATGCCAAATGGCAGCACTGGGACTGAAAGTGTGTGTTAGTGTGTTGTTAGTGTTTTTTTCGTTGTTATTGTCGTTAATTTCGTACAGATAAAAGTTGTAATGGGCATGCTTCACATCATGAGTGGCAACAGTTCCAGCGGTGTTGTTTTCATTTTTGGTCCTTTTGAAATTACATTAGTTTTGATGATATAATTTAATATTTTTATTTCAATTTAATGTAAGAGATATTGGAATTGCTTAATAAATTTGACCAGTGTATGTTTTCATAGCAATTAATTTTGATTTTATTTTCTCTTTAAAGTTCGTTTCGTTGTCTTTTTTTCTCTTGTTGTTATTTTTACGCTGTGTAATCTATAGTACTCTAATCTGCAGAATATTTTTTTTAATCTAGATACTAAATAAATAATTTATATAAAATATCCGGTTTTTAAAACACATTGAGGGTGAAATCAATTTTTTTTTAAAAAATCCCTATTGCGCAAGATTGAAAAAAAAAACCTACGTCATTTGAAACAACCTATTTATGTAAAGGTTATATAAATGATAGTTTATACACTCGTATTTGTTCAAAAATTCTGATGGATTCATTAAAATGTTCAATATCCGTGATTGTTTGTGTAAAGTACTCAGGAACAATTGTAATACTCTTATGTAATACTTGTATTTAGTACAACTTTTAAGTACTCTATGTGATTATTGCAATTACATTTTAATCGGGGACTAATAGTTTAATATAAATTTTCCCTCGAAAATTCGAATATGATTGCTAATAATTCTGTCAGAGGTTCTCTACATCCCAAAACTTAATTAAATAATTCGACCATCACTTATTAATAATATTTCGACCACAGCACATACTATTTACATAATTGCTCACCAATTAAACGTCTCACAATATATAATAATCCCAGATATTTTTAGCTCCGCTGCGTATCAATTAAACGCCACCCGACCGAAGCCAACGGTCACTTTCGTATTATGCAAAGTGTCTCATTTCGCGGCGTTCGATTTCGTGGAAAATCGGAACCGATTCGGCTCCGCTCGGCCACGAAGATTTCGGCAGATGACAAGCGGTGATTGGCCCACGAGCGGCCGATTGCACATTTACGTCACCGCACATTTGACGCTGTTAGCCGACCGCTTCATTACGAGACGTTATTAGGAATAAACAGGACGGGCTCGAATCGGTGCCGTCGAGCGGGGACGGTTTGACATATTAGAAATTGAGACGCCGTGTCTTGGTTAATGGGGATTAAATTTTGGGGTTTGTATGGGTTGTGTGAAATTGAGGCGATTTAGAGCTACCAGGGGGAGTTAATAACGGTTTGTAGTTTTCTCCTGAATAAGATAACACTCAAGAGTCGGCTCGTCACTTGACTGTGATTTAAAATTGAAGAGTACAGGGGAAGAACCGCTTTATTTCGTAGAAGGCTTTATTTAATGGCCTCTTTGGGGATGATAACGAGAAATCGCCTAAACTGGTGTAAAGAAACCGGTTACTCGCTTTGTTTATCTTTCGCGGCAACCCTGATTCACACCAGAGATCAGTGGATACGTGTGTCACACGTTTGTACAGCGAATGAAGGTCCGAAAGAAAAACCGGATTCCGGTCGCCAATGTCCACCAAGCAGCCACAGTTATGGAAAGACTCTAAAGAAATCAAGCGGTTCTTCCCCTATACTCTTCAATTATGATACCAGTCGCCAATAGTCCTTGTGAGGCTCTAGTGCAACGATTATTCAAATTAACACTAAACCAATATAAGATAAGTTGCATCGATATCTTGTATTTTAAAATTAAAATTAAATTTAAAACAATTAGTTTTGTAACAAAGACTGCCACTTAGATCTGCTTCCTTGCAAAGTCCCCTTATCCCTATGCCCCTAAAGAAAAAAGCGCCATACACAGCATTTAGTTCTATATTAAACTTTTTAAAATCAAACTTGAACAAACTATTTTTCATCAAAAATTCAATACTTATTACTTATCGTTTGCAAAAATTTATTTGTATTTCGAAAAATGAATGGTTAATACTGCTTACGTTTAAAAAGAAAACATCTCATCAACATTGAGACTACACATTCAAAATAAATTGTTAATAAATTGTGATTTTTAAATATTTCAAAATTATTAAATTAAGCAGTCATTAATGACATGTTTCTGTATTTCCTCTAAAGCAATCAGAGCATAATAATGAATTTAGATTTTGGTTTTCGTTAGAATTTCTAAGGTTAATAAAAAAAATAATCAAATGCATGAATAACTTGAAAATGACATTTAATGATATACATTTTCGACATTTAGAGCCAATTCCATTAGCTCTGATTGCTTAATAATAATTTGTCGAGTTATTAAAATACAAAAATGGTATTCCCAAACATGAATATGCAACTTAAAAACTCAATTAGCGTAAATATTTCAGAAATAATAATAAAAAAATATTGTGTCAAGGTTCGTCAAAACCATGCCGTTATGTCCTAAAAAGCGACGTTTTAAAAACGTCTCTCTCCTCCTATACAGTTTATTCAACCCCTAAATTAATAGAGATAAGAAAAAGATAGAGAGATGCTACCGGACAAAAACCAATGCAAAAACCGATTCGCCAAGTGAAGCTATTGATCGCTCTGTAGCAAACCCAAACAAGCGCTCTTGGCGAAGTATTTGGCGCTATTTCTACAGGGGAGTTTGTATAGGCTTATTACGCCGACACGGAGATTTTTTTACACTCTAATGTTGTTGTTGTTGTGGTCGTGTGATCAGTGCAATAATGGGGAAAAGACCGACTCTCTAATAAAATTTGTAATTTCAACGCATTTTTCATGCTTGTGAAGGAAATTATTACTCTTCTATAAAATTCAGATCTCGTGTTTACTGTGAAAATAGTAATTTTTTGGAATTTTTGTATTCGCTTTTTAAGATATAAATGATACTTTTTAGCATGAACTTTTACATTGAGTGAGCTTTTTGTATGGGCTTACTATAGTTAAACTCATAGTTTCCTTGCATAGAAGCTACGACCATGGGTGGAGCTATAAAACGCGCGGAGCAATCAGATGAAGAGAAAATTTCAGCCGTTTTATTTTGTCTTCAGTTCCGAGCGTTTTGCTCCACCCACGGTCGTGGCTCCTATGCAAGAAAACTGAGTTTAACTATACACATACTTGGCGATATTTGACCATCTAATAAAACCCGTAATTTTAAAACATTTTTCTTTCCTGTGAAGGGAATTACTACCATCTTAAAAAAAAATTTGATCTCGTGCTGAAGCCTACAACTGTGCTAACAGCCAATTTTTTAAATTTTAATGAACGCTTTTAAAGAAATAAAATAATACGTTTCAGCATGAACTAACATTGAGTCAGCGGTTTTTTTGGTAAGGCAAGTTTGAATCATCATCGCACTAGAGCTACGCGTGAGCTATTCGTTTGGTTGAGCTTTAATAGGGTTGCTTGGCGACTTTCTTGCGGCTTCAGTTTGTTTTCTCGCCAAGCCCCTCCATTAACTCCATGCCCAAATTACATTGCAAATTCGGACGCTATTTATTAAAGCATCCACCAAATGGGCCACTTATTATCTTCGTTAGCCATTTGTTGCCGCCGAGTTGCAACAGCGAAGTTACCCATGTGAGAACGATTGCATTTCGAAACGTACACTGCTGATGTGGGACCGTAACCGTTCCGTTCATTTCGTTCTGTTGTATAATAGTTGAAGATAGAGCGATCCCTTGTTTTATCTCTTTTTTTGTTCTTCTATCCCTTTTCTGTTGTCCTTTCGATTGGTTAATCTGTAATTTTGTGGCCATGCGAGGTAAAAAAAAAACTGATGATAATTACCTCCACCCCAAAAAGCGCATTTATAGAGATTTGGTGCTTTTTGGAGAACAGGTGGTGCTGTACCTGCTCTTCGTTTAACAATTATTAAAATCCTTATTTTACATTTTGTTATTGTTTAACATAATAATGGTGCCCTGAAGGTGCAACGACTATATTTTACCATATTTTCGGTGTTCAGTTCAAGAATTTTTAAGATTTTGGAAACAAAAAAAATGAGGTATGGTTCAACCGAATGCCGAATATATGGTGAAACATTTCACCACACCCAACCGTTGTTGGTATAAGAAACCATATTTTTGGTGAAACCGAGAGTCAAATTTTTACATTGTGGTCATCTTAATATTTGTTTAGTTTTCCAACAGATGTCAGGTATTGAAATGTACCAAGTATTAATTGCACTTTTGATACATGATCGTTCCATACTTGTGACAAATTTAAGACTCTAAAAGGCTAAATATAAATAAGAATTTAAAAAATGTTTGTTGAAGGGAAGTTAGAGAATATTTTTTTTATAAAACTTTTTTTAAAAAATTCTGGTAACACAATATCTTTTTCAAAAATGAGAAGCATCAATTTTTTAAAATGATAATTCCGATTTTTAAGATTTTCTACAAAAAAGTATCAATTGTACAGAAGACCATTTAGCCTATCTCTACACGTTAACACTTTATGAGACTGTGGGAAGTATACTTCCCAGCAACTTCATCAATTTTGATTAGTGCTGCCATCTCCTGATAACTTCAGAAAACACAAGCAAAATTACTAATGCGCAGGATTCCTATGGACGATACGTTTGAATAGCTCCCAGCGGGCGATGGGAAACATACTTCCCACCGAAATAAAGTTGTCTTAATAATCAGAATTAATTTTAAGTAATGAGCTAAATAAATTTCCTTTTATAAATCAATCTCAATCCCAGAAATACTTTAACGTAACATTACTAGGAAAAATGACCTTATAAAGGGTTAAAACACAGGTCTACAGGAACAACAACTTCTTTTCTTTCCCGAAAACAGAAGCTTTTCAGTGTCGCTCGGATGTTCCATTTTTAACCCTTTCTTTCCGCCAGGGGGGATTATTCGAATTTAAAACGCCTAATTGACTTTCGGCGAAAAAGGCCTGTTTCGCGAGCGTATTTATTTGTGTATAATTAAAAGATAATTCGTTCTTTTGTGGAAGGGTTGTGTCCGTTGAGCTGTGAAACAACCACTCTTTTTGATTTAATCTGATCATTTGTATATAAGGTAGCTTCTTTTTTTTTTTTTGGAGGTTTGGTTCGGATTTCGTGTCATTAGGATGTGGTGAGGGTTGCTGTAGATTATAATTAGTTGCATTTAAAAATGGATGGGAAATTGAGAATACCATTGAAATTTTGCGAGAGGACTACATTGATAAATTCCGGATTTTTTTTTTCAGAGGAGTTTAAGTTGTTCATAAGATTCTGTATGTCAATGAAACATCGATTCCCTATAAAACCAACATTACAATATTGCAGTTTCAGATAAGCGCATGCGCTTGTTTTGTACAGCTACATAACTTTCACAGTTGCAGTGTCATCTATTCCAGGCGTTCCCAACCGGTGGTACGCGTACCACTGGCGGTACGCGGGAATATTTCAGGTGGTACGCGTGAGTGATGGGAGCAACATAATGCTATTAATAGCTTCTGTACTCTGAGCAAAACGAGCATATTACTCTTTATTAGAAAATATTAACATTACTTTAAAGAGAAATCTTTAATTAACTTCTGGGATCAGATGTAGAACCTTGTATCCTTTGAGCTTCCGGAAACCTCTGCTATTTTTAATGCCATTTGTTTCGAGTTACTTGTGTGAGAGTTGATTTTCTGAACTCTTGTTCACACAAAATAAACATAGAAGCAGAATAATGTGAACTTAAGAGTGAATATAAATTCCACTACTCCAAATGTTTATATTTTTATTACATGCAAAGAACAAAAAGACGACTATAAAAGTATATTTTGTATTGTGACCAATTTTTTGCTTAATCATTAAATGTGAACTTTTCTCATGTACTTATTCAAAAAGCCTGGAAAAATTTTATATAAAAAATTAAATATTATATGTTTATTACTATATTTAGGTCTGGTGGTACGCCAAAATTTATTAAAAAGTCAAGTGGTACGCAGGAGCAAAAAGATTGGGAACCCCTGATCTATTTCATTACTCTACTTGCCGCAGACAGTATGGGAAGAATTGCATTTTCGTTTGGATGGTGGACGTGTCACTAAAGGCGCACACATTGAGCACTTATGGGAAAAACTAGGTTAATTTTCCTTCAATTTCATGTATGATTAATTTGTTACATTTAGCATAAAATAAACTCCAGTAATATACTATACTAAAACTCGGACATTATTTTACGGACACCCTGTATTACTGCAAATTGTGCAGTAATTTTACACATTTTTTACAGTGTTTCATTCACAACTTTTCATAAACCAAATACGAATTCTGCATGATACCACAACGACCAAAAAAGCATCTCATTCACCACTACACCAAGACATCAACCCATCATTGTAACAGACCCAACAAACACATCCATATAAAAAAAAGCGTCTTTCGAGGGGTCATAGGAGTCTTAAAAATGTGCAAAGAAGGTACTACAAAGCATAGTTTGATCTTTCATGTAATTTTTCAACTACTCAATATACAAGTATAATTTTTTTATTTGTAATTCTACAAGATTTATTTAATATAAAACAAATTTTAAAATTTATGAAACTTAAGCTGAGAATTGAGCTGAGAATTTAGGTATAAGTCTTTGTTTATACATATTTGTACAATATAAATTCAGTTTCCTGGTCATTTTTTCAATTAAGACCTCACAATTTGCCGCGCAAGCCTAATCCCAATGTGTTCAAATAGCTTTATGTTTAATATCATTTATTTTAGTTTTGGCTAAAGTTTCATAAATTTTAAAATTTGTTTTATATTAAATAAATTTTGTAGAATTACATATAAAAAATTATACTTCTATATTGAGTAGTTCAAAAATGACATGAAAGATGAAACTATACTTTGTAGTTCCTTCTTTGCCCATTTTTAAGACTCCTATGACCCCTTAAACAACCGAAAAACAACTCAACTCCGATCCCATTGCATCGGTCTAACGTTTCACCCGACTGATTAACAAGAAAAGCCAAACGATTTTCTCTTCGTGATCAAAGGGTTGAGGAGGGATGCATTGATTGCCTCTATTTCCTGCACACCCTTTGTGTGACCTACAAAAATGAACGAAAAAAAAAAAAATTGTAATAGAATCTTTTCTTTCTCGTCTGCCAATCGGTGAAAGTCGTTCCTCTGATGGCGGATCATTTCCTTAAAAACTTAATCTTCTCAAGGTCTGCATTAACGAGCACTGGGGGTGGGTGGAAAATGTTTGTTTGTTTTTTAAATTTTTTTTTTAAATATATACGGATTGGTTAACGGTTGTGTGGATATTGGTTTGGGAATGAGGCTTTGTCGTCTGGTGGGAACAACGTTTTTTCATGTTATGTTTTAGAAATTAAAAAATTGGATTTCAATTTGTCTGTTTCTCTAAAAACTTGTCCGATAGAAGATATACTAAAAACAAGTTCTACTATAAGGCCTGTAAGGCCCGGGCCTAATTTCAATTTCCAACATGCTAAATGCTGTAAATCCCCGAAATATGAGTGAGATATGAGAAATGATCTATGAGAAATAATCTTTCTTTACAGTGATACAAAAAACTAGTAACCTTTTATTAAAATAGTGGCGATAATTGACTCGCGAATATTCTCCATAGGAGTAACTTAACGATTTTCAAGATGTGAAATTCCTAAGAACTTCTCTTAATCCCAACACTAAGAAGCACTATTGTTAAAAAAGACACCGGGGTATTTCTAAAAAGGTTTCAGAATAGAAATTCGTTACATTGTAGTAAAGAAGCTACTGGAGGGGGGTAAACTTCGTCAGAAAGGAAACAGGTTGACGGATGGGCATGCCAAAACAGTTGCAAAGGTGCCTCTGCGCCACTCGCATTAAAAGGGAAAGCAACTTTTAAAAAGTTTTGTGTCTCTGGACTTTTCTTTTGTCTACTTTCATTTTTTTATTTGAAAGATTAAAAAAAAACCAGTAAACCGTTTATCCGAATCCCGGTACTGTAGCTATATTAATTAGCATACTAAAGATGTTACCCAGAAACATCTCCGGAACTGATGCTAAAATTGAAACTTTGCTTCCATTTTTAGAGCAAACAATTTGAAATAATTATTCTTCAAACTGCAAATAAATTTAGCAAACGATAAGGAACATTAATTAAATTTCGGAGGAAAAATGAATGAAAATATAAAAGTTTGGCTTTCAATAGTTTGAATTACAACTAAATCTTTGTGTTTGGCGATTTTTTTCCTTTATAAGTTGTAAAAAACTTTTGTGGAAATAGGTTTTTGGGACGGCTCCTGTTACAAACCTATTTGTTTTTCTATAAGAATTAAATTAATAAGAAAATAAGCTGTTTTAGTTCTTTTTAAAACTTCTAGTTTTCTGTTATATTGGAGATTAAAACTGAGCTACTCTGATATTTTTGGATAATTGATTTAAATCGATATTTTGAAGTTTTCACGTTCTTCATAGCTGGTAACTATAGGCTTTCATTACCCTTTCTCGTGTAGCTCTAGTGCGACGATAATTCAAACCAAACCAAATCATTACCCTTTCAGTTCCAATTAAAAATCATTGTCGGTATGTAAATATGTTCTCGGCTGCAGTAATTATCACCAAGTAATACCATTAAAAATCCTTTCGTGTAAAAATCATCAATCTGTACATTTCTGGCACACAAAAAAAAATTAAATGGTTGTTAGCTATTTAAAAAAAACTTATTGACAGTTGTAGAAATTACATTGTTTTATTCTCCTATTAAATAAAGTACTCCTCTTGACTCTGATTGAAAACTACGTTTCATTTAAGTTAATTTTTTTTTATTTTCGGATTAATATTTAAGTTCGAAGTTTTGATTAATTATCGGATTTTTTAAATAATTTAAAACATCGGTGCTTATTTCGTGAGAACATTAACCAATTTAAATATGTAAATAATTCTAATAAAAGCAGTTTAACATAATACTCAACGCCAGTCCATTAACATCACAACTGCATCCAGCAAAAAATAAAGCAAAATGTTTCCAATAAAGGTGATACGAAGGTAATTTTACATTTTTACATTAATAATTTGGTTTGAAATTTTGATTAATTATCGGGCCTTTTCAAATAATTTAAAAATCGGTGCTTATTTCGTGAGAACATTAACCAATTTAAATATGTAAATAATTCTAACAAAAACAGTTTAACATTATACTCAACGCCCTAGTTACATACGCCTAGTCTGTTAACATCACAACTGCATCCAGCAAAAAAAAATGCAATAAAGGTGGTAAAAAAAAAACCCATCGCATTTGAACTCTGCCCCCCACCGAGCTAAAAGCACGTGCCGAAATTTAATTCCCTCGAAAAAAAAACACCTCCCATCCCGACCACAAGATGGCGCTAGCCTCACTAACCACGTGACCAAAACAGCAGACGATCCTTCAAGGGGGGGAGGAAGAGGGGAAAGAAGAAAAGAGGCGAAAACTGTTTTTGACTTTCCAACAACAGTCGTATATGCAATACGATCTACGGACGAATTTCAAATGTTGTTTTTCATGGACACTATTTGATATTTTTTCTCCCGATGTTTTCACCCATCATGTTGTCTCATCCTGTGCGTGAAAAGGTAAGTTTTGTGATTTTATAGAATGTTCGAATATTGTTTGTGTTCGATTTTGTTAGAAGGGGGGTGGGAGGAATCGTGAACCGCGTGTTTTGCGTCTTCTCTCTGCGGGGGAGGATTGGTGTTCCTTCGGCGGAAGTTTTCTTTTTTTTCTCGGACGATATTTTCTTTCTGAGGGAATGTTGTTTTGGTAAAAATGTCTTGGAATTTTCTGTGATCGAATGTCGAGATTGTGTCATGTTGTATATTTATTATGGTGTTTACAATGTGGTGGAAAAGTTTTGAAGTTTCTATATTTGGATTGTGTAAAAAAATTAATTCTCCAGAATTAATATCCTTAAATCATTATTGAACTTTGTACAATCAAAATAGAATTTCTCTACGTTCTACGTATGATCCAAAAAGTTTTTAATGTTTATAGGTTTGTACGATCATTGAATTTAAAGTTGAACTCTTAAGTAAAATAGATACAATAAGTAATCTTTCTTTCATTTTTCGCCGAGGGTTTGTTTTCGTAAAAAATTTTCTTGGAATTTAATGTGATCGAATGTGGCGATTGTGTGATGTCGTGCTTTTTTACTATAATGTTTACAAATGGGGCGTAGAATAGCCCTCGCGCTGCTCTAGTGCGACGATATTTCGACCCAACCTATTTCTAACAATGTGGTGAAAAAGTTTTGAAGTTTATAAATTTCTATTGCGTAAAAAAAAAGAACATTCTCCAGAATCAAAGTTCTCAAATCATTGCTGAACTAAAACATTGCTGTAACTGAAATATTGCTGATTGAAAATTGCTGTACAGTCAGAATATTATTCTTGTACGTGTGATCCAAAAAGTTATTAATGTATGATTTTAATAAACGTGCAGTTTTAATAGTTTACTTCACTCTATTTTATACAAGACTTAAACTTTCTTATTTTCTTCTAAGTTAATGTTATTTCCTAAAAAAATCTGTTATCAAATAAGGATATAGTGTATCGTGTTGTCTTTTTTCTTCTAACGTTTTGTCACTTGACAGTGTTCTTAAATTACGAAGCGAATGTCCCTCGTGTAGCTCTAGTGCAACGATAATTTAAATGAACTCAACTCTTGTAATGTAAACAAAGTGCACAAAAAATTTGAAAATTAATACTTTGGTCTATTTGAATTGCATCAAAATAATACTTCTTTGAAAACGTTTTTAAATAAATAATTGATCGTTTAGTGGTTGGAACAGAAAGATTTTGATATGAAAAATACTCTAATAGTTCGTAATACTTTACTAAGTTTACAAAAACATTCATATATTCATAACAAAAAGTGTTAGCTATTTTTTAAATGTTCTTTTTAATCTTTGGGAATGTTTTTAAAAGTTCTTTGAACCAATAAAATTATATCTTGTCGTCCTTTTTCTTCTAATGTTTAAAAAGTGTAAAGAAAAATAATTAAGTTTTTGCTTTGTTTATTGTCATATTTTAATTGATAAAATAATTATAGCTTGATAATTATAATTCATTTATACTTATTATATAAACTTAATTAATATACATTATTACAAATTAGTCTAAATTGGTCAAACAAGGTGATATTTACTATGGTGCAAAGAGTTGGTAATGTGTTCACAATTTGAAGTTTAAAAGTTTATATTTACTTTACTGGAAACATTTAGCGTTTTCTTCAGCTATTTTATATAAAATTCAGATATTTTTCTAAAGTGAAAGCTTTTCAAATAAGTTTTTAGAAGATTTCTGATTCTAAAAGTAGATAGCAAAAAGTATCTCTATTATTTTGAAATACTGTCAATGAGAATGTAAAAGTATTGATTTGTTAAAGTATCGAAAATAAGGGTTATTGAAGTAAATTTTTACATTAATTTGCAATGTGTGGTTAAAAATTTCTTTTTTTTTTATTGTCGCTTTCGAATAACTTTTTTAAAAAATATTTAACTTCACTTTTATAATTCTGAAATCTTAATGAGTACTTTTGATCGACAATATATTAGAATATTAATACTCATTTCGATCTAACAATATAAGAGTTTCTAAATTGAAAGTCCAAATTACTTTTATCTCTTCTTTATTATACTAATAGTATACGTTTATAATTTATTTCATATTTAAAAATTAAAGCCTTCTTTATAATATTCAATTGCAGTAATTATCATCAAAACTTGTGTCTGAAATCTCTGTATAGTGTAATTTTTAAATTTTTGAATGAAAACATGTAAGATAATGGTATTTTTGGCTAATAATTGTTTAAAATTTAAAATTATTTTTGGTTAGAAAATCTATCTAATTTGCAAATTAAAGAAACTAATGCATATTAGGCGAACCAAATCTGCAATGTGTTGACTTAATTCTACAAAGCAACATTCATATTTACACCATTTTCTGATCAATTTAATAGAAAAAGACCACCAATCTGATTATTACAAATCTCATTAAAAAAAAACTACCTTTTTATCGTTTATTTAAACTTTTAACAAGGGTATTAAAAGTATTAACTTTTTATTCCTTTTATTGGAATCAAATAAAAAAGAACATCTTCAAACGCTTGGAAGTTTTTATTCTTTTAAAAAGGAATCCTAATTACTGTTTTCTAATGGCTATTAAAAACCAAAATCGTTATTAATTCAATACCTCTAGAGGTTTACATTACAGTTAAAATCTTTTTCAAATATCTCTCTCGCATTAATTTCTTATTTAGAAGTTATTTATTCCTTTTTATTCGTTTAACTGCGAATTGATCTTGAGTTTTAAAAAAGTCAATTATGACGAGCATCAGTAACTGAGGTTTTTTTTTTTCGATTTCTTTGAAAAAAAGTTTCAATTAGATAAAAGGATAACTAATTCCGATTGAATTGAAGGGGAATACTTTTCTAATTGCTGTGGTGTATTTTGTTTTGATGAATTTGTTTTGTAAACAGTAGCATTTCAAAATTAGAATGTTTAACATCGTTATTTATTAACGTATATTTACCTCGATTATTTCATTTTGATTAAAGTGAAATTAAATAACAAAAACTGAAGTTATCATTGAATGATTTAAGGCATAAATAAGTTAAGTTAAAATCATATTTAAATAAAATATTTCGTTGCTTCAATATATAAATCCTCATAATGTTTTGTGAGTACAATAGAAAGTAAATGTTAGATTATTCTCTGTAAAAAAACGTGTAATTTACAACAATAGTGTTATGGTAGAAGTGCTGCCATAACTCCAGTGCTGTGAGTACGTGATGCAAAATTTATTGCGTAGCACTGGCGAAAATGTTTACTTCACTGACAGTGATTAGATGTGCCCTTCTTCTATGTTTCAACGTTATTGCTAAAAAACAAACATTCAGCAATGTGATGTTAAAAGTAACCGCAAAAATTGCTGTAGTTTTATAGAAATTATTTGCAGTGTTTCAAGAATTCTTCCATTTGTTTGAAGTTATAAATAATCAGTGTTATGTAATGTAATAGTTTCCGGCTGCCTATTTCTAGCCTATTTTAGGAGCTTTAACACAGTAAATAATCAAGCAATATCAAATATGGTTTTGCTGTGTCAATGTTTATTATTCTGTTTTTCCTGTTTACTTTTTTGCTTTGTTTGTTACTACTTTTTTTAGACTTATTACAAAATCATAAGAGATTTTTTCAAAAGAAAAATATCTTCATACACAATCAAAACTTTAAAAAAAAATACCGATCAATCAATCTTACAATTCTTTACCAACAAACTCTCTATTTATTTACCTACTTAAAACACTGAAAACGTCCACCCCACTTTAAACTAAACGGTGCTAAAACGTTAGTCATCTCCCTGAGAGATGTTATGTAACCATGTAATTTTAAAAGTAGCTATGGTCGGAACCCCGTACGTGCTACGGTTAACAAGCATCTTGGACACGTCTGGTTGCCCGTAGTAATGGTTTATTTGGACACGGTTATTAGTAGAAGAGTGGCCTATCTGCTATGTTAACTCAATGGGAGATACGCCACTGTTCGACTCCAGTGCTAGGGCTCATTCGGACATGGTCATTGATAGAAGAGTGGCTTATTTGCTATGTTAACTCTATGAGAGATCGGCCGTTATTGTACTAAGGTAGTTTCAATGATGTTGTTCGCGGGTTAGGAAGGCGATCTAGATGAGAAGCAAGCAGCGATCAGATTTCATTGTTTAGAAAAGGGGTTAAGACTTTCGCCGATTGATTTTTGATGGTGAAATTGCTGTTGTTAACATGGGAATTTTTGTTTTTGTCTATGTACACTGTCTACATATACTTGTCTATGTACACTGTAAAAAAAAATCCGTCTATTTTACCACCGCAGTGTAACGGTAAAATTTCCTACCATTCCTTGTGTTGTGAATTTTCATACGGTGTAAAATTTATCGTGTGGTACCGGCCAAACGTTTTAAACAATAGAAAAATAAAACGCTCCCAATTTTTACTTTGATGTTGTACGAATAAAAATATAATTAAACAGCATTCAGCTTGTTCAACTTGTGTATAATTGAAATTACTTCATAGATAATTGAAACCAACAAATATTACTCGTTTCACTTATACAGTTACTGGAATATTACATATATTTTAATTCCCCCTTTTTTTCATTATACATTCTTTTTTCATACTTTTACATTGATTCTTACTTTTTTACAGTGTATCTTCTTTATCAAGTTAGAAACTTCACACTTTTCTTATAAAAAGAGCCAATATTTTATAAGTCCAAACCATACTTTAAATGCACAATGATATCAATACATCGACATTTGGTTTTTCAAATTTGCTTATCGCTCGTCAGTTGAAAAAAAAAAATCGTTTATAATAAATCAAAGGCGCCGACCAAATGGGTTCTTCGGAAGCGATTTGCCGCGAACCGGGCCGGAACTTTTAAATGAACACAAGTTTCCTTTTCAGTTTCTTTTATTCTTCCCCTTTTTTTTCTGTCTTCAAGTTCTAGGATTGATAGAACAGTTGCCTGAGAATTCTTTTTTCAGAGTTCGTACAGTATCGTTTAGTTTAGCAAATTAAAAAAAAAAACTGGTTTAATATTGTAATAGCATAATTATTGTTAGTGGACATTTAATTTTCGTACAGTATCGTTTGGTTTAGCAACTTTACAAAAAAAAAATCGGTGGAATATTGTTATAGTATAATTATTGTTGGTGGACATCCGATTTTCGTGCAGTATCGTTTGGTTTAGCAACTTTGCAAAAAAAAACCCGGTGGAATATTGTTATAGTATAATTATTGTTGGTGGACATTCGATTTTCGTGCAGTATTGTTTGGTTTAGCAACTTTACAAAAAAAAACCCGGTGGAATATTGTTTATAGTATAATTATTGTTAGTGGACATTCGATTTTCGTACAGTATCGTTTGGTTTAGCAAATTAAAAATACCGGTATAACATTGTTGTAGTATAATTATGATTAGTGAGCATTCGATTTTCGTAAAATATTGTGTTAGTGGACATTCGATTTTTTTTAAAATGTGAATGTCTACTTTTGATTTAAATGAAAATATAGTTAGGTTTTGCGATTGTTTATTTATATTCTAGTACATTTTATTAGAAGAAAACTAATGAATATTGTGATCATCAAAAGATTTTGACATTCAAAATTTTTTTAATGAGTATATATTGTTTTACTTATAAAAACATAAGTTAAATTTTTATTGTTCATTTATATTTTACTGCAGTAAAAATTCGACACAATCAACAAATAAGGGTTTCATTTTATTTAGAACTCAGCTTTCTTCCAAGAACTGTAATTGCCTTCTAAGAATTTTATATATATATTTTTTACAAATACTATGCTGTCATATTTAAAGACGCTTTTGTCAAATATTAAAAATATAAGAACTTTTGCATTAACGTTCAATTTAAAATGTTTATATAAGACTTTCTTTACCAATTGTTTTTATATTCATGCTAAATCATTAAAATGGCTTGCTTTGGGGTTACTATTTCTGTATATTTACACAAAAAATGGAACAGTAATGTTTGTTTTTTAAATTTTGGTATAATTGCAGTGCAACTGAATTTATATTTAAAACAGAGTGAAAACTTAAATATTTCCTGTGTAAATTCCCTCTAATTATCAGCAAAAATTGAATTATCTCATTTCCATTTTTCATCATCATTTTAGACATTTTTCCTGATCGTCTATAGCCATTTATGGTATCAAAAAGCACATCATTCGATTCTTCAAACTTTTTCTATTAGAAAATATTGTTTATTAATAGCAGTAGAAATGTTAACCCTAATATTTTTTTCATTATGATCAGAAACATAATGATGCCAAATGGCATCACTTTGACTGAAAGGGTTAAAACCCAAAAATCTTAATCAAAACATAAAAACTACTTTTTTTTATTTATAAAACAAAACAAAAAATTCGAACTACGTGTTTCGAATCTTTATGACATATTTAAACGAATCTATATGCCACAATGTCGCCTCGTTTCAAGTCACCAAATTTTGCGTGGGCCATTTATCATTATCACTAATCTACTTTTTTTTCTTTTTGTAAAAAACTCTAATCCGAAGATGCACTCGTACATCTGTAATTTCTTTTAGGAAATCTGTTTTATATTCTTCTTAACCGATGGCGATTATACTCTGAGCTTTTTTTTTTTTGTTACCCGACAGTGTTCGTACGTGTGGCCTATATTCTGCCACGACAGGTTCAATTGTCGCGTATGATTATAATGGATATGGATAAAAAAATGCTTTTAAAAATTTATAATTATTGTTGTTTAGAAGTAATCCTATTCAATATTTTAGCAGGTTGTTTGAAAAATTAACAGATGTTAACCATATCACTCGTTCAAAATTACGTGGAACATAACTGTCCTCGTATTTCTAGTACGGCTTTAGTTCAACCAAAACCGATCAAAATTGGCCCAAAACAGTTTTTTATGTACTTTATTTTAAAATGAAGTTTTATGCAAAATAGTTGTTAATAATTATTTTTAAAACATTGAATTTCTGCAATTATTTTTTCAAAATAATTTTTTGTTACATTATGACTGGATATTAAGACTATGTTTGCTTTTTTTTCTTTTTGCTATTAAGTTTCCCTTTTAAAGAAAAAAGTTGAGAACTTTAATGTTCAATATTCTAAGAATTTTACAATGTTTTTTCACAGAAATAGTAAAACTATGAGAGAGCTCATAAATTTACTATTTCTGTTGTTGTTTTTAAACTTACTCTGCGTTTGTAGTTTTTTTTATGAGTGAAAGTGGGTGACAAGCGGATTAGCTCTCTTTACAACTCTTAAATAATACTAGCATCTATTTTTATTGTAGAGACTAAAAAAAGGGAACATATAAATCGGAGATTAACTTATTAGGCCACTCATCAATACCACAACAACAAAATCGAAAGTGATTTTCATACAATTTCACTTTTATGTGAGAGCGGCTCAGCTTTCTTTTAATTAATATTCCAAGGGCATATTTGCTGTATAAGTTAATTTACATTTGGTAAAAATCCCAATGCATAATATACTTCAGTTTATAAACCTATTGTGGAAACTAAATCAGAAGATTGACCTGATAAACCACTAATTCCTTTATCCAACATAACAACTCAACAACAGATTAGAGATTAATTTCACTTTTACAGTATAGAACTGGCGGTAGGTTTCCGCAATTCCAAAAATGGCCGGACTTAAACTATAAATATTTCATCTTTTATAAACAGCCCGCCCTACAAACATCCTGGATATAAAGTTAATATTCATAACCTCATTGATCATCTTATTGTAAATCGAGGATTTTTTTTTCATTCTTTCCCATCATGTGGAATTATTACGTATTGTGGCTTCATCGTGGTTTGCCCTCATTTGCAACTGATCCATCTTTGTGTGCTCGCTAAATGAAATGGGAGTGACCGTAAATAATACGTGAAATTTTTAGGATGTGGATTTTTGTGTTTTAGATGGATGCGTGCTTTTGTTTGTGTTTTTTTTTTAAATAGATGCTCATTATGATTGTCAGGTTTGTATAGGATATTTGCAAAGGAATTATTGATAGTATTATCATTATTTTTTTTTTAAATTTACGTTAAAATTTATTATTATTTTAATAATTTATTTTAATTATTTGTTATTTTAACTATTTATTTTAATTATTCATTATTTTAAGTATTCATTATTTTAAGTATTCATTATTTTAAGTATTTATTATTTTAATTATTCATTATTTTAAGTTTTTTTTAATTTATTCATTATTTTAAGTATTTATTATTTTAATTATTTGATTAAATTATTAATTCTAAAAATTAATTATCATTAATTATTGCATTTGTTATTTTATAATTAATATTGATGGGATAATGAAATTGAAAATCCCTTTCAAAAGTTCGGAGTTCAAATTATATAATAAATTCGAAAATGTGGGTTTTCATTATTTGTTTTAAATATGTAAATAGCTGCGTTGCGTTTATATCTTAAAACAATCGTTTGGTTCGTTATATCAAAAGGCCAGGTTAAAATATAGCTTGGAATGAATTACTTTGTAAAGATAAAATTATAATACAATTAATATCATTTCTAATAGTTATTAAGTATGTTTATTTTTGAAAATCTTCATTATTTCTAATTGAAAAACGTTACCGTAATACATCTTTATCACGACCTTCTAAGAGTTATTTTAAATCAAAACATCCACAGTTTACACATGAAACACGAATCAAACATCTAAAATTCAACCCTCATTTACTTCAATATCTATACTACGTGCCAACCTAACTAGGGTAAAAACCGAGTAAAAAGGCAGAAGGAAAAGCGCGATTGGTCCGGTGGTTAGAAACTCTTGTGAGGTAATATTTACATACAAAATGATCTGAATACAATTTAACCAAAATACACTTTTCATTCTGATAAAATTGCCAAATTTTCCCAAATAATATTAAAATATGTTAGACCTTGCACGAAATGAATGTTTTAAGCATGTTTTCTGGATGGGATTCACAAAATTTATGGAACTCTTTACATGATGCGCGGAAAGATCTTCTCCACAGCATATTTCTATTTACCCAGCTTAGGTTGGCAAGGAGCGTAGAATCGAACGAATCAGCAATTCCGTTGTATGTATATGTATACATTACTTTTTAAATACCCCCGCGGCCTGCTTTCTTAAAGACCATCCATCACAAGCTATATATAAAGACAACCGCACATTAACCGAACTCGAGATAAATCAAGAGAAAATTATTGAATCCTTCTACTATTTATACTCGACTGTGGAAAAGAAATTCCAGAACACTTTTTAAACACCGTATCTTCGCCATCTCTGTTTACTAGCAACGGCCAAAAAACATCCACAACTCGCGGGAGAACGTAGAATTTCGTAGAAAAAGAACCCCTCTCTCTTTGACAGATTACCACTGTCGCCTCCCCCCCCCCCCTTCTTTTTACACCCTCCCACCTACTGTCGTCTAAAAGCAACTAAATGCCAACTTCACTGTAGTGAAATCTCGATTCTAAGTCCTTTTCGTACGTTTCTTTACGGTGGGAATTTTTTTTCTTTTGTGTTACGAAATTTTTCCGAATCGTATCGTTCAACTATAAGATAACTCTACCAGCGATTCAATACTTATACTTCACTATTGAACCACCATTTCTGTGTTACTTATTCGTACGGTTTCCAACTCTTTGTACGGTTTTTACGGTAATTTCACTCCTGGCACACTGTAAAAAAACCTAATTTTCCATGATAAGTGTCATAGTAAAAGGGCTGCCGTGTGCTCAGAATTTACATAGGATGTAAAAATTTATTGCTTGAAAAAAAAGAAAAAAAATTGCTCCATTGACGGTGATTTTACGTACCCATCTTTTTTGTTTAAACTCTATTGGAATATGTTGTTCATGTGACTCTCTAAGTTGCGAAAACATTCATTTGCTGTAAAACAAACATTACAGCACTTGGGTGTGAAAAGTTACCCGCAAAATAATGTCAAATTTAAGCTAAAAATAAATTGGAGGTCTAAGAAAATTTTACTATTTACTGACATAGTGACATTTTTGGGGTCTACTGCCTTTGTATAATAGAAACTACAATTGAGGTTTCCTTAGACTTGGGCCTAACTGGCCTTTTGATAGATCAGGCCGTGGTGAAGAGCATTGTAATTTCTGAATTCCAATCGCGGTCAAGTGACAACCGGGCTAAGGAGCCCAGTCGGTTAAGCACTCGCTTAGCATGCGGAAGGTCCCAGGTTCGGGTCCGGGCATCGCCAAAATAGCTGCCGACCTATAAACAGCCCGTGCAGCCCAAAATGTCCGACGAATAATACCCCGTGTAAGGGAGTGCACGTTAAATATCCTTCAAAGTCCCAACGCTGCGTACGATGTCGCCCTTAACGGTTGCTTTGGGTGCCTATTCAGGTGTTGGCTCGTCACCTGACTGTGGTTCTGAAATACGATGCCCGTCGCCAATTGTCCTCGTGTTGCTCTAGTGCGGCGATATTTCAAACCTAATCAAGTGACAACCCGCCTCAACCAAAAGGTTTATCCCCGTGCACCCCTCAGTGGGATCAGTATCCTCCCCCACAATCGCCCCCCCCCCTTTCTTGCGACAGTCCGTTTCGGTGGCGACACCAAATTAACCCCCTCTTCGTTTCCGGTAGCCTCTTCTTCTGTTGCTTTCTTCGAAAAAGTAGCAGACGACTTCTTACTGTATGGGCTCACCTTTGGCACGGTAACGGTCTTGGGCTGTCGCCAAGCGACACACCTTCCCATAACACACTGGATGCTGAAGATGTAATGGGGTGGTTTTTTGTGGGGTTATTTGTTTGTTGTTGGCGAAATCGGCAGCTTTTACAGTTAGGACAAAACTTGTGGTGACTTTCAGTACAAAGTATTGTGTTTTTACTAGTCGTTGCAATTTGTAATGAAACAAAATGAAAAATGGTGTTGCGACAAAAAAAAAAAAAAAACCCTCGCTATATCTCGATATTTGCTTGTCTCCGAGAAGCCCGATTAAATAGGGGTTACTATGGGGGACATTCACGCCATATCCACCTGAGCTTCAATTCCAAATCACTGTATGAAAAAAAGCGGTTATACAGGTTTGAGCAGTAGGAAAACAATAGCACGTGCTTCGATAGCTGTATAGGATAACATTAAAACGTGCTTCCCTAGCTGATGCATAACAAACTACGTGACGTCACATGAATGTTCCCCATTGCCTTTCTGGAGAAAAAATATTTTTTAACGGGATTTTAGCATGCTTTAAAATTTCGAAAGTTTAGATTTTTTTAAAAAAAATTTATTCAATTGTATTTGTTAGAAAAACCGTTAATCCGTATCTGTAGCCTGTAGAACTTGGAGATAAACAAAAATAACATCGATGTTAATATTTGGTTGCTCAGTGCGTTTTTCACGTGGTAGCAGAAAAAAAAACTGTATGAAACGGAAAAATATAAGAAGCTGGTTGGCTTAAAACTGCAGTAAATAAATGAGACTTTTAAATACTATGACTGAAAAAAGGTTTGAAAGAAAAACCGTGGACTTAGGACCGGGGTTTCACTTTATTAGGTATGTAAATATTATTACTAAAAGTATTTACAAAACAGTCCATAACTAAATCTATCACTTAGATTATAAGATGAACAAAAAATAACCATCCTTGACAAGGAACCCAAACACAGTTTTCCTCAAGTTGTCTTTGACACGTTCCCCGTTCATTGCTTTACTACAGTCTTTATTTTTCGCTCTGAGTTTCTTTTCTTCTTCTTGTTACCCACACCCCGACCCGTTGAATCTTTTTTCTAAATCCGTTCGGCGCTTAATTATCCCGAACGGAATTCCAGAATCGTTTGGGAGTATATTTTAGGGATCGAACCCCCGAAAGATCGAATACCCGTCGGATATAATTGGAACTTGGAACGGAAGATAGAATCTTCTTTTTGAGGTTCCATTTGGAATTGGTAATGGGTTGTTCCTACCACGACCGGCGAAGAATGCCTGGCGTTGTGTCATATTTTTGACTATTGTTGTAGTTTTACTTATGACAAATAAGGGTATTGACGTAGTCTGTGACAGGGCAATTTATAGTTCGGATTGAAACATTTGTGGAATTTTTATGGGAAGCTAGTTGACTTGGTTTGGGTTCAAGCATCTTATGTACTGGTTCAAAACATTTGTTTATTATTTCTATTTATTGTTTTGGCTATTATCGAATGGGGGTAACTTTGGCCCAAGCATTTATGCTTGGGCCAAAGTTACTAGTCTTACTTCTTGAATAATTTTTATAAATAGGCCAAGGCAGAGTTGCTACTAAAAGAAAAGAGCAAACATATTCTTAACGAGTGTATTTCATGATAACTTATTTGAATACACTCTTAAAACAAACGAGCGATTTTAAACCAGTCTGAGTTAATTTTCACTCATTCCAGTGTCGAAAATGCACTTACCCCATAGGAGTGGATTTCACTCCATTGTTAAGTTAAACCTGCGACAGGATCACTCCAGAAGAATGATTTTAACTCGTCTTAACATCTGAGTTAATTTTAACACAGTTTGAGTAAATTTTAACTCCTTTCCAGTGTCGAAAATCCACTTCTCCTATAGGAGTGGATTTCACTCTTTTGTTTTAAGAGTGTAAAAAGCTTGAGCCAAAGTTACTATCCATGGGGCCAAAGTTGCCCTATTCGACGGTACTTATTATTCCTTCCTATTGTGTGAAAACTTTAAACTAATATTTTTATATAAATTTCTTAATTAATTTTATCTACTATTATTATTTTCCTTCAATTCTAGAAACTTAATTTTTAATTGCATAAAGCCAGTTTTATTATTATCTTACGACCATCTGCAACACTACTGTCTCAACAAAATATCTGTTTAACTTTGCTGGGCCCAACCTTACCAAATAACCCCTATAAACGGACACTTCCTTGAGAAACTCATTCAAAAACCGTTTAATTATTGGTTAAATCCAAGCTCCACCAAACCCGATTCAAATTTGTTCATCAAGTATCGCCTTCAAAGAGTTCTGTAGGCGAAAATATTCCCCCCAAAATGTTGGCTAAGTAGGATATCGTCTTCATAGTGCAGGGCTGGCCGGAAATCCGTCGACTTGAAAGTTTTCCCGGCACAAACATTGATAAAACTCCTATAAATCAATTCCGGCTTGGAGAAAGACGGTAAAATGTTCGTATCGGAATATACTTTTCAAGGGTTTAAAGAGAACTTCCGCATGACATCAAAAGGATCGTTTCCCCTTATAAGATGTAACTGCGATGGTCAGACTTAATTTCTGCTGGGGAAAACTTGACCACTGTATTTCTCGAAGTTCTGTGAAGTTAGTGCTGTGATCAATACTTTTAAAATGGTTTGTGGAAATATGTATCGTAATTGATTAAGGATGTTGCAGGGGTGCATAAAATGTTTTAACTCCAAACATTTCCCCCAATCCGTTCAAAAATTTCCCCCATTTTACCATATATAATAGACTTACATAAATTCTGTATTACCTGAGGTATAGAAAATTTTATGATATGCAGGGATGTTAGTGCTTGTTGAACAAAAAAAAACTGAAAACCAACCCAAATCCTTGATTTGAAAAGCCAAAAAAGCTGAACTAAGCGTGACCAAAATTTTTTAATTTTAACAGATACTATACTTCTGAAAGTACTTTTTATTTCTTTATAAACACTTTGAAATCAAATAAATTTACTTTTTTTTATGTTATTTTGGGGGAGGGGATCATCATCAGTTTTGACTGTTGTGTTTGTGAACATTTTTGCTCTTCATTTGGTGTATTTACCATTAAGTTTTGGTAGTTTAGCAGTTCCATAAGGCTAGAAACTTAGGCACCGGGTTTTGCAAAAATAAAATTCTTGATTGCTCTTGGGATTGAAATCTCCATCAAGGTCTTTCAATGAATATCCTTATTGGCATGGTTCATACATTAGTTAAGAAACAAAATTCAAACACTTTTCCAGAAAAATTCAAGGACTAGAAATTTATTAGCTACATAAAATCTAAATATATAAATCGTACATAAACCCAACACTCCAATTTAACTAAAACTAGTCTACCATCAGAAACCCCAGTATAGGCCGAAATAGAAAAAAAGGTTCAAACGTAAACAAAAGAATTTTAACTTTCAAGCTGTTCTTGTGTTCACGACTCACGGACACTTGATCAGAAAAAAAGAATGTGGTTGTCCGACTGGCCTGAACCAGAGCTACAAAAGATAGTCTTTTCGGATCACGCAGAGCCACAAAACTGTCAATCATTCTGATGCAATCGGCAGATTTCGTGAAAATTACTAGGCGGCAAAATAAGTAAATCCGGAAACATTATTAGACTACGATTTTTTTTGTCACGGTAAATGATCGTCTTCCGTCTTCTAATGGGGGGATTGCACTGGCCGTTGATCGGTATTTGAAGACATCTTAACTTAATCTAATCTTAATTCATCCTCAAATTTTAATTAAAAATTTTATCTTTATTATTAAAATCCATTATTTAAACTAGTTATTTATCAAAATTTAAGCATAGTTTCCATCAATATAGAGTTTTTTCTAATGGAAGATTGAACTGGCAGGCCGAGATTTGAAGACATAATCTAATCTTAAGGTAGGCGAATACCCAAAATTCCCCCAAATTCTAAAATTTTTACTATTACTTTAATCTTTTCCAAATTTGCCATGGTGATTTCAAATATAATGAATAATGCTATTTAGGCAGTTTTTTAAATTTAAATATAATTTATTTATTTTAAACGGTGTTTTTCAACTAAAAAAAGAGGTTCACGCCAACAAGCCTACCACATTGAATTTTCCTCCGATAAACATGAATTATGTGTTAAATTCTTCGTTTTGAACTGATCCGTGCAATGACCCTCTAGAGTTACAAACAAATCACAAGAATGTGTTTTACGACAAATTTTATGAATTAACTTGAAACAAACACAATGTGGCTAATCTAACGGCAGTGCCGGAAATCTGCGCAAGCGGATATCTCGACTTGAGAGCAAAACCTTTTTTGTGAGCAGCCAAGTAAAATATCGCCAAGTTGTTAGTTAGGGTTGTAGTGAAGGTTTAGGTTGTTATTGAATATCAAGCGTTTTCCCTCGCCGAACGCGTGCGTTTATGGATTATAATAGAATTATTGGATTATAACACTGTCCAATTCTAAGCCTATTTTATTCTGGGATCAATTGATGTAAGACTTTACTTAATCAAACCCGCTTATAAACCTTCGTCAAGCAAGAGAGATACAACACACACACTTAAATGGATTCATCTAATTTTTAGAGACAGAGGCCAACTAGAGGATCCCCAGAATTGACTTGTCACATGTATTGATTTGGTATGGTAACTTGGAGGACTTAGTGACCACGACGGATTTAACGTACACCAGTCATTTAGCATGGCTTTAGAAATTGTGGTTATCAGTTAAAAAAGCAACTTCCAGATCCATAATACATTTTAAATTATACAGGGTGGTTATAAAATAACGATCGCTATTCAGAGTGGTCTGTAGCTGTAATGAATATTCCAAATGCAAAAAACTTTGAGATACTTACAAATCAAGAAGGGGGGGGGGGGGGGGGGGAGAATGGTATCATAAAAAACCAACTCGTCTCTTGACCAGGGTTCGAAATTACGAGGCGTAATTGGATGTGTTGGCCGTAATTAGCCATAATTGGCTGTACCTCGTAATTTAGAACCTCTGTCAAGAGACGAGTTTCTTATTTATGATTTCAATCTTTTTCGAAAAAAAAAAATCCTCGTCCCTTGACCAGAGTTCTAAATTACGAGGCGTGATTGTTGGCCGTAATTGGCCATAATTGACGATGCCTCGTAATTTAGAACCCTGGTCAAGAGACGAGTTTGTTTTTTTATGATTATTTTTTAATGATTATTTTTTAGGATTCTATCTTTTTTTTTATTCCATTCTTCCGCCACGAGGATCGATTTCATCTCAATCAACATGTTAATTTTTATTCCCAAAACCTTATCAACTTAGGGCGATAATAAGCCAACGTGACAAACTATCTTTCCCTTTCAGTATGGGGAATATATGTATGGCGCACGCGCAGTGGTTTTCCGTAAGAGAGCTGGATTTCCGGCAGATGCTGAGCATGCGCAGATGGTGCCGTAAGTGCAATGGGTTTAAGGAACTACCGTACTCGCAGCTACCAATCAACAAAATTTTTTTTCGATAAACTTACACTTTGACATTTTTTAAAACAAAAACTACTATATTTACACCAGATGTTAGAGGTTCATGGCACAGATGTATATTAAAATAGCACCTGTAAAAAATTTCAGGTAAATTAGTGTAAAACTTTTTATGCTAGAAGTGTTAGCGTAAACCCAATTTTTTAGTACAAAAACACCGTTTAAAATAAATCAATTATATTTAAATTAAAAAAATTGCCAAAAAAGCATTGTAAATTATATTTGAAATCTCTATGCCAAATTTGGAAAAGATTAAAGTAATAGTAAAAATTTTAAAATTTTAGGTATTCGCCTACCTTAATACATCTTCGCATTTTGATTGAAATTTTTATCTCTATTATTAAAATCTGTTATTTTAACCTGTAGTTTATTGAAATTTAAGTTTAGTTTCCCCTAATTCCGGCACCATAAATATAGAGATCAACCGCGATGATATGCTGAATTTAGGATACAAACGCGATACCCTATTTTGGTTTGTTAGAACAAAATTAAAAAGTAAATTTACAGCAAGTTTTGAAACAGCAAATGAATGGCTGGTCAGGGAATTTCGTAATACATTGATAAAATCGAAAATAATTGAATATTTTCCACAAAATTTCCCCAGATGGCTAAAATTTCCCCCGATCTAGGATCGCCGGATCGGACATATTCTGCATCCCTGGGATGTTGTCGTGTTACTGTAAAGTCTTTCGTTTGGTATATTAATGTTCAAAGAGGGTCATTTTAACGTTGCAAGACAAACTTTGGTTGGTAGTTGTTGACCATTGTTGCCCAAACCCAATATTATATCCAAACACGTATTATTAAAGGATGTAAAACATTTGCATTTTAAATTAAAAGGTAAAGATACACATATTTGCTTGTTACCTTTAAACTGAGCTGGAACCTTAACTATTCCAAAAAGATTAAAGTAACTGCATATTTTTGGGCAACGAAAATTATTTCCTATCTCTTAACCCTTTATAAAGAAATTTTTTCCTAGTAATGTTATGTTAAAGTATTTCTGGGATTGAGATTGATTTATAAAAAGAAATTCATTTAGCACATTACCTAAAACTAATTTTGATTATTAAGACCATTTTATTTCGGTGGGAAGTATGTTTCCCATCGCCCGCTGGGAGCTATCGTAGGAGCTATTCAAACGCATCGTCCATAGGAATCCTGCATTAGTAATTTTTTTTGTTTTCTTAAGTTGTCAGGAGATGGCAGCACTAATTAAAATCGATGAAGTTGCTGGGACGTATACTTCCCACAGCCTTATAAAGGGTTAATCCAACAAAACGATAATTTTATCAACATAATTACTTCATCGATTACACTAAATATATCAAGACTTCGTGCCAAGTCACACACACACAACTTATCCTTCTCCTAATTTCGGGAACCGGATCGTTTTCTTTTCCGTTAACGATATCGGAAAATCACCGGAAAATGACCGGAAATCAAGTCCGGAGCATACCTCATAGGTTCCGTTCTGAAGTATACGTGGTTTATTACTCATCGCCACTTCAGAGAAACACGCCCTGTAGCCTCCTTGCTATCGGGGCTTCATCGATCAGGCAAAACGCGTTCACAGAATATTTTAAAAGCTATCGATTGATGAAAGCCACAACACCCTATTTTAGAGAAATTTCCTTAGGGATAATGTTTTTAAAATTTCCCTAGAGAGCATGATATATGGTTTGAGCTATATCAATTTATAAATGTATGAAATTGCATATTGAAAGGAACAAATATTTAAGTTGATAAGATTTTGATGGTAAAAAAATTGCTTCATTTTATCTCTTAACGGAGTCCTCAGAAATACTTAAGTTCAATAAATTAATTCAATGTACATATTAAAAAAAACAAAGGTAAACAAAACTTTGTTAAATTTTAAAATATCAATGGCAAGTTTAACTTATTTATTTCGTTGGTCAAGCTACCAACGTTGGTCAAGATAGTTTAGGAAACATGTCAATTGAACCGTGCAATAGTAGAATTGACTCAATGAATCGTGGATCATTCGTGAGTGAACATTCAGAACGTGAACATTCTTCATTTACAAAAAACACGATTTTATTTGTTCATTTTAAACATTCCCAATACGTTAATAGATTTCTTAACAAAAATCACAAAGCACTTTGCCAAAGAAGGATTTCTCTTAAAAATGGCAACTTCATAATAGTGGCAATAATTGTGCAAAACGAATGAAGTACAATAGAAATAATCTCTCAAATATCATTTTCGTGATCTATGTCGAATATTGTGGGATGTTGGTCATTTAAGGATAAAAACCATTTGTATATAAAGCTTTTTGTAGAGAAATATGTTGTAAATGATACTTGGGTGGTTTTTCCCATTTTTATAATTTTCTTGGGTGGATGTTTTCACTAAATTCAGTCGATTCTAATTATAAGTAATCCATTACGTAGCTGTATTTACGTACCTGGAAATTATGTACCTGTGTATGAGTATTTGATACGCATACTTTCATTCAATGCCAAATTGTTTAGTTGAGTTTCACGAAAATGTAACTTGCACTAAACCGATTGTCCACGGGAAGGGTTTGATTTTTTTTTAATGATAACAACGTTTATGAATGCTTCTCTCTCTCTCTCTCTCTCTTTATAGTTTAAAACGGAACTTATTTTTAAAAAAATCCTCAAATTTAAATAGTTTTTTTAAACAGTAATTGTGCCAAAGATTGTTAATTTAACTCTGCGGGATACATAAAAACCCGTCATTCGACAGTTATTGTTTCCAGCATTACACAATTTCTTCTTCAAAAAAATTTATTAAATTTATGCTTTTAATCAATTTTAAAATAAAAGTATGAAGTCGTCATTTGTTACAGGGAAATAAAATTTTAAAACAGGTTAGATAAATAAAATTTTGAGTTAAAATCAAAACCTTACTGCAGTGAAAACAGGATTAAATTTCAACCCAAATGGTGCAACCCTCAGAGGGTCAAAGTATCCAACCACACACAAATTAAAACTCGACTAAATGTTTATTACAGTATTGTCTAACTACCTAAGGCGAAATGAAGGTAAGGGAGTGTCCGTCTGTCTGTCTTCCCCGTGCACACAGTTAAAGTATGACATCATGTCTTCCGCTTTCTTTAATATTATGAAATTAAATCTTGGAATATTTTGTCCGCTGTCTTTTTATCTACCATTGTTGTTTTTAATTTATGCATTCTGCTTTCTTGCCCTTTGGTATATTTCCATTTGTAATTCGAGAAGCGTAATTTTGGCTTTATCAAAACTAATGGTTTTGTGTTGTGACTTATGCTAACTAGTAAAGTATGTGATAGTTTATTTCATTTTAAGTTTATGTTTTGACTCAAATGAAATAAAAGTGTTGAATTAATTCTATACATGTTCTTATGTGTTCTTGTTTATGCAGGGAATTGCAACAATGCGCGGTTTACATGTTTATAGTGTTTAGATATCTTCTATCTTTCCCTGTATTTAATGTTTAATTTACTGAACCTGAATATATAAATTGAGCTAGTAATAGTTAAACGTAGGCTACTGATAAGACAAGTAGAAATGTTATAGTAATTTCAATTTTATTCACATGCATCTAAATTAAAATAATAAATTTACTGAGGACTTGATTTAATTATCATGAATTTGTTTATGGTTGAATATTAGTTAAAGGTATTATAAGGAAACAATGTTATTGAAGGTATTGTTAAAGGAACGATGATATACCTATTTGTATGCCTTAAAGGGGATGGCGCCTTTGTTGTTTTTCTTTCTTAACCCTTTATAAGGCTATGGAAAGTATACTTCCCAGCAACTTCATCAATTTTGATTAGTTCTGCCCCATCTCCTGATAACTTCAGAAAACACAAACAATAAACACAAGTACTAATGCGCAGGATTCCTGATACGTTTGAATAGCGCCCAGCGGGCGATTGGAAACATTTCCCACCGAAATAAAATGCTCCTAATAATCTAAATTAATTTTAGGTAATGGGCTAGATGAATTTCTTTTTATAAATCAATCTCAATCACAGGAATACTTAAACGTAACTTTACTAGAAAAAAAGGGCCTTATAAAGGGTTAAACAACGATAAATACTACTTGGAGCGGTATCTTACCTGATTCGATCCACCAAACTTTGGGCCCATTCGTTAAACCACTTTATAACTGCGAATCAAGCGACGCGGCCATGGTCGCTTGTTGACAATAATCAATTATATTGAATTGTGAAAAAATCGTTAAATGATTTTAAGTATAGGATTCTAAACAATGCCTGAAAGTTTAGGGGAAAAAATAAAGCGATATAATTTTGAAAAAAACCAGGAACGTATGCGATAGTTAAGAGCAATGTTAAATTTTTTCTACAGTGTAAGAAAGTAGCTTTATATTCTTCTGGCTTTCTAGCTATGCAATACACTGCCAATACGACATCAAATAATTCATTCAGCTTTATTCCACCTTCGGCTACATTTCCAATCTATTCCATATTCTATACACCGTCGTGACAACTGGACTCGCCAATAAAGATCCAAACCGAACCCCATAACTTACACCCTTATCTTTTCAAACCGAGGCCGAACTTGCTTACTAAACGATGCCTTAATAATATTAATAAGCTCCAAAGTATATTGTTTTCCCCGATTGAATCGCTATCATGGAAGGTTTCCTCGTAAACTTTTTTTATTTACTAACATTGTACAGAAAACTGTCTTGGTGGGAAATCTTTCTACTTAAATAACCCTTTAATTTTAGGTTAAGCTATTCGTGGAATATATCCCCACAAAGCTTCTTTCTTTGATAATGTTAGGAGGGAAAAGATTTGGTGGGAAATTGTACTAGATATATGACCCCTTTTTTTAGGTTTAGCTATTCGGTTGTGATTATTATATTCTTTGATCACGTAAATCGTTAAGATAAAAAGTGGACATGGCGCTAAGGTATAAACAGAATTGTTTAGTTGAATAACACATTCTTAGGTGTCGCGTTTATGGTTTATATTGATGACGTCAGTTAAGGGTTTTGATTTGAGACATAGAGGTAATAAATTGGTTGTTTTTATTTTTGTCGTTTGATTTGTAATATGAGGTGTTTGACCTTTTGAGCCTTATGATAGTCTTAGGTTGGTTCGTTTCATTATCATATTTTATGTGTTTTTGTATGTTTTTTTTATGATAAATTAATATTTTTTGTCTTCGTAAAATGCATAGTTCAAAGAGGCATAAAATCGTTCGTTTATAATATTTTAAAGTGTCAAGAATTTGTTCGGATTTAAACAAGTGAAACATTTACCAGTTTTTTTTTTGTTATAAAATATTTTTGAATTAAAATAATATATTTATATATAAAAAACGAATGTATTTAAAATATTTTTTAAAACCAGTAATAAAAAAATCTGAAATATACGAAAGTTTCAAAGTAATGTAACAAAAAATTAAAAAAAAATTCGAACTTTACTACGAAATTCCTCCTACAAATTATTGAAATTTAATATTCCAAAAAAATGCATCCTCACATGAGGAAAAAATTACGAAAAGGAATGTTACGATAATGTTTTATATGATGTAAAGGTATTTCATTTAAAATGGCTAATACTTTTACATTATGAAAATCGCTTTCTTTATAGCATATCTACTACTTTAGAAACAAAAAATATTAAAAAAATATTACAAAATAATTACTTATTGTGTCTTAAGTATCGCGAACAATGAAAGTCTAGTTTCTTAAGAAAGTGGACGGTTCATTAAAAACTCATTAAAAAGTCTTCAAAAACTATAAACGAGCATTCCTCAGTCTATTGACGAGGAACCAGTCATGTGTTTATAAATTCTTCACATAAGTTGAAAACGCTAAATTAAGGACAAAAATGTGTATCATGTTTTACAAATAATTTCGCATTTTCAATGGGACTGTGATTAAAGTTTTTTATGATGTGAATGAAGTATTACATCAATGTATTAAATAATATAATTTGTTACAAATGAAATTGTGTTTTAAATTTATTTTAGTAAAAAAAAAAGCATTAGAATTAATTACCATTTAACGATATTTGTATTAGCGATATTAAAATTTGAATACAAGTTTCCAACTAAATTTTTTTAAAAAAATCCCCTTAAACTAAAAAAAAAAAAATACAGCATTTTTTTTATTACAATCATTTGTTTAAGTTGTATGAAACTTTTACGTGTTCCCATAGTTTTTTTTAGAGAAAAAAGATATAAAAGAAATGGATAAAAAAAATCCTGGTTCTATGTTGGTAAAGCATTGAATATTCATTGTAATTTTAAAGAATAACTTAAACTTACACTAAGTAAATTAAAACTTTTACCTTAAAAATACATAAGTTTTTTTTTGCACCATACGTAATTATTTTAACAAGATTTTTTTCAGGTTTTTTATTTACTCAAACACGTTTAATTTTTATTAAGAGAGTTAAACTTAATTTTTTTCTCAAAAATAAATTATTAAAACCACACTTTCATACCATACTATGTATATTAAAAAAAATTAAAATTAATAGTGATCTATTTCAGAACGATACACTCCCCCCCCCCTTTTTTTTAAAGTGTTTTTCCCCTCTTCTAAACGACTCAAGAAAAGCAGGCCATAAAAATTAACGTAAACGATTACCATAGTACTTTGGAGGAAGGTAATTTTTGTCTGGTAATGGGTATATAATTAAATCTTTGACCATTTAAAAGCACGTGATGTTCTTCAAAATTACATCTCTACCCTATTCATCAATGAAAGCAGTTTACCTAAAAAAAATATCTATGTACATTTTAGTTACAAAAAATAGACTTTTTTAATCTTAAATATTTGGTTGGTATACATATATTTTCAGGCTTATGTGCTTGGTCAGAGACCCGTTTATAAACCTTCGTCAAGTAAGACAGACACAACACACACACACACTCGGACACACACATGCGTGACAGATGCTGCCAAAAGATAGCCAAAAAGACACACTTAATACATGTTGAATTCAACTTGTTTGTTTAAGGGGTCTAAGGAGTCTTAAAAATGTGCAAAGAAGGAACTACAAAGTATAGTTTGATCTGTCATGTAATTTTTTAACTACTCAATACACAAGTATTATTTTTTTATATGTAATTCTACAAGATTTATTTATTATAAAACAAATTTTAAAATTTATGAAACTTTAGCCAAAACAAAAATAAATGATATTAAACATAAAGCTATTTTAACACATTGTGATTAGGCTTGCGCGGCAAATTTTGAGGGCAAAATTGAAAAAATGACCCAGAAAATGACTTTATATTGTACAAATATGTACAAACTAGGACTTATACCTAAATTCTCAGCTCAATTTTAATTAGAAATTATTTTAAGAACTTTTTTTCTTAAAAAATTAATAAAATTTTTTAAATTTTGATTTTGAATTCATTTTTAAATAATTTCTAATTAAAATTGAGCTGAGAATTTAGGTATAAGTCCTAGTTTGTACATATTTGTACAATATAAAGTCATTTTCTGGGTCATTTTTTCAATTTTGCCCTCAAAATTTGCCGCGCAAGCCTAATCACAATGTGTTAAAATAGCTTTATGTTTAATATCATTTATTTTTGTTTTGGCTAAAGTTTCATAAATTTTAAAATTTGTTTTATAATAAATAAATCTTGTGGAATTACATATAAAAAAATTATACTTGTATATTAAGTAGTTAAAAAATTACATGACAGATCAAACTATACTTTGTAGTTCCTTCTTTGCACATTTTTAAGACTCCTTAGACCCCTTAAGGAAAAGCACCATAATATATAACTGTGTTAAGTTCACTTGTACCATTTTGTTTTTCTATGACAAAGATAACTTTTCAACAATCTTTTAAAAACAATTTTAACGGGACAAAAAACTTAAATTAAAATTTAAAAAAAAAGTTAACAACATTGACGTGACCACCAATCCTTAAATACGACTTTCATCCCTGTTACAACAATGAAAAGACGCATAACACATTTCTCTTTAACTCCTTGAATAATTAAACCTTGCACGTGTTAGGATGGGAGATCCACCAAAAAAAATTACAATAAATAAATAAGCACTCGGTCCGACTTGTTATGTTTAATTAATTCACCGCATTTCCTTGGAATATATGAATCGCTAAATACAAAAAACGGCCCATCTTCATCGAAGAATTTCCCTTGCCGTTGCTCCTTTCAGCAATTTAGTAAAAGAAAAAGCTTATAGGGAAATTATCCTGTCGTATGGACCTTTTTTTTTTGTATTTGGCGAGTTTAATTATTTTGCCGCATGTCCTTGGAATACATGAATCACTAAATATAAAAACGGCACATCTTCATAGGCCAATTTCCCTTCACAGTACTTCTAACGACATTTTAGTAAAAGGAAAAGCTTGTAGGGAAACTATCCTTTAAAATTGACCCTTTTTTTTATATTTAGCGTTTTACATATAAAAAAAAGTACATTAGGGTTGCCATTCGTATATGGATTCAGCTTGTTAGGGGGCTGGCTACTTGTGAAAGAGGGCTGGGCCTTTATTGGAATGAGGCGCGAGGCTAATTTACCGCGGTTTTGCTTAAAAACGGCTTAAAAGAGGTTTTTCGGCACGGACTTCCTGTTTGAAGTGAAAAGGGATTGGGAGGAGTGGGGGTTATCGGGTAAGAACAGTTAAGAGTTGATTTTGTTGAGTATTTAGCTAGAGACTTCAAAATTTCTGTTAATTTTGCGCTGGATTGGTATTTTTTTTGTAAACTAGTTTATACCATATTGCGGTTTTAAGGGGGAATGGGCGCGCAGGACCGGGGGTCTCCAAACTCAAGTGCCTCAATGTTAATTCAATGGGGAAAAAATTATTTTCGTTGCCACATTTCTCCGGCTGTATTGAATATTTTTACAAGCGGATTTTTTATGTGATAAATGTAGCTGACTTACAGGTCTTTATCTTCCCACTTTTTGAAATTGCTTCGAATATTTTGTGTAAAATAATTTATTGAATATTTAAAAAAATATTCGTACTAATTTCAAAAAGTGGGAAGATAAATGTAGCTGACTTACAGGTCTCTATCACATAAAAAAATCCGCTTGTAAAAATATTCAATACAGCCGGAGAAATGTGGCAACGAAAATAGTTTTTTCCCCATTGGATTAACATTGAGGCACTTGAGTTTGGAGACCCCCGGTCCTGCACGCCCATTCCCCCCTTAAGCGCTAAATTTCGCGATAAATAATTAAACTGTCAACAGTAAGTTCTCTCCTTCTTATAGCTTGCTATAAACAGATAGTGCTACAAATATTAAAAAAAACATGTTTTTAATGAGACTAAGTGTTGACGTTGCGTAGTTGCTGTAAGGTTGCGTTCGGTGCCAGCTCGGAGGTTGTCAAATAGCCACACATAGAGTCCGTCGACATCCGTTGCCAAATGCGACTCATCACTTGACTGTGGCTCTAAAATATAAATCCCATCTTCAATTATACCCTTCTTTAGGTCTAGTACGACGTTAATTCAACCAAACTGCCTTCTAAAGCCCTTGGTATAACGTTATCTCAACCGAAATATAAATTAACTCTTTTTTTTAAATGTAAGCCGCCAATAATTCAAGCTAATTCAATAAGGAATAGGTGCAAAACATCCTTAACGTTATTTTCAATTATAGATAATCATGCAAAAAGGGGTATAATGTGAATTATGCTCCATTCTTCTGAGAAACAGCACAACCAGATCGGGTATTTTGCCTAGAAATGTCAGCAGCTGTGTTTGAACAACGTATGCTGTCTTATCCTGTTTAGGTAAGGCTCATTTCAATTCTGCATAAATTTGCTCGTAAAATGAGGCAGCTTGAGTAAGCTTTAGCACGCAAATTTATAAAGGGATCAAACGGTTAAATGTTATGGCGAGAATTTTTATTGGGGTCGTAAAAGGTAAATTATAAATTCTTTTCGGGAAATGTGATAGTTTATTGTAATTAGTTTTTGATTTGTAATAAGTTTTCTTGTTGTGTGTAAATGAAAGTTATAATAGCATTTGAAAATGGTATTAAAATTGTGTTGATCTTTATAAACTCAACGTTTTGGGTACTTTTTTCGCCAGCAAAAGTGATAAAGTTGCCAAAAATGTACAACCGCTGCCAAACGGAGCATTTCCGATGGTTGCCTTTAACTGTGTATAATATCTTTCTTTAACTGTTTATACTGTGTTGTCGCCAAAAGACACCGTTTGGCAGTATTTGCTCCCTCTCATTGTAAAAGTACCCCCTTTTGTTCTGATGTATTAATTTCTGTTGAAATAATAGAAACAAATGAATGAAATTGTGCTTTCATTTGATGGCTAAATAACAAGGGCTTGGTTATATTCTCTTATTTTTAACAAATTCTTCATGGTTCATATTCCTATTTATTGTGTCAAGACTTTCTTAGAAAATATATAAAATGCTTATTGTTTATAGCAGTTTTCTGCATGTCAAAACCGTGACAACTTTGCGACAAGATAGCCCATTTTCCCCGTTTTTTTTCTTTATTTTAATGGTATATTGTTATTATAATATCGAATTTTATGTAAAAGATAAATGGTCTTTGGTTAGTTGTGAAAACGAAATTAACCAGAAACGTGATTGTAGAAGCATATTTTGTTTTATTTTGAACGGAGAATCCGACTCATAATGATTTATCAACTTTTTCTGATACATTTCTGGTTGACCTTGAAAATATTATCGTGCCAAAACTCGAGATAAAACAAACATGTGTTTTTTAAATTAGCATTTTTTTTTATTCGTAGAGGAAGAATTATGAATTCTTTTGACAATGAATTAGCGTTTTTATACAACTAATCGATAACACATTCAATACATAAAAATAAATTCGTATCAACAACGTAAACAAACTCTACATTCAAACAAAAACTCTACAATTGAAACAGCCTAATTTCCTTCACCTTCATAATCAGTCACCGGCAAAACCCAATCATCCCTCGCGGCAATCGCACCGACCATCTTCGGCGATCACTTTCTCCCCTTCACCGGTCGAAACTCAATCGGCGAGACATCTTCCGCGCACACCTATCGAGATGCCCGTATGTGTCATCCAATCGGAGAGGAGGTTTCTTCCCCGTGATTGGAGGAGACGGAGCAAGGGGGCGGAGTCGATGGGCATTCCGACCTACCTGCGCCGCGCTCGCATTCCGAGGGATCGAAGGGGGGCCAATAGCTCTTGGGCTTTGATCGGGCGGTGTCCTATCGGAGGGGTGACGGACGGGGTATTGGGTGGGATTTGGGTTCGAAGGGGTGTGGAGGAATTTGTAGGGTATTTTTAGTCATGGTTGTGTTGTAAAGGGACCGGTTTGTCATATATTGGGATTTTTTTTTTTAAATGTTCGATATTGTTATCGTTGAATAACCAAAAATCCTTTTTGATGAATGTGTCTTTTCAAAAAATAAATTCTTCTATACAAAAATAGTGGTAAAATTCCGTAATATGGCCGAGTATAAACAAAGATAGATTTAACTTGTATCCTCCGTATACGTTCTTTAAATAACAACGTGGATATGGGACTTACAGACGTTAAATTTATTGTTTTCTCTAAACTCCTACGACGGCTTACGATTTTATAGAAAGGCGGTGTTGTGTGTTATATAAAAAACGCGGTAGTTAACCTCGGTTTAAAATTACCAGGATTGTAACAATCGGCTTGCTTCAGGTGACGTTGTTCCTTCCATAGCTTTCATTCTTGCACTCTCTTCGATTGGTGTTCTGTTCCTGCGTGACTGTTGATTCACCAATCGAGGCCCGAGAGAGATAATTAATTTTCATGCAACATTCCTTTTGCTACTCAAGACCCATGAAAATACTTCACGATGTTTCTGAAAAGGTTAAATTCTCGTTAACAGCAATATAACTTGACTGTTATCTAGATTTCAACTCAAGTTGCCAATAATCCTGTGTAGCTCTTGTGCGACGATAAATTAATTCAACGTACAATAAAGCCGAAGCTAAAGGTGTTAGCAGGCATTTTCCTGTCTTAGCTTCACATCATAACGTTTCCACTTTATTTTAACTTATTCAGTCCCAAGAACAATTTGGCATCATTATTTGAGAATTTTTTTTTTATCTTCTAGCCATTTATGATATAAAAAAACACATCAATCGATTCTTCAAACTTTTTTCTATTCGAAAATATTTTTTATTAATCCCAATAGATGTCAGCCCTATTATTATTATTTTTTATTATGATCAGAAACATGATGAAGTCAAATTTCATCACTAGGATTGAAAGTTTAAAAAAAAACATTCACGAAACTCTCTTCGAAAAGTACATATTTAGTAGCCTAAGACCCCAATTTTTTAACATTAGTTTATTAAACAAAGGTGTCCAGTTTATCTTCTTTCACAATCAGTTCTCCCATTTGTGGGCGATTAAATACAACAAAAATGATAGCAATTTTTTTCGCCGACCAATTTTCACAGTGAAAAGAAAAGTGCACGTTGCGTGCGAGTCCCTGTTTAATATTCCAGTCTTCTTGATGTCCCCATATTGACCCGGTAATAAAATTATATTTCGTGACAATACAAAAGTAAAGCGCATGTTTTACTCTTGTCCTTTATTTTTTATTAATATATTTGAAAAAAAAGAGAGGAATTGTTTAGTTTGTGATGCAGGTTCTTATGAATGAGCAGTTTTTCTGTTTTTAAGCTGTTTTAAGTTTTCCTTTTAATATTCATGAGACTGGTGGGTTAACCTCAAAAAATAACTTGTGTTGATTTTCAGTACAAAAGAAATGTTTTTTTAGCAATTACAAATTGTGTGCAATGATACAAAAAACTGTTTTGCAACCAAATATTATACAGGGTGTCCGTAAAAGAATGTCCGAGTTTCAAATTGTAATACTATCAACTGTAACCGTCGACAGTTACGGTTGAAGATGACGAATAAAGAATAACTACAACAGTTTCAGATGAGCGCATGCGCTTGTACCGCTACATCGTTTTCACAGTTGCACAGGCTGCTGCTTCCATTACTCCAGACGGTATGGGAAGAATTGCATCTTCGTTTGGATGTGTACCGTATCACAAAAGGCGCACACATTGAGCACTTATAGCAAAAACTAGGTTAATTCTCCTTTAATTTCATGTATGAATTGTCATATTTAGTATCCTGTAATTTACCATTAAAACTAGGACATTCTTTTACAGACACTCTGTATAATACTCTTTCGGAAAAGCCGACAACCCGATGCCGACGTATAGTGTGACGTCAAAAAGATATTCTTTTGGTGTTTTTGAGTAGGCCGTGACATGCATACATACAATGCTACTTCGTTTTTTTTCTTTTTTCTGTAAAAGTTGTTTTTCCTTGCATGTACTATATTAGCAGTGAAGACCATTTTACATTGTACGTTGGTGTATTAAGGAAATAAAAAATTAACATTTTCTCTCAGTGTGCGAAATAAACATTCTTTAAATAATCATAATTTTTAAAACAAATAATAATATATATTATGAGTATGTTTTCATGTAATTTGTACAACCTATTTTGAAAAAATGAACGATTATTATTTGACAAGGAATAAACCAATTTAATATTGTTGTCTAATTGTTATATATGTGTTCGTATATCAACAATATGTCTTTGACAATGTTAAATACGTCAACAATTTATGATGTCATTTTAACGTAGCTTATCTCACTTCTTATGATCAAGAACAGTTGAAAAAAGCACTTTTTATTTTCTTTAACTTCCCTAGATTTCTGCCCTCTTTTTTGTGTCCTTTCCGAATGTATAAAAGATTCACTTTTCGATTTTGTCCGTCTGACTGACACACATATCCGATTTCCGAACCTATAAATTCGCCGTAGATTTATGAATCGCTTATGTTTTACGACGCCATAGAAAAATATATAAATATTTTTTTAAATCTATTTTTTTTCTATATACGTGGGTGTCATAGATATAGTGAAGGTCTCAATTATATTTGCTACATGGGTTTCCCAAAGATGAAATCTAAGTTGACAAATGATATAAACAAAACATTTTGTGAAAGGAAAAATTACTTCTTAAATTTTTTTGTATTATTAACTTAATAATATTCCACTACATTTGGGCTTCATAGATGAAGTTCCTCATATAATTCTGGTATCAAGGCTTTCTTTTAATCTTAAAAGGTTTTATTTTATTTTAAAGGTGGGTGAATTGAAAGTCTTGATTTATTTACGTTTGTATTTGTGAACTGTATTTTTTCAGCAAATATAATACAAAAAAATGAGTCAGATGTATGGGGGGGGGGTTGAATAAAATCAATTTGATAATGAAATTTATTTTTGTCGAAAGCATTAGTTTAAACTAACACACGTTATTTTACGACAAAAATGTGGTAAAAACCCAACAAAATCATTGAATTAGAGAGAACATTTGCATAACTACGATATCTCTTCTTAAGAATAATGACCAAATTTATTAATTTTTGTTATTTTCAAGTACATTCTGTTTCAGTACTCTTGAAATCACAATTTTATTTTAATCCCTTAATTAACAAAATACAATTGAATCCATTCCAAGCCAAACATTAACAATCTAAATTTAGAATCACAAATGACTTATAAATACTAATTAATATAACAACGTTTTCATTTTTACCGCAAAAATAAACCCTTAATGAAAATAAGTACTACCAGTCCATCCGTCAAATTTGCGTGTCAGGACGAATTTTTTTCTCCAAAACTTGTTACCGTATTACCCAATTATAGGGGGCAGCAGTATTCATTAATAATCATTCAATTAAACAGTTCGCCAGTTTTCATGTGCTGTAGGAATTCTCATTTTTCCCGTCTCTTAATGCTGTTTCGGTTAAAAAGTCAATCCCACTATTGGTAGTTCTGATATAGGGTTTTTGGCATTGAAGTTAAATGGATTGTATGTAATTATTTTGTGATATTTAATTTTATTTAAACAAATATACTCTGCCCGTATATTGAAAACCTTAAACTTTCCAGAATTTTTTTAGTTTTTAATTTGTACTTTAACGAAATTTATACAAAAAATATATGTACTACTATTTATAACTATGTTATTTACATGCATAGACAATATGTTACATAATGCACACAGATTGGCATTGATATATAGCTGGTGGATACTGAAATTTCTTTAATTTTAAACTTGAATGATGTGAATTGTAGTTGTTTTGTAGTGTTTTTTAGTTTCTAATTTGTACTTTAACAAAATTCATACAAAAAATGTATGTGCTACTATTTATAAATGTTATTTACATACAGACATATGTTGCACATGCACACAGATTGGCATTGATATATCGCTGGTGGATACTGAAATTTAAATTTCTTTTATGAAACTTGAATAATATGAATGGTATTTGTTTTGTCGTCAAACTTAAGTTGCTCTTTCGTAAGTAGTCAACAAAATTAAAAGATTTATTTTTTTCTCACAAATTTATTTTAACTCTCCTTTAAATTTCTTAAAAATACAGTTCAACAATATTGCCACTGTTAAAAATTTTGTAAGATAGCACTGGAATCCTATAGCACTTTCACCTTCTCTTTCATCTTTTTGCACTAGCACAATTCGAAGGGTGAATTTACCGATTTTGTGGTAAAATCATGAAGTTGAGGCACCACAAGTGGCAAATAAACTCTTTAAATGATAATGGCAAGTAGAAAATTTGGGATTTCGGTGCTATATCTTACACCAAAATTTTTTACAGTTGCAGCATTCTTCTCGAATATTGTCTGATCGCGTCACTTTTAAAAGACGAAATATTTCAGAAGCCCAATTCATTCCAAAGTCCGATTACCCTTCAAGCACTCCCTTTATTCTTTTCATTTCACTTCCTTTTTTTTATCCCATCATAATAACAATAACAATAATCCGAAAGGATTGTTGTCGTTGCCATTCCCTGCAGTCTAAATGTTCATGTGGCCATGTGCTGAGTATCAAGCCCTTGTCAGGAACCGGCCAGATAACGGGGCTTCGAGTTGAGGAGTTTTTTGTCCCATTTTCCAATGAAAAATGCCTGGCCACTTCCCCCTATAATCGTAGCTATAGAAGAGAAGGGCTTTAATTGTAATTAACAGCCCGTGTATAGGCGCTCTGCAAATTCGATGAGACACAAATTGCTGGTACAGACTTAGAAAACAAGTGGACCAAGTCTATAAAATATCTGAAGCTTATACCTCGTGTAGCTCTAGTGCGTCGATATTTCAAATCTAACCCAATCTTAGGCTAATTCCGTGCAAAATTATCCTTTCTGTTAGGAAAGGTTTGAATTATTGTAGCACTAGAGCTACACGAGGGCTATTATATTTTCTGTAGTGTAAGTTCACACGGGTGTAAAAAGTGATTGTCGCTACAACTTTTAACATTCAATGAAAAAAAATTTGGAATAACTGAGCTAAACTTATATACTTAACTTAATAATGTAACGTGCTTCATTTAATTTGATTTATTTTTTCAAATTTTAAAAGCTTTTAATCTCCTCTTACCCCTTTAAGAACGGCGGTCAGATGTCGCTGATTTAAAATTATGAGACTAAATTTGGAGTTTCATCGGAAAAAAAAGGCGTTAAACAGCATCAATGCCAGCAACTTCATAAAAAGTCATTTTTTATACAAATAACGAATGCTACAAGTCAGATGCTTCGGTATCGATATTTTTGAACAGCTTGAACATTCTCTTTTTTTACCCGCACGATCGTGATGGCTCTGTCGGAAAGGGTTAAATTGTGACTTACGTTGCAGTTCCATGGAATTACCCCTTAGTGTTACAGAGGTTTGAAGTTAAAGCTTTTATCAAAATTATCCCCTAACATTTTTTAAAATATTAGCTGAATAAACAGATATTATCTGACGTAGGACTTTTTTCATTATTGCACTGAAGTTCTACATAAGTTAGTGTTTGCGATGGCGCTGCTAACTCGAAAATGATACAAAGTTGACTTAGTTCATTTGTACTCTGAGCCCTATATACATGCAGATCATGAGGGTAAATG
This sequence comes from Hylyphantes graminicola, assembly GCA_023701765.1. Classification (NCBI taxonomy): domain Eukaryota; kingdom Metazoa; phylum Arthropoda; class Arachnida; order Araneae; family Linyphiidae; genus Hylyphantes; species Hylyphantes graminicola. Next base: position 6,610,697 of record CM043113.1, read on the forward strand.
GAAAAAATGGTTATTGGAGACCTGGTGTTATAATAATTGGTGATAGAGGTTGTTGCTGATAAGCTCGCTTTTTTAATGTTTGGGGTGTATTGTGGAATGGAGTTATTTTTATGGCGTTTGCTTTTACGTATTTTGAGGTGACGTATGAAGTTGATAAGTTATTTTCTTATCATATTTTTCATAAGTTAAAATGCATTGTTCATTCAATCATTAAAGTTAACAAAATACATATTTCAAATGCAAAAAAAAAAAGAGTTTTGTGTGATTCTGTGATCCCAAGTCGGTGCTGATTTCATTTCCATTGGTTTGGCAGCCGAAATTCCGACAGGCTAGAAATCCGACAGCCAAAAGCCGACAAGGAAATAGGGCCGATATAGGGACGAAATTCCGACAGGTTTCGAAATCCCGACAGATCAATAAATTAATGTCGTTATGATTAATAAAGGGCCATTTAATGATTAATTTTTGCATTACTATTTTTGCTGTCGACACCATGGCTTATGCTTCAGCCCCATATAATTTTTGTCTCTTATTAATAAAACCTGAACAAGATTATTTCCTTTTAATGTAGTATCCATTGAAAAAATTATTATAAATATAATCTTTAAAAGCTTAAAAATGCCTCAAGAAAGTTCTTAATTTTAATAGTCATTGGAATTCAACAAGATTAAGTGTTTACCTAAGCACTCTAAATAACTTCTAAATCGTTCAAATAGTTCCTTTGTTTATTATTCTTAACTTAATATGTTACCAAAACACGGAATCCTTAGTAGAATTTCCATTAACGTACTATTTAATATTTGAGCTTTTACACTCTTAAAAATAACACTTTCATTTTTGACGATTCATGAATCCTCAAGCCTCATTTCGTTAATTTTGAGGATTGTTTCGTCAAACTATCACGTGACTTTTGAGTAAACGCGAATCCTCACTTTTACGATCGTGATTTGACGATACTGTATCTTGATTTTGAGGAAACTGAATCTCATTGTTGATTCGCACCGTTGCATTCTGGGATTGGAACTTAGCGGTTCAAACAATGGCGGCTTCTTGAAGTTTGGTTAGGCCTAACATAAAAATTCGTAATATATACAAGCAGCTTGAACATTAAATTTTACAGTAAAGAACAATAAGTTGCATGTTTCTAAACATAAAACTATTTGCCTTCATTATAATTGGTAAGTATTATAAAAATAGAACGGAATTATAGCTTTTGTTTACTATTGATGCTGATTTTCAACTGCTAATTTACACTACTCTTGAATCAAGTTTAACGCAGTTAAAGAACGCTTTGCAGTTGAAAGGTTTCATCAAACGACTTAATAAAATTTGCATATTAAAATTAACATTATTTTAGAAAAATAATTTGATAATGAGTGCATAAACGGAACACATGAAATAATAAAACATAATATTTTAAAGCAACTTTAAATATTCGTAAATCGTTTGAAAAACTTTTGAAGATTGCATGGCACTGCTCAACTCTTCTTTTTTGAAAAAGAAATTCTTTTTTTTCGTTTTCTTTCGATGAAATTAGAAGCTCGATAGAATATACGATTTAGTAAAATGCAGCACTAAAAGTAGTCACATAAAGTTTTGAGCCAACTGAAAAAGGGAAGACAATTTCATAACATTACACTTTGTTATGTGTTTAAAAACGACAGGTGATAGGTTGAAATCAGAACATGAAATTCGAAGTTCGCCGTTCTATGAAAATAAACTACTTTTTATTCGGACAGCAGATGTGATCATCGCCAGTTGCCTATTCGAACTTCGATTTACGTTGTTGGAAAAAGTATTTGGATTATTATTAATATTTATTAAGGGTAAGTTTAAATCATGTCATTTTGTGTCAAAATAAAAATGTATTATAAAAATGGTTTATTTTCTTAATTCAACTAATATTGTATAAAGTAATTATTAGTTAACTATTAATAAAAAAATAGTTTATTTATACTCTGCATATTTATTAAAAGTGAAAAGTATTATTTTGACGATGCATAATTTGTGTCTTTAAATTATGGTTTTTATAATTAAAAAATATTTTACACTGAAAGATAAAATTTTATGTGCACTGATGCATTATATTTCCATAATTTTTTTCTTTAAAGGTACTATTAATGCAAAAAGTATTTAATAAAATACCTTAATAATAAGGGCTTTTTTTCTAAATATAATATTTAACGGCCTTGTTTTTTAGGTAGATGCTTTTGGGTTCGACTCGAAGATACAACTAAAATTGATTTAATATAGTATATTAGTTTTGTGCCATGGATTATGGATTTCCAAGCTTCAGGAATATTGATTTGAATCTCTAATAGAAATAATTAAAAACAAGATTAAATGTAAAGCTATAATATTCAAAATAAGCCGAACTTTTTTAAAAAGAATTATTTTAAAAAAAAGTTCTTTCTGTAATTTATGTTATGTTTGAGAAAATTATCCACCAGGAATTTTGTGTACTATTTTATTGTTTAAATGCATAACTTCTAAAAAACTGTCTCATTCCTCCCTCCCCCCCCCCCTCCCAAAATACTAAAATTTTAATTTCAGTAAATTTGAATTAAACTTTGTAAGTTAGACAAATGATATATTTGTTGTTTTAGCTGTTGTTTTTTTAGACTCGCCTTTATAAGGGTTGGCCCAATTAAGTAATGAAAAGTACATTAATTGCTTCCTATTTTTTTAGAAGACAAAACTGCTGTAATGATACGACTGAAGTACTGATGATTGAAGCAGCAGTTTGTGAAGTGCAACACAAAATGCCTGCCTGCCCAGCAGTTCCGAGACCACCGGCCCGTCATCATATAATCAATATGTATTAAAAAAAATTCGAAACTTGTGTTTATTTTGATAAAATAAATATACAGATTTAAATAAAGTTAAATGTTATTTTGTTGTAAAAATAAATGAACAATTTAAAAGTGGATTTTCTAGATTTGAATGCAATAAACTGATTGTATAACTTATATTCAAAGCAAATTTTGGTTCCGAAATGCATTGAGAATCTTTTTAATATTTTATAAACATTATATATTATAGTTTTACATGCAAATAGTCAATTTTGTATCAAAATGCCTTCAATATTTCAGAAGCTGTGCATAGATGGATTCGTGTCCGTAAAAAAGACAAATGTGGAATATAATTATACTTTTTTTGTATTTGGGTGAAAAATACCAATAACAAAATGATGTAGTAAAATTCTATAAAACATCCAAAAAACTTTTTAGAAAAATGCATCGCCTCAAATATGATGAAACTAGACCGAATACGACGTGACTCTAGTTAAACTCATAGTTTCCTTGCACAGAAGCCACGACCATGGGAGGAGCTATAAAACGCACGGAACAATTAGATAAAGACAAAATAACACGACTGAAATTTTCTCTTCATCTGATTGCCCCGCGCGTTTTATAGCTCCGCCCATGGTCGGGGCTTCTGTGCAAGGAAACTATGAGTTTAACTATGCCCGAGCAGCCCGAACAATAAATATATATGCTCAAAAATGACGATGCAAAACTCTCAAATGAACAATAATAATCCTCAATTTAACGAAACCGGAACTATCAAAACAGCATCATATACTCAAAAATAACGATACCAAACTCTCAAATCAAGTATAACAATCCTCAATTTAACGTAACCAGAACTATAAAAACAAAATCACATGCTCAAAAATGACTATGCCAAACTCTCAAATTAAGAATAACAATCCTCAATTTAAGAAAACTAGCTCTCAAAACAACTAAATTCACATGCTCAAAAATGACGAAATATTTCTTTAGATTAGACGACATTCAAATCCTCAAAAAAATGACGATTCAAATGTCCTCACTTTGAGGAAAGGAAAACTCGGAGCATTTGGCAGGTAACTGAATCCTCAAAATTAAGGAAAATTTCGTCGTTTTTGAGCATTCATTTTTAAGAGTGTAACCGTTTAATATTTTAATTATTTGTGGCATATAATTATGTTTTTGAATACCCCAAAAGATATCGTTTAAAACTCGATAAAAAATACTTTGCAATTTTACCACGTCATTCCAATTAACTAAATTCCCAAATAATATTACCATTAAATTAATTACACCATCATACGATTAAACTTGGTGTACAATTCATTAGCACTAATTGACAATTTACTCAAATTGCATTTTAAAGTTTTTCTTTTCAATTATTTGCTCCATAATCGCTGTTAAAATGAAGATAGCGTTTATGAAAAGAAACGCATTTAACTTCTCTAATCTCGCTTTATTTTACATCAAAGATAGAAACTATTTAATTCCAAATGATGATTAGAATTTTTTTTTAATCAAGATGTTATCATCAAGAAATACTTAATATTTTAGAATTTATACTACATAGTACTTAACATTGCTTAGATATTTTTTATTGACTCTTATACTTGGAGTTAAGAACAAGATAAAGATGCTGCTAAGAAAATAACAATACAAAAATAGCTTCGCTAATGAAGCCAGTGATCGCCTTCTAATAAGCCCAAACAAACGCTCTCGGCGAAGTATTTGGCGCTATTTTACATCAGTGGAGTTAGTATGGGCTTACTACAACGACTTGGCGATTTCTGACTCTTTAATATTAACTATAATTACAATGCATTGTTCTTATTTGAGGAGTACAGGGGAGAAACCGCTTGATTTCGTAGAGGACTTTTCTCAGCAGGCCATTTTGGCGACGATAGCGAGTAATTGCATGAACCCGTTCAAGGAAAACGGTTTCTACCTACCGAGATGCACGCGAAGCACGATTCCGACGCTTTTACCAAGCGAAGAAGAAGAAAGTGAGAAACCGGTTTCCTGTCGTCAATGTCAGCCAAGCGGACGTAATTATGGGACGACTCTTAATAAACCAAATGGTTTTTCCCCTATACTCTTCATTTGTGAAGGTAAATTACTGCAATCTTGTGTAAATTCATATCTCGAACTGCTGCCTATAACTGCGCAAACAGTCATTTGAGTTTTAATCAACGTTTTTTAAAGAATAAAGTGATTCGTTTTTACATCGAACTAACGTTGGGTGAGCCTTTTGTTTGAGCTTACTTGGCGACTTTCTGGCGGCTTCACTCATTTCTCGCCAAGCATCTGCATCTTAACTCAATGCTCGTATTCACTATCTGTAACAGTCTTTGAATGCATTTTGTAACCATTGTAACTTTAATTCATTCCGGTAAGAGAAATGTTGAAATTCGGACAATTTAAGTTTTGCTTGTTGTGGATTTAGTCCAAATTAGTCCGTTCTTTGTAAAACAAAAATGGGGTCAATAAGCACGCGTTGTTCTGCACGCTATTCCAGAATATAAATTAGCCAACTCTTTTTATAAAAACACTCATTCATACCTTAAAAGGTATCCAGAAAATGTAGCATGACAAGCATCGAGCAATTTAACATCCAACTTTTTTTTATGCTTCATAAATAATATTAAAATGACCTTAATTTGTTTCAAAGCATATTGGCATTGGATAAGCAAATTGGCTGTAGTGTTAACTTTTTTCATTGTTTAATATAAAAAAATAGACTTGGGTTTCAATTATTTAATTTATTTAAAAAAATTATTACTGTAGCAAATGTGATTAGGAATGAATCCTACATTATTTAAATTTGTTGAAATTATAAAATTTATAAAATGTAGCTAAATATGTGTGTGCTGGAAAACAATGACAGTCAAGTAACGGGTTTATATGTCTGTATCCCTCGACGGAGTCAAAGACTAACTCTTAAGTGAAATGTCTGTCACAATCATGTCATTTTAGAGATTGTTTTTGTTTTAAAAAAAATGTCATTTTTGCCTTAAAAAGTATTTTTGCCTTGTCAATACGAGGCTATGTTTTGTATATTTTTATGCTAGTTAATTGATGTTTTTTAACTGTAATTGTAGGCACTAAACACAATTATATATAGGGATATAGATAAACAGGAAACACTTGATTGTGTTTTCCCTCACAAAAAAAAAAAAAAAAAATCCACGAGAACCCTTTCTTGACCCAAATCCAACATACACTCCTTGCCAACCTAAGTTGGGTAAATAGAAATATGCTATGGAGAAGATCCTTCCGCGTATGTAAAGAGTTCCGTAATTTATTTGTGAATCCTTCCAGAAAACATGTTTAAAATATTAATTTCATTTTAGGTCTAACAGATTTGAATATTATTCGAGAGCATTTCGCAATTCTATCAGAATGAAAAGTGTGTTTTGGTTAAATAGTATTCAGATCATTTTGTATGTAAATATTACCTTACAAGAGTTTCCATCTAGCGGACCAATCGCGCTTTTCCCTCTGCCTTCTTACTCTTTGCTTTTACCCAAGTTAGGTTGGCACAGGATCGATGTTTTCAAATAAGACCACCAGACAGACCATAAACCACATCAAAAACAATCCATCCTCTGCAACCAATCAGCCTTTATCATCAGAGGAAACAAATTAAAAGAAAAACCCTTTTTTTCTCTGTGCCATAGATCCATAAAAGCTTTTGCTGATGCAAGGCCGTTCTTACATTTTAATGCTCCTCCAGAAGACATTCGATCCAGTGAAAGGCCGGCTCTGTTTGTGTTTAAAGTGGATGGTGGGTGTTGTGACTCAGCCCAGTCCATCAATGTGACACTGGCGAAGTCTTTGGATGCATAGGATAGTGCCGCCGACACTGTTGTGGGACTTTATCTGATGAGGGATGTTAGGGAGAGAAGGTTTTGTGAGATTTTACATGTTTCCTTGAGTGAACCATGGAGGAAAGGAGTGAACTTGTTATACAATTACACTCTCAAAAATGTGCCTCTCATTTAAGAGGCATTTTCTTGCGTTGGAAATTCTGTGGCACAAATGCATCACGCATTTCAGAGGCACGATATAACTTGCTTTTTGGAGGCACATTTATAATATTTGTGCCCCTGAATTTAAAGGCATCCCTCTTCCCCTCTCGTACCTTTTAAAATTATAAAATGTACATATATTGGATTGGAAGACATTCTCTCCCCTTCCCCTTGTACCTGTAAAATTATAAGAGGTACAGATAGTCATGACATAAACCGGCGTATCCACAAGACATTCGATCCCGTGAAAGGCCGGCTCTGTTTGCGTTTAAAGTGGATGGTGGGTGTTGTGACTCAGCCCAGTCCATCAATGTGACACTGGTGAAGGCTTTGGATGCATATAGGATAGTGCCGCCGACACTGTTATGAGGCTTTATCTTGATGAGGGATGTTAAGGAGAGAAGGTTTTGTGAGATTTTACATGTTTCCTTGAGTGAGGAATGGAGTGAACTTGTTATATTACACTCTCGAAAATGTGCACTCTTAAGGCTGCTCATCACCCCCATACCCCGTCCTCCTTCGATCGGGCTTGCTAATGTTAAGTCTATGGGGGGGAAAATGGTTTTTGTTCCAAAAAAAGTCAAGAAATTATAGGAATATTTTGATGCGTTTTTTTTTTTTTAAATTCATATAACTCCAATAAAGTAGTGCTTTTAGAGGTTATTTTTTTAAAAACGTTACTTGCCTATTTTTAATAGAAAAAAATTTAGATTAAAAAAAAGTAAATAACGTTTTTAAAAAAATAACATCTTAAAGCACTACTTTATTGGATTTTTATGAATTAAAAAAAACCGCATCAAAATATTCCTATAATTTCTTGACTTTTTTTGGAACAAAAACCATTTCCCCCCCCACAGACTTAACATTAGCAAGCCCGATCGAAGGAGGACGGGGTATGGGGGTGATGAGTAGCCTTAAAACAAAAGAGTGAAATCCACTCCAGCAGGAGAAGTGCATTTTCAACACTGGAAAGGAGTGAATATTAACTCGGACTGAGTTGAAATCACTCTTTTGGAGTGATGGCTGTCGGACTTCACCACACAAAAGATCCACTCCTCTGGGAGAAGTGCATTTTCCAGACTAGAGGAGTGAAACGAACTCGGACTAAGTTAAAATCGCTCTTTGTTTTAAAAGTGTATCAATGTGGCACTGCTTTGGATGCATATATGATAGTGCCGCTGTATGAGATTTTATCTGATGATGCCGAAAGGATGTTAAGAGAGAGGGGGGAGGTTTTACTTGTTTCTTTGGCGTGAACCAGTAGCTACACTCTTAAAATGTGCCTCTCATTTCAGAGGCAAATTTGGATTTTTTCGCTTCTGAAACTCTGAGACACAGTGTACCACGCAATTCCTGCAAGATGTACCAGGCATTTCATATGAACTATGTTCCACGCTTTTTTAGAGATACATTGGGAACTTTGGTGCCATTAATCAGGTATTGTTATAGGCCGTGTAAACCTTTGTTAGTTTTACATTAATGTTAGAGAAAAAAATCTTATTGCTAAAAAATTAAAAGAACAGTGTTAGATATAAAAACCAAACTTTACACCAGTTCTTTAAACACACAAACAAGGACAACCAAAACTGTTTTTTAAAATACCATTGCGTCTGCTGTTATTTTTATTTTAACTCGCAACGTATACATATCGAGTGGGAAGCTATGCAGTGGTATTGAATTACTGTGGCCTTTCCCCCAAAGATGATGACATATGGGCAATAAAATGGAGCAATGGAAGTGTTCTCACGCCCTCTGCTATTGATTGCGTGACGTCACAGCCGATGGTGCTTGACTGATTGTAGGTTAGAAGGGGACTGGAGATATGTAACTATGTATGACATGTGGGTGCATTTCAGGGAGGAGTTGTTGACTGATATTGTTATTGTTTTTCCTTGTGGAGGGAATGTACACTCTTAAAACAAACACTCCCAATTTACCTCAGTCTGAGTGGATTTCACTCCTCCAGACTGGAAAATGCACTTCTCCTTTTGGAGTGGATCCTTTGTGTGTTAAACCTCCGACAGGATCACTCCAAACGAGTGATTTTAACTCAGTCTGAGAAAATATGCATGCCTTTAGGGTGTCGAAAATGCATTTCTCCAACTGGAGTGGATTTCACTCTTTTGTTTTAAGAGTGTACACTCCTTGCCAACTAAGTTGGGTAAATAGAAATATGCTATGGAGAAGATCCTTCCGCGGATGTAAGGAGTTCCATTAATTATTTGTGAATCCATCCAGAGAACATGTTTAAAACAGTTATTTCATTTAAGGTCCAACAGATTTGATTATTTTTTGAAACATGTTCGCAATTTTATCAGAATGAAAAGTGTATTTTGATTAAATTGTATTCAGATAATTTTGTATGTAAATATTACCTTACAAGAGTTTCCAACTAACGGATCAATCGCACTTTTCCCTCTGCCTTTTTACTAATTCTTTTTAAACAAGTTAGGTTTTCACGGAGTGTAGAACATCCGATTATTTATTTTGTGTAGCAAGTGTTGAAATTCAAAAAACGTGTATATTTTGAGTTGTTGTAGCTTTGAATGTTTCAAGTTTTTAGTACGTCGTACGACAACCTCTTGTTGCCTGCTCGACATCGCAGTAACATAATGATAGCTTGAGAATATCGTGATTTATTGTTTTCTTCTATATGATAGCTTAAAGTCGAATTTAGTGCGAATTGTAGTTGCCCACAGTAGCAGATTGGTGATTATTTTACGTTTTATTAAGTTCGAGATTGGTTGATTTTTTTTAAAATTAAGTTTAATTATTTTGTGCACTGTAAAAAAATTGGAGCTTGGTTTTGCTAAAAATATGGTTATTAGTGCAATGGCTGTGTGGTGAAATGTTTCACTACATTTTTGCTATTCAATTGAACCAAAAGTTCTTCATGTTTTTGTTTCTAAAGCATGAAAAAAATGGTTCAACATAATACCGAAAACACAATGAATCATTTCACCACACACACGTTTTAGTTACCATTAACCGTATTTTTAATGTAACAAACAAGCACGTAATTTTTAACGGTGCAACTATAAACAGTTATTTTTCCGCAGACCTATTGTATTTGAAACATTGAATTTTAGATTTAAATTCATTTTTTTAAAATTCTTACTTCAAAGAGGACGCTGTAAACCAAATATAAATTGAAAAACAACAATTTTATTCCTCGCTTAATTTTCAGTGTTGCTGTTATTTCTTTGATATCCCTATGATGACTGAATCGGGAATAACTACATCAGAGGGTAAGAAGGGGAGGGAGTAGATAGGGATAAAAAAAAAAGTGTCGTTTTATGGCGTCGATAAAAGTAATGTTGGCGGTTTTGATGAATAGTGTGGGTGAGTGATCCCACGACTCAAATTAGAAGAGGGCAGCCGGAATTGGTATGTTCCCAGGATTCTGTAGATACCAATGTCTGGTATCAGAATCACTGTTAAAAAAATTGTGCTTGCTTTCACCATAATAATGGTTCATAGTAGCTGCAATGGCTGTGTGGTGAAGTGTTTCACCATATTTTCGGTATTGGGTTGAACCGTTTCTCAGGTTTCTGTTTCCAAAACTTGAAAAATGGTTCGACTGGATACCGGAAATATGGTGAAACATTTCACCACACAGCCTTTGCATCTACTAGGAACCATTATTGTGGTGAAAGCGAGCACGAAATTTTTAACAGTGTATCAGAAATTCGTTATACTGGAGTGTACTAAAGGAATAGTTAGATTGGATTCGGTACAGACGGACAGAAACCTCCACAATGTCAAAAACAAACTAATAATTTTTCTAAAAAATATATTGTTTTGAATTAAAAAAAAAAATAATATTACTTTAAATTAAAGTAGGTAAATTGGTTTGCTCCCTGGATTCTGTGGAAATCACTGTTTGGTAGCTTTTGGGTATCATTATCAGCAATTCATTATGCTGATTAATCTAAGGCTGCTATTATTAGAGGGACAAATTTGGGGATGAAATTTGCTCTGTTTGTTCCGACTTGAGTCCATCGATTGACTAGCAAGAGGGGTATAAGGAATCAGCTATATTGTAACTCTAGTTTTGAATCTCTTACACTCCCTATCCCTAAGTAAATGAAAAGTCTGCATAAATATCTAAGTGCAACCCACTAAATTTATAATTTACTTGTCCATCTGATTGGTATGTTTCAGGTGACGTAGTTAATTCCAGCTTTCATTTCTGAATTTCAGCAATTCGATTTTTGGTGATTGGTGGTAGATGATGTATGCTTGTATGGTAAAATATCTTCCCATATTTCGGTATTAGGATGAACCATTTTTTAGGTTTTGAAAAAAAAACCTGAGGAGTTATTCAATTGAAACCGAAAATATGGTGAAAAATTTAACCACACAGCCATCACAGGGACTATGACCTTTTTTTTTTTTTTTAGTGAAAGATCATTCTTGTCTAGTGATCATGTGCCAGATTTTTAATACTGTACCTAGTCATTTCATAACGTCTTTTGTCACTTCGAACACTCTTAGAAATAGCACTTTCATTTTTAACGATTCATGAATCCTCAAGCCTCATTTCGTTAATTCTGAGGATTGTTTCGTCAAACTATCACTTGACTTTTGAGTAAACTCGAATCCTCACTTTTACGATCGTGACTGTATCTCATTGTTGTACTCACATGCTCAAAAATGACGAAATATTTCTTTAGATAGACGACATTCAAATCCTCAAAAAATAACGATTCGAATTTCCTCACTTTGAGGAAACGAAAACTCGGAGCATTTGCCAGTAACGGAATCGTCAAAATTAAGGAAAATTTCGTCGTTTTTGAGCATTCATTTTTTAGAGCGAACAGTTTTAAATTACACTTCTTACGTCTTCCTGCGTCTCTATAGTCCACACATTGTCATACCAGACAACAAACCCACCGGACTTGGGTCCTTGTAGCTCTGAACTGGGTGAAGGAAGACCCTTGTCAAGTGGATACGGGAAACGAAATATAAACACCATTTCCCGCGGTTTTTATTCCCCCCGTGGGAGTTGGTCGCGCGCACTCGAGACGAGTTGAGCCGCATCCATCCTGCTTCTTTGTTAATTAAAAATAAATAAATTTCTGCGGAGGGGACGGACAATAACGGAGCTCTCGACGCAATTGTGTTTATCTTGGATTTATTTATGGTGCCTGATGGAGTGGAGGTTTTTTCTGTGTGTGTGATGTGGTTTTGAGGCTTTGGGACCGTCAAGTTTCGGCGGTTTTCTTATCTAGACTTCTTCCTTTTGTCTTGATATGATGCAGAGGTTATTTTTTGAAGAGTAGTTATAGTGTGTTTCTCATTATTTTTTTAGTCTGTTCAATGTAATTTGCCAATTTTTTATTCGTTATCAAATTTTTAATGCAATGGAAAAATTTCCCCCTCTTCTATTATTGAAAATCCTGGAAAATTACTGTTAATCTTTTTCTTTTCTAAACAAATTTAAAAATTAAATTCCGAAAGACATATCAAAAATCGTAGTTCAACACTTTTTTCGTATTAGAACTTTTTTTCCAAAAAAATGAAATTAAATAATGTTATTTCTTCCACCGTTAAATAATTTCAAATTTAATAATAATAATCAATAATATATTCGACATAGAAATCCCGTTTTTAAAAAATATGTGTGCTTTAAAATTTTCTTAAAAAGCGAAACTAAGAAATTCAGTGCGTAACGTTTATTTATTTTTAAATATCAGTTTTCAGTAACTGAATTTTTTTTATCAAATCTTTAAATGAATTGAAACGCACAAATTCAGTAACAATTACGAGCAAGTATAGCTCTTACTGCTTTTAAAGCAGGTGAAAGAGAACAAGTAAAACTCTTCTTTCACATCCAAACTTGAGATTCATCTTCTTTTATACAAGTCCGGGATTCACGGGTTAATTGTGAGAGGGTCATCTTTATTTATTTACGTTCGGGAATTCGTCGAGTGCTTTCTGCTTATTTCGAATTAAATCGAAGCTTCGATTTTGGCAAGGAATTGTAATTATTTGGAGTTGTAAATTGGTTTCTGTACGTGCTTTCGGTGTCATATTTGAGGTTCGAAATAAGATTAAATGTATTTTTATAAAATAATTGTCTTGTTTGTTAGTCAGTTCTTCTTATTTTTTTTATGTCTTCGTTATATTTGATTGGTTTGCTTATTATTTATTGTATTTATTTGGTCCGTCCTGAGAACATTTATTTCTAACGTAAGATGTAATTTTCGTTTCTGGATGAATTTTAAAATAACAAGTAATCGACTTAAATATGAAAGCGCTGCCACAATGGTTTTACTTTCATCACATAAATATTCATGAAAAATGGGCTTGTTTCAGATGACGTATTTCCTTCCAGCTTCCCTTCCTGCATTTCTTCTGATTCGTGCCCTAATTGGTGCTATGTTCGCACGTGACATTTATTCACTAATCGGGGCTCGAGAAGAAAGAAAAAAAAATTCATTCAACATTTCTGTTGAAAAATTCGCTGTTAGCAATTAATTTAAATTCATAGTTCATCTAAAAGTACAAGCCCTGGCTAATTCTCACGCCAATGGTATTTAATTAAAAGTCCACATCCATTCCCATACACATGACTACCCATAACTCGCAATAAGCCAGCGACAAAATCCATCATGGCCGACATCCGATCATCGAAGCTGCGACATCTAATAATGGCGTGTCGCCATCATCACCCCAATAATGACCTTTCGAAATTAGGAAACGGCCGTCGAATTCGAGCCTGCCAGAGGAACTTAAATCAACCCCAAACCTAATGGCATCTGGAGCCCTCTTTGAGTAGTATTTCCTGTTAATCAGTCCAAGTCCATCATATCCAACGGTTTCTTGCATCTCGACACCCCCGCCATTTTGTTTTTTCTTTTTTATTCTTATTTCCATCGCTTTTTATTATTATTAGTTCATGTCCTTCCCTTTCGTTGTGTTGCTTATTCTACTTTTTTTATTATTATTAGTTCTTGTCTTCATCTTTCCTTTCATTGTTGTTTTTTTCTTCTATCGCTATATATCTTTCAGCTTTTATGTTCTTTTTTACTTTTTTTCGCGCCATTTCCCAATCTGGAGCGGCGGGCGACTGGTAACAGCTGTTCGATCTTCTTGAGCCACGTTGACAATTCTAATGGCCGCCCCCGTGTTTCTTCTTCGTCGAGTTGAGTTGGAGTCCACCTGCTTCGCATCCATCTTGTAGAGATCTTCTCTCCCGATGGGAATTCCCCAAAAAGTTAGATGTCGAAAAATTTCGGTAGATTTGTGGTTTTGTACATTTGTTACGCATTATCCCCGGGTTTCCGCTGAGGATTACTTGTGAGCAGATGATAACTGATGATCTTTGCTTCGGATTTCATAGACCACATTCAGACGCTATCTTAGGTTGCGATCACTGATAGGATGACGAAGCATATTTCATGGGCTTAAGATTCCTTGATTTTAACTAAACCTGTGGCTTTATATCTGTATGATATAAATTATGGAACTATGGATTCATGCATTTTTACTATAAATAAAAAAATATTCCCCGGATTTGTTTAACTATTAAATTTATGATGAGCGCCATATTCTAGTTTTAAAAAACCCCAAAAGTGAAAACAATCCGTTGATGACGTTCCACAAAGACTGGGAAAGGCCTATGTTAAAGACAAGTTGTCAGATCTGAGAAGCTGCAAAAAAACTGACTTTTAAAAGTTTTGTTTCAGTCCAAGGTTTCGAAGACCAAGTAATTTCTTTAGTTCCTGCCGTAACCTTTCCCGCTCAGTTTTCAATAAAAGTCAGATATGTACTCGAACACTATTAGAAGTATTCGAAAAGCTTACTTCGAAAATATACACCAAGAAGTATCGACCAGGAAACGTATGTTATTTTGGCAGTCTGCATTCTATAAACGGGTTTTTAAATGTTCAATGACTTGAAAACCCCAAACGACAAAGTTCATTACTGAAACAATGCAAGATCCCAAAAATATTTTTTTTTTCTGGGAGCTGCTGCGACGCCACATCTAATCTCTCTTCCCCCTTCTTTCTCAGTCATCGACGAAGAAGCGCCAAACAACACAACTCTGTGTTCGGTAGGTGGAATTCACCCATTTTTTTTATATATCTCAGAAAGGGGCCTTGGTGCAATCGGGGGTGGAGGGGCCCTGATAAGGTTCGGGCCCATTTATTTACCCCCAGGGGAGGAAGGTTTTTTTCTTCAGATGGCAACAGTGTCTCTTAACGGAAGACAGCTGCGATCGAAGAAAACACCCCTGTGTACCAATTTCTTTCCCCATACCCCTTATTCATCCTTGATAGAAGTAGTATTCATATCTGTTCCGCAAAATATGCTCCCGGCGTCTACAATTTCGGTGCTTTTCGGCTCATTTAGCACGAGGTTTTTTTTATATCCGAAAGCAGTTTTATTAGATAACGGGGCTGTTTCGGTGGTGCCGTTTTGTTGCCGATTTTTTTTAACTTGTAGATTGTGGGTGTCTGCCTGGCTGGATGTGGAAAAGGGTGGTGGTAGTAAGTGGGGGGGGGGGCGGGGGAGGAATGGTGTCGGGTTTCTTGTTTCCCATACTCGGATGTCGATGATTGGTCCGAAGAAAGGCTGCTATGGTGTGATTCTCTCTTTTTTTTTGTCAATGGCATCATCGAGAGTCGTTAATGGTTCCGAAAGATGGTATATATTTTGAAATATTCCACGTCGCTCTACTTTTTTTTGACTGGAACAGAATGTAAAATGAATCAATTAGTATAGTTTCATTGGATAACAATCCATCGACACTGTATTATGGCATGTACCCGATGTGGATCAGATCATATTATGACATTTTGATAAGTCTGCATCGATGGAAAATTGTATTGTTCGATGTCACTTCGATTTTTTTCTGAGTATGTGATATCGACTTGGACATCGTGGTAATCATGTTGTTCAGCATCGTACTAGGATCGTTATAAGAATATGAACATTGGTCTTTACCTTTTCCATTGCAACGCTTGCGATAATGTCGCCAGAAATGTACAAACACCGCCAAACGAAGAAATTCCAATGGTAACCTTTAACTGTGTATACTGTTCTCCTTAAACTGCATATACTGTGTTTTATCACCAAATAAAATCCGTTTGTCACCTAAGATTCTGACTTGTGGGATTTTCGGCGAGTTTTGAGCCCGCGAAATCGAATAGTACCCATAGTTGGTCTTTGATTAATTTCCACTTGCTAACTGAAAAGTAAAATTGAGTCAAGTTTAAATTGAATGTCTAACTATTTTTAGTCTAGATACTTAACTTTCTCGAAATCTTAAACAGTGGTAATATTGTTTTAACACGACCCTGTTATTTAGCTTGATTTCATTTGAAAATCCATTCATTTACAAGTCCTACAATCTAGTCTAAGTTACACTATTTACACTCGAACAACCTAAACTCTCGTATCTCTTCTCCCGCTTATACCAAAACAATGCTACACAGTAGGATGAGTTTCAATGATATGGCACCTGACGCACTTGTAATTACTACCTGCGCACGGCATTCCCTTATATAACAATGCACACAACAAACGGGCCCACAATAAAGGGATGTGCAAAAAGGCACATCGAATTGCACAACAAACAATAAGGGAAAGGGGATCGGTTGGAGCTGAGTGATGAGAAAGATGAGGATGATCTGTTCTTCGTCACCAGTTTGAAGCAATTAGTATGTTCTTATTATGAGATATAGGAAATGTTAGTTAATTGTTATTTTTAGAGTAGATCTTGTTGTAGCTTTAATTTTAAGTTCAATTTTTTTTTAAACACTCGCAAAACAAAGTTTTGAAAGCTTATTGAATTACTTTCAAGAAAACGTAGAAACAACCGCGTCCATTAACAATTTGTGAACTTCCAGAACATTTTTTAAAAACGTATTTGAATGTATAAATGCTTTCACTTATAGTAAAATTTAAAAGCTTAAACCTTCCTCCACCAGAATTCATGAAGTTATCTATTCGAGGCATTTACATTAAACCTGATTGTAATTTATTAAAAATTATCAAATTTTAAAACTTTGAAATGTGAAGTTTGTACTACATTGTTTGAAAATATTTTTAAAAATTTAAAAAAAAAAAAAAATCTGTAGCGCGAAACAGTCCAAATGAAAAAAAGAACGAAAATACGTAACAACCAACCTACAAAACCAACTCGTCATTCGGTAATTTGAGCAAAAAAGTGTCTTCTGTTGAAGCGCAACCTCCCCGCGACAAAAAGTCGGAAGCGACGAAGGACGCCTGACGTCACGTCCGGTCCCCTGTTGCGGTTTTGGGGTCGGACATTGGATGGGCCAGTGAATCCCGACGCGCTTCACCAGATCTGCTGAAATCAAAAGTTGTTTTGTTTGGCTTCGCTTTATTGCGGCAGTGTGACAAACGCATTGGCTGCTGAAAAGTGTCGCCGAGCTTTGAGCTCAGAATGGCTATGAGTGGCAACAGTTCCAAGAAAATTGTTTTCATTCTTCCATTGGTTTTGGACAAGCATTTTGTCATGCATTGGCTGCTAAAAATGTCGCCAAGCTTCGAGTTCAGAATAGATATGAAAGGCAACAGTTCCAAGAAAATTGTTTTCATTCTTGGTCGTTCCCTCGTTCCATTGGTTTTGGACAAGCATTTTGACATGCATTGGCTGCTTAAAATGTCGCCAAGCTTTGAGTTCAGAATAGATATGAAAGGCAACAGTTCCAAGAAAATTGTTTTCATTCTTGGTCCTTCCATTGGTTTTGGACAAGCATTTTGACATGCATTGGCTGCTAAAAATGTCGCCAAGTTTTTAGTTCAGAAGGGCTACGTTTCGCGTCCTGAGTGGCAACAGTTCCAAGATTATTGTTTTCCTTCTTGGTCCTTCCATTAGTTTTGGACATTACAATATTGTCCTCATTTACCTTACTGAAACGAATCTTGTGTGTCACCTTTTTCAGTAGACCTGAAGCTTTTCCCAGCTCATGAATTTCGTTAAATTGCTGTTCCACAATTTTGCTTGATTTCTCCACCATAAGACAATATATCATGTAATCCGAAGTTTTCCAACAACATTTGACGCTTTGCATACTTGAATTTTAATCGAAATAAAACCGATAAAGCTTAATAAATAACATAAAAGACAACTCGTTGCACATAATGAACTCCAAAATATAACACATCGGACTATAGAAACGATCATCTAGAGAGTGAAATCGAAAGAATCTTTGAAATATCAGAAGGTGCAAAAATGAAAACAGGGGAAATACATCACCCGAAACAACCCATTCTAAATAAACTCGTGATTGGGTAGGGAAGAGGAACTTTTTAGGGTGTTATTTTTTTGTGCAACCAAAATATTTACCATAAACTCACCACTACTGATTACAAATTAAAGTTATATCTCAGTATTAGTTTGTCACATCGGAACTAACATAGCCAAACGAGCGATAACTTTGCCAACCTGTCGCTAACCAGCGAAAGTACTCCAATCTCTAATTCAACATGGTCGATCTGATGGGTTTCGGTTTCGCTCAGCGAAAATCTTTTTTTTCCCTTTCTGGTCTACTTGTTTGTTGCGATTGGACAACATGGGGGGAGGGGGGGGGGATACCTGATTAAGTTTTAAATAATTTAGAGAAAAAAAGTAGCAACAGTGTTGTTTTTGGGATTTTGGATTCCTGCGCTGCGAGAAGAAGAACATGGCTTTGTTCTCACGGTCAGTGGAATGATTAGGTTCAGGAGTCTTGGTTTTCTCTAGTAGTAATCTCTAATTGGTTTTCCATGTCATTAAAAGCTAATTATAATTTAGTTTACTTTTTTTTCAATGCATCATAAAGATAGTCAACTAAATCTCCTGAACATAGAATTATTAAATGTTTAATAATTCTTTTTTAAAATTTAATGTCAGGATTTTTACATGGAACCAGTTATACGTAGTAAACTATTCAATGAAAATCACTTATCTGACTAACACCTGAATTCACTTTTTAAAATGAATGGAAATTACGGTGTACACTGGTTGTAAAAAAAATATTCAAACTTAAATATTATCTTTTAATACCTTGAGGAGGGGAGAAAAAAAATACTGTATAATATTTGAATAGACGTTATCTTCTTGTATTGACCTGATTAAATACTTTTTATTCTCAAGATGTTATGTATCGATGAAAATTATCCAATATTTCAATATCTCATTTTAATTGCATATTTCGTTATTTTCACTTTAAAATTCATGCAATGGACCATTATGCCGAATTTTGCTCCCAATACCAATCGACGCATTCTATAATGAAATTCGAACACTCTCGATTGCCAAACGATATTGAAAAATCGCGAGATCGCGTGATGCGTGCGTATTATTCTATAAAGATTGCGCGCGGTGATTCCTGCATAAATTTCCGCTCCAAGAGCTGCGCTGGAATTGCGCAACCTTACATAGCTCATAAGTAGGGATGGGAAAGACAAAGACTATTCTGTTATTTACTCTGTTGTTTTTTTACTGCAAAGCATACTACTTCAATAGTTTAAGGGGTCATAGGAGTCTTAAAAGTGTGCAAAGAAGGTACTACAAAGCATAGTTTGATCTTTCATGTAATTTTTTAACTTTTTTAATTTAAGAACTTTTTTCCAAAAAAATTAATAAAAATTTTAACATTTTGATTTTAGATTTTTTTAAAATAATTTCTAATTAAAATTGAGTTGAGAATTTAGGTATAAGTCTTTGTTTGTACATATTTGTACAATATAAGGTCATTTTCTTGGTCATTTTTTCAATTTTAACCTTACAATTTGCCGCTCAAGCCTAATCCCAATGTGTTCAAATAGCTTTATGTTTAATATCATTTATTTTAGTTTGGGCTAAAGTTTCATAAATTTTAAAATTTGTTTTTTAATAAATAAGTCTTGTAGAATTGCATATTAAAAAATTATCCTTGCATATTAAGTAGTTAAAAAATTACATGAAAGATCAAACTATGTTTTGTAGTACTTTCTTTGCACATTTTTAAGACTCCTATGACCCCTTAAGCATGAAGGCTCGCAGGGGGAATAGGAGCGGATCTCCAAACCAAAGTGTCTGTATGTGTTAATCTAATGGACGTGAATAATTTTCTAAGCCAAATTTCTCCGGTTGAATTGAATATTTTTTACAAACGAATTTTTAATGTGATAAATGTAGCTGGCTTACAGGGCTCTATAATCCTACTTTAATAAGTTCGATTTTTTTTCTTTTTAAATTCAATGAATAATTTTACAATAAAATGTTCGAACTAGGTACAAAAAGTGGGATTATAGAGTCCTGTAAAACAGTTGCCTTTATCAAAAACGAAAACCTGTTTGAAAAAATGTTCAATACAGCCAGAGAAATGTGGCTTAAAAATCATTCATCTCAATTGCATTAACAGTCATTATGATTTAGAGACCCGCAGTCATTTGGTCACGGTCGCACTAAAATTTATTCATGCAACCGGGTTTATCCGCTGCACATTTCAAGATTAAATTGTCAATCTTAAAAAAAAAATACTAAAATAACATTATTTCAGGCAAGATTACAAAAGCAAGAAATAAATGACCAATCAAAAAAGGCGACATCTGTTTGTTTTTATAGGACACGAAATCTTATTTCAAAAAACGCGCAAAATGAGTTTTTTTTTAATGAGCTGGTTGGTTGTGCGATGGTCATTGCGCCAGAGCTGAATGGGTGTGTTGGTAGCAACATATTTTCCTCGCCAAATATTTCAAACACCCCAAATGAGCTAAAATGTTTTTATTCGAGAAATTACTATGATATCGGTTAACTTTATAGCATTTTTTAAATTTTGAATTTTTAAGGTAATATAAGTAACGGGATTCTGTACTTTATTACGAACAGGAAAAGTTACATAAGCTTATTATCTTATAACAGATTAAATGGTAGTATGATACAAATACTTGGATCGATTTGGTGTTCTTTTTTTTTCCATCCCGTGCAACGCCGGGTACATCAGCTAGTTACTCACAAAATAACAAGAACTGAGAACCACGGTTTCAAAATAAAAACCCACTCCTCCCATCTCTAATCATAAGTATGTAGAACAGTTGGACTTCCACTAAGTGCGTGTGGCCATGGTGGGAGACAATCATAAAAAAGCAGGTTTAGGTTAATTTAGTGATGAAGAAATTCAAATGTCAACGTGTTTAACATTCTGGAAAAAAAATAAATCCGAAATATTGAAAAATTGTTTGATTTGTTAGAAAGGATATGCCTTAAAATTTAGATGGAAGATAGAGGGTTTTTTTGTGTGCATGTATTGTCATCTGCTTAAAATTTTGTAATAATTCTTTAGTGGGATCTTATTTGAGTAAATGTATGCGGTTTGTATGTTATCCCTTCGACCATTTTTGAGTAATACGGTTTATAAGAATATCTTAAATAATAAAAATAATTAATCAAATTAAATGTAATAATTATTATTTATACAAAAAAACATTCATAAAAAAGAAAGAAGAGCATAATATTTACATAAAAAAAGTTAAATAAGAAATGTTAAATAATGAAGGTATAAATTATTTATTTTGTCATTTTTTTCATTACAAAATAGCTCCAAACCTAAAAATTAGCGCCAAAGGATTTGGTGAGTGTTAGCATGCCAACGAGAATTAAATCGTTTTCGAAGATCAGATCCAACTTTCATTTTATGAACTAAATTATTAAATTAAATTTGTTAACAATTTCGGTTAAATACTTATATTTAATAATTTATATTTTAAATAATTGATTTAAAGCATTTATTTTTTACATTCCGTATTTTAATGATGTTGTCATTAGTCAATTGTTAGGTAAATAATTTCATTTGTATCCCATAAGGTTTTGAACTGTTAGTATTTCTAGATAGATGTGAAGACCGATCCTAATTATACTTATCAATCATCAGTTACATTTTGTCAAAACCACAGCACAATTTAATATTTATTATACATATTTAAATGTCAAACAGAAATAAAAACAACAGTTGCTTCTATCTACAACTGTACAAACAACGTAACAAAGATATTGTTTCATCAAATTGCTTTCAGCGGCTATTATAATAATCAGTGCTAATTATATGCTTCACTAAATGCTTTATCGAGAAAATAATTAGTCCACTTTTTTCTTACTTTCCAAATAAAAATAAAACACCGAAGTTATTTTCGAAATTCACCAAACTTTTCTAGTTAAATAACACTCCAATAAGTTTCCCATTTAAGCGAGTGTTGGTGACTTAACAAATGGAATTTCGAAACCTTTTTTTTCTATAAATATATTAAACAGGCTTTTAAAAATGAAACCATTTAGTCGTTAAATACTTTGCTGAAAACAGATAATAAATACGAATCCAGCAAAAACTTCGGCGCTCGCGGCTGTCGATACAAGCCAAGTCACCTGCTGGGGACACTTTTTTTTTCCTTTCTAAATATCTACCCTTTCCCTCTAACTCTTTTGAAACAAATTAATTCCAAATTAACTTTAAAATACAATTCCAAGAAAAGAGTTAACGGTGGAATTGGGTATACGATAGGAAGAAGGAAAAAAAAAAATTACCGATCCTAGATGTCACGGACACGTGTCCCTCTTGGTTGTAGATATTAATCTTGCGATTGTCGAGTCGATCAACCAAAAACGCGGGATTCGCAAAAATTTCCAAACCATCTGCGGCTGTTTTACCCGAGGTATCTTTTCCTCCGATAAACAACATTGCCACCCCTAAAAATGAGGAGGGTAAAAAACAAAGAATACGTTTGTGTCCTCCCTCCTATTACCGATGTCTTTCTTCCATGAACTAATAAAACGATTCTCATATGAAAAAATGAACAGTTTTGTGCTGGATTATTTGCTGGAGCAGTTATCTAGCAGCGATTGAAGCGAATGGTTGTTTGTAGGGAATACTAGGTAACAGATATTGTTATTTTTTAAACCTTTTAATGATCAAATAATTTTCAAGAAAGCTGTCTTAAAAGTACCTATTTTCTTATCCTTAAAACATACATAAAAATTAATTATGAACACTATGTTTATGAAGTTTTAATTTGTTATTTATTATTGCTTGAGATTTATAAACAGTACTTGTTGGCCCTTTAATTGGTGTATTTAAGTTTTAATCTTATTGTCGTGTTACTACTGAACACTTTAGCACGGTAATATCACGTGAGTAAGAAATTTAGTGCGAACTCCTCACCCTGTGATTTTCACAGAGTGAGAAGGAAGTAGTTATTTTTCTTGTGAGGGTTTTATTTTTATTTTAGACTAAAACATATATTGAATATTTTTAAATTTTCTGATGTTTTTTAATATAATACTGTTAAAAGGTTAGAAATTTTGTTACGAAACATTTTAAAAGAAATTATAATTAGAAAATCTCAATGCCTACATGATAGTCACAAAATTGTAACCAAGGAAAGTTTATTTAGAATGAGACGGTAAGTATTTTTTTGTTGAAATAAAAAAAGAAAAACTTTCAAAATGAACAAATAGATATTTTGCTCCCCATCTTCCGAAAAACCATCCTGTCATTGATTACAAAGTGGGGGAAAGCGTGCAACTGACACCGAACCACAAAACGCCGCGCTAAAACCCCTTTACCCACTAAACAAAAATACATTACTTTATAAAAGTTTTTCTCCTCTCTCTATCCCATGCATGTTGTAATTGGGATACTTTTTATATTCATTTTCCATTAATGTCGGACGACCATTTCGTGGGCTCGCATCTGACGTATCGCATTAATTTCAAATAATGCGTGAAATGGATCTTCTCTAAAAGCCCCCCCCTTGAAATTATTTTTTTGGATATTTGATGAAATTCCCCAACGGAATATTTTGTCGGGCCTGATTAACTGTGACTTCAGCGGAATGGCCATTGATTGCTCTGTTGCGTTTTTTAAGGGTGGAATAAAACGGTTTTCAATTGATTTCGTTTATTTAATTTTTTGGTTGTTTTAAAAAGGGGTATTTTTTAAGTGCTTAAAGGGATTTTCGGGCAATCACCTGCCCCGATAATCGCTTTTTTTTACCCCTAATTTGCTATCGTTGACTTTTCTTTAAAATGTTTTCCCCTATCTTTTTATTAAAAGGTAACATTGTATGGGGAAAATAACTACTTTTGTTTGGATATTAATTTAAAACTTGCTTGACATCGCTGTATATTTTTAAATCGATTTTTTTTGTAAACTTGTTATACATATAATATATTTTATTTGTTTATTTATCATTGTCATTTTTCCATTTAACTTTTACTTAAAAAAGTCTAGCATATTGGATATATTTTTGTGTTTAACTTAATTTTTAGGCTATCAGTAAATTAAACTTTAATGTTTTTTTAATAACAAGCAATAAAAACTTCTTCCGGTTGTATGAAAGATACAAAATTCACTAAAAATGTTTTGAATGATAACATATGTTTTTTTTTTCTCATCAATTACTCTAAACTCTATTTAAGTATAAAATTCGCAATGTTTACTTTATTTTAATATGTTTATCTTTTCTTTCTAGGTAAGTTATGATTCTTTCATCCCCTTGATTGTTCAACAGTTATCAATAGGTATGTTTTATTGTTTAAAATTGAAAAGAATAAGCTTTTTTTAATAAATGATTCGAAAAGTAAGGCATTCAAAATATTGTAGTTTCTTCAAAATAATTTCTTATCAAAGGGCAATTAAACATTTTTGTAATAATTTGGTTGATTTTGACAGTACTTTTACTTATTGGAGTAATTCGTCACTAAGTTCCCAAATGTGCTATCTAACTTTGCAAAAAGGTAGTAATTTAAGGAACGGTAACCCTTGGAGAACATTCTAAAATCGCGTCAAAAGTCGGCCGAAAAAAAAAACGAAATGACATTATAGGTTTGAATTGTCGTCGCATTAGAGCTACACCAGGGAGAGCCAAAAAAAGTGTTTGTTCATTTAACACCGGCTGTTCGGAAAGCGTCATCGTTGCGAAGTCAAATAATTCGAATCATCAGTCGAAGTCAGACGGTTGCCACAAAAAATTATTTATCGCCAAATCCGAAAAAATCGAGCCAAGGGTTACCGTACAGTAAATCTGATCCTTTCACAACCATTAGATAGCACATTTGGGAACTTGAGTGACGAATTGTTTCATGTGACTGTTCGTCGTAGAAACATCATTTAGCTACAAAAAAGACATTTCAGCACTGAAATGTAAAAAAGTAACCGCAAAATGTGCTGCAATATAACCGAATTTCCATAACCGTTCGAAACCCAACAAACCTTACGACACTATGATGTAAAGAGTGACTGCAAAATGTGCTGTAGAAATTTTTATATAATGTAAACTCTCCTATTCAACATCGACAGACGCTGCATTCAATTTGTTGATTGCCCCTTGTCCGAAGACAGAACCTGCCGTAAATCTGCCCGAGGGCCTGTCACGATGGCGCAGATATCAGCGCCTAATTTACAGGTGTGTTTACCTGGGCCGTGACAGAATTACGGTCACCCAGTCCCCTCCCCACGGACCTGTATATCACCCGGGGAAGATGCTTTTGTCTCTATTTATCGGAGGGATGATCTTGTCCGTTTCTTGTGTGGTTTTTCTTGATTGTTGCTTGTTTTGGGGATAACGATAAATGATTTTTTTAATTGCTGGGGAATATTTTTGTTTGCTTTAAACGGTTAATTCTATGTTCCTAGTATTTTTCGTTGAGGAAAGTTTCAAGAAAGTTTTTTTAATCAAATTTTCAATAATACTATAACTAAACTAATACACAGAACAGAATACAAGAAAAAAAACGTATTGGGTTAGATACTGTCATCAGGGAATTAATGTTCGAAAAAGTAGTTACCCCCTAATTTTGGTTGCTAAAAATGCTAATTATTATTAATTGACATATAAAATAATTATAAAAAATCAATGTATTTATTAAAAATATTTTATTATTTCATTAAAAATTAACTTTCACTTATAGTAACTCTTACTGAATACTAAAACCCTTATTTCCAATCAACGTTATATAAATTTATTATTAGTTAATAGCACGCCTTGGAGGAAAAGGCTGCCTATTTAAATAAGTATTTACAAGGTTTTAGACCCCACCTATACCCCCCACCGACTACGCCACTAAAAGATAAAACGGCACCTAAAGCGCACACTGTTAAAAAATTTGGTGCAGGATTACACCGGAATTCTGGAACTTTCTGGCTGCCACCACTATTTGGAGCGTGGATTCACCACTTTTGCGGGAAAACAAAGTTATGGTTTCACCACAAAATTGATGAATTCACACTC
Organism: Hylyphantes graminicola; assembly: GCA_023701765.1. Taxonomy (NCBI): domain Eukaryota; kingdom Metazoa; phylum Arthropoda; class Arachnida; order Araneae; family Linyphiidae; genus Hylyphantes; species Hylyphantes graminicola. Next base: position 6,636,744 of record CM043113.1, read on the forward strand.
CAAATAGTGGTGGCAGCCAGAAAGTTCCCGAATTCCGGTGCAATTTACGCCAATTTTTTTTAAAGTGTACGATGCAGGAATCTTCGCAGCCTTACTGTATTAAATGCTACTCAAAATCCAAGCGACCTTCACAAAATTTCATTTAAAAAAGACTAAACTTTCCTTCGATTCTCTGTAAAAGTCATCGACTTTTATATCATATGCGATCTGATAAACCCAAGTATCGAGACCCAACGCTAAGAGATACAAATTGTCATCTTTTGCTTTGGCATTCTTATCCCGTGGTAGCCTCTTTGTTAGCTTGTTGCATCTTTAAAAGGATAAGTCTTCATTTTTTTTTAGTAACACTGTCACTGGAAAAAAAGTCGCCAAGGGGTTGGCCACTGCTCTGGAATACTCAATTTAAAATGCCCATTCGTTATCCTTCGGTTATTTATTTCTTCGCTTTTAGTTGTGTTTAGTGGTTTATAGAAAACTGGCTTATATAGGGGTGATGTGGTGTAGGATTGGTGTTGATGAAAATTGAAAAGTAGCGCAAAGGGATATATTTTTTTTAAATATAGGTTTTAGAGGTACAGTAGAGTCTCGGTTATCCGAAAGGTACGGGACCAAAATTGAGCAGCAAAAAAAAAAAAAATACTGCATATTTTGAGAAATAAATCCAACTTTGTAAGTATACGTATTCATTTTTTGAGAATTAATTTATGCGTATACATTTCTTATTTTGACCGAAAGGCTCGGGAATTTTTTTTTATGTACTGATTTTCGGATAACCGGGATTCGGATAAAAGGGACTCTACTGCATTGCTAAAAAACGGCGAGATTGCCTTCAAATTTGGTACATGAGCTCTCAGTACCTGTTATTGGATGGTACAATAACGGTTTTTGGGAAAATCGCGCATGTGCAAATAGTAGCTGCCTTTAATGGAATTGCCTTAAATTTAGGAAAAATAATTAACCCTTTCAGACACAATGATGTCATTTGACATCATTGTATTTCCGATCATAATTAAAACAAATATATATTGGGGTTTACATCTATTGGGATTAATAAAAAACATTTTCTAATAGAAAAAACTTTGAAGAAATGAATGATGTGTTTTTTGATATCAGAAATGGGGCTATAGAAGATCAGAAAAAAAAATCTAAAATGATGATACCAAATTGTCATTGTGACTGAAAGGGTTAATATTAAATAAGTTTCAATGGATTTACTTAATGGGAATTGTAAAAGTCGTGTAGTTTTACACGCCCCTAGTTTATTATTACTTCATCAAAATATTTACGAATACGTTTGTAAGTTAATAAGTTACGAATAGATTTGAGGCTGGTTAGGCATCAGCCTAGCATGCAAAAGGTCCCAGGTTCGGGTTCGGGCATAGCTAAAATATTGTCGATCTATAAAAGGCCCATGCAGCCCAAAAATATCCGACGAATAATACCTTGTGTAGCCAACCAACCAACCTTTTAGTTTTGCTTTTAACAGCAAATTTTTTACATTACATATGTATTTTTAAAAGTTAGCCTATTTTTCTTTCTTTCAATCCTTCTAAACCAAATGGATGCTGATGTAATCATTGCCACACTGCTTCTTCATTTCTCTCTGAAGTGCGCTATCTTTTATATTCGTCGGTTCTCTTTATTCAATTAGTGATTGTGATAACTGTCCTTCAAGTATCAAATAGAAAACTTGATAGTAGTGACATTTAGTTCTTTCAATTATAACAGCAAAGTTTCCATGAAATATTCACTCTGTTGATTTATAACCTTCATTAACAACCAATATATAGAAACAGGTGTTTCTCTAAACATCATTGATCGTTGATAAAATATTAAATTTTACTTTAAATTTGAAACATATTTATACATTACTTTTAACAAAACTTTTGCATCTGAAACTTGTGGTTTATTTTTATCGTGTATTTGTTTCCCAAATTCATCGTTGTTTTGTCGGCTCAGTGTTTGTGAGGTATTGCGTGCACTTCTTATAAGCCCAATATCGAGGGTTTGATCCTCGGCTGAGTCTTCAAATTTTCAGAACAGGAAAATCATCAGGACAGGAAATCATAAGTCAATACTTGAGCTGCAATCAATGCATGTCATATAGTTACGTGGCATGTAAAAGATCCATTGAATGCACTTTTGGTTTAGGGTTCGGCAAAATTAAATATCGGCATACTGAAATATCTAAAGAGTGCGCAAATTCATTGTAATTTGAGCGTCAAAGTTTGCAGCGACAGCCGCCTAGATGGTGCAGCAAATAAGTTATCAGTTCTGGAGAATATATGCTAAGTTTGCAAAGTCTTAATTCACGAAAAGAGACCAGTTTAGAAAAAAGTGCATTTAAAAAAAAAACTTATTGATTGTATTTCCGAGAAATAGTTGATAAATTTCTTGCTTGATATTTTTTTTATAGATTTTCAGCCTAAACTAATTGCTTGATATTTTTTTTATAGATTTTCAACCTAAACCAAGTCAAACTAACTAAGTCATACCATTCAGGGTCGTGCCATTCAAGCAAAAGAAAGTCCAATACATATGTCACCTTTTTTAGTGCCTCTTTATCGCGAGCCATAAAAACGGCCTTTAGTTGAATTAGAGATACTTCTGATGTGTCATCTGTTATCATCCCAGTCATCGGAATTTCTTATCAATTGCAGGCAAATCAAATTCGGGCGATAACTGCATTATAAATTCGTTCTGTCAAGGAGGTTTATAATCTTTTCTAATTCTTCGGATTTGCCTCCATATTAAGATTTCGACTCGTTCTAATTTGTCTTTGGTCAAAATAAACACTTGTCGCTTCATGTTTGGTTAAAAAATGATCTTGTAAATGTTAGTGTTATAAAATTAATATCAACTGTTTGACATTTGAGTTTGTGATATGCTATTAATGCTATCTTTCTTTGGTTTGTGTGAGAATAGGCTAATGGAGCTACCTAACTAAGATTTTTACATGCTAAACTTTGCTTTGACGCAGGTAATCTTATAATATTGTAAAAAAAAAAGAGCATTTAGAAATATTTGAGGCCCAGTGGCTTAGTGGTAGTTTTTCGTATTGTCACAGGTCCGCGGATCGAGTCCCGCATTGTGCGAGGTTGACTCATCCCTTGATCTCTTAAGTGGGTCGATAAAACGAGTACCAAGCATCTTGGGAACTAAACACTGGGAGTTCCGCGTGAGGCTGACCACCTTGCTGGGACATATGCCTAGCACCCCAGAGCCCTTGGTTATGTAAGCAGGAATGGACACGGCACGTCTTGGCCCACTAATGGGCTGTTGCGCCGAGGAGTTTAGTTTTTTTTTGTAGAAACATTTCGTATTTAATCTAAAAATTTTATGTTACTAAATCATAATAATTTTCTTAAAATGGCTAACTGTACTTGGGCAAAGTGTATTTTTTAAATAATTTCCTTCAAAACAAAATCTGACTAATTTTACCTTTTTGAAATTATCAACCAATACTTCAGTGGCCTTCCTCTTTTAATCACTTCTTTCCCCACAAAGCCAAAACCGGATTTTTTTTAACCTATACACCTTTACCGTTCCATACCCTTATACTAACTAGTCATTAAAAAAACAGGTACGAAATCAAACGTAACAAACAATAACGCATCATCTTATCGCAATAACAATCGGAAGATCCTTGAAGGAAAATTGTCATTCTACTATTAAAATATCTATTTACCTTTCTGAAGATCTGTAGGTGTTTGAATACCCCAATAAGTAACACCTGTCCTTACAAATACCTGTCGAAACAGCAAATGCTGTAGTCAAGGATATTCTTAAATCATCTTTTTTTGCAGATAAATATGATTTTTTTGTGCGTAAATGCTTCAGAGTTTTTAGATACAAATGTGTTGGAAACACGTTAATTTTTTAAGAAGTGTTTCGTATCTGTTCTGTTACTTTTTACAGTTTTTTTTTACTCCGATATTAATATTCATAAAGATGAATTACTTTATTTGTGTAAAAGTTTACAAAATAATTTTACAAAAAGTTGAAAATATCGGAACATTAAAAAAATGAGTCAACTCTACAAAACTCAACTCACTAAATAGTTACAGTTAGTTATGAGATTTTTCGAGTTTCATCAATAATATAGATTTAACTTTCGGTTTTAATTTGTTTATTCTTGGTAGACAATATCATTTAAAATATGCTGGAGTAGTAATAAGTAAAACTTAAAAATTAAATTGAAAAAACGTGGAGCATATTAGGGTATGTTAACATTTTATAATTCAAGATTTCAACTCGTTTGTATGGGCAGAAAAAGCAATCTTTGGGTCGTTAAAAATATTGTCGACTCTTTGTTATGATGTAAACAAGCCCTTTTTTACAGGTAAGATGTTCTTTTCCACAAGGACAAGAAATATCATAAACTGTAAAGGGGATTAGGAACAGATAACAGAAAAAACATCTTGCTATTTTCTTTCTTTATCATCCCTGGACCCTGCTTAATATTCAGTTTAATCTTAAGGAAATGAAACCGCCTTATCGCAGCCTATAACTAACTCCAATAAAGCGGCCCTGTTGACTGGATACGATTGTCTTCTTCGCAATTATTCTGATCAAATTAAATTGGGTCATCATTTTAGCATGTCGTACACGGATCGCCGTGGCCTATGCCTCTGTATGGAGGTTAGAGATATTTGGCGAGAAAAAAAGGTTTGAAACTGACAAAAAAAATTATCAATCGAAATATGAAGAAATTTGGTGTCATCCGTGGCCATAGAATCGGTCCCCACTTCTGGTAAGAACCATTCAATTTACACACAATATTGTACATATATTTCTCTGATACAAAACTAACATCTTTCAGTAATAACCCTCTTTTTTGTCCAATTTAGCTTCTTTTTAGCCCTTTGGCAAATTCCGAAAATTCTGTGAAACACTTGGTGGTCAGATAGTCATTTTGCATATAGTCCTCGGCATTGTCCATCCTAATAGTAGTACTTCTACCTAATAGTCCTCCGCAAATTCAACGAAACACTTGGTAATTTTTTGTGACTGAAACCCATAGTTTCAATATTTTAGAAAATATGTTACTCAAACTCGAAAAATTATCTTTTGCGCAGCTGTTTGCACAACAGTACACAATCCGAATAATATAAAGTGGTTTTAATATTTCTCTTTAGCACGAAAGTTTTAACTTGCCATTTATTAATTTTATCGATGAAATGTGGAGCCAAATAATTTGCCAAGCTTTTGTTGGGGTGTACTTCGTAAGCAATCACGGCCTCGCCTGACAAACCGTTTTTCTGCATTGCTTTTGACTTTGCAGCATGTCCATCTTCATTCTAGCCTCAATTCATCCTTCTTCCCCTTTGATGGAATGCCTGATATATTGCCGAATGAAATTCAGACAGCTTTGCCTGAATTTCACAATGAATGTTTTTTTTTTTCATTGAATTTGGTCGCATTCTGAGTGATGTGGGTTGGTAGCCTTGAGGTATTTATGATTTTTTTGTGAGTGTGGTGAGACGTGTTCGTGCTGTTCAATATGCTGATTAAAAATGTAATTTATTTGTTATTTCGGAATGGGACTGTGTTTGGGGATTCATAAGTAATAGCTCGTTCTATTTTTTTCATGTTTCGAAGATGTACTATTAGCTTTACATAAAAAAAATAAATCAAGTATAAAAAAATATTTTACAAATCTACAATTTTAAAGTTTCAAGAAGTTTAAAATTTTATGTATTATTGTGTGGACAAGTATATTAAAATGGTCCATGGTGTTTGAGATTTAAAAAAAAAGAGAACCCAGTGGGTAAGGCGTTGGCTTCTTTATCTCCAGTTGCTCATTTATTGATTTTTTACGACCATGGTATCTCATAATGTTTATGATCTTTAGTGCCATTCTGCGTACCGTTTAAGTACCATCGGGCACTTTGTTTTTAGCCCAAATCGTGTGCTGTAATACCTGTTATAAATCATCAAAAGCATTTTCACTTTTTTTCATTAGCTTATATTGGCTATAGGAATTTTTTTTTTAAAAAAATTCATAGTATGTACATACATTATTTTGTCCGGCCCAACTCCTATACAAGCATGCACCTGATATTTCAACAATCCAACCAAACTAAACATGACCCTATGCATACACAATATGGTATTATCCTTTAGATATCAAACCGACATCATTCTGATGTTGTGATATCAAGTCGACATCATAAGGAGTTTAGGAGATATCTATAAGGTATAAATATCGGTAACTATAGAATTATGCTCGTTATAGCTCACAGTTACACAACCGAATTCCTATACTTCACGATAGACGATCGTGATGGTATTCTGATCACGATTTCTTTTGGATTTCTCACGACTTAATTGATCGTGATGGATTGGGAGACAGAATTGATATGTCCGCGATTGAATCGATTACTGGCAATAGAAATCGTCTTGTATTAGTCTAATGTGGCTGCAGTCAGAGCTAGTGGAGTTTTATATAAGGGCATATGAAAAGAGTTAAAGAAAATTATAATGTGATGATTGATTGGTTCTGTAGCTGGAATTTTTGTAAAGCTTTAATTATAACTTCCACTTTGGTTCTCATATAAATTCAATTTGTTCCTTCTTTTTATGTTAATCTGCAGATGGTTTTCAAAGCAGTTTTGCTGTTGAGCTAGCTTTAACGTCTTACTGGTTTTTTTTAAGCCAGTGTACCAGTATTATGGCTAGTCATTAACAGATGCAGGCTGTAATTTATCAAAGCAAGTCCTAATTGTCTAATTTGCTGCACCTCATAATAAGCAATCTGACTCTAGTTGCTTACCATTTCCTTATATTAATCATGATATTATCTTTACTACAGCATTCTTATCATAACAGGCTTGCACCCAGCAATCAGACAAATTTCAATGCCCTTTATTCCTCGTCGTAAATGTTTAACCATTCACAAGAAATTTAGGGTCCACAGGAAAAATAAAGTTTAAAATAATCTATTTGCACAGTTTTGTCAGATTTTGCGACCTATGATAAGAGCGGAAATTATACAATATACATTGTCAAAACAAAATGTGTTCTAAACCATTATAATCAGGCTCATAGGTGATGGTTTACTTGCACAATCATGGCTGGAGGAATCAGACAAAATTTTAATTATATATCATTCAATAGTCGAAAATGTATGACCTTTCACAGAGAATTCAGGGTCAGATTAAAATTTTAGTTTAAAGTTGTAAGATTAAGAAAAGAAATTATAAGAGAATCCTCAGCACCCCCCTCCCCCCTCTAAAATATAAATAAAATAACAATCCTAGCTACCACAAAAAGTATAATACCAAAAATCCTACCCAAAATGTTGTGCATGTTTATAATAAGCAAATAAAGTCCCATTTAAATAGATAAATTCAGTGGTTGAGAGAATTCTAGGAGAATTCAATGGTTATGACATATGGAGAGACTGGAGGATAGCAGAGGCACAAAGAAAATTTTCAAGGGGCAATGTCAGGGAGAGAGAGGAAGAGGAATACCTAGAAAAAGATGGATACATGATGTGGAAAGAGATCTAAAAGACATGAAAATTAAAAACTGGAAAGCGAAGACCAGAGACATGCGGCTTTTGGGTCGTATTGTAGGAGAGGCCATGGTCCAGCATGGACTGTAGTGCCGGGGAGTTAGTTTAAATAGAGAAATATAAACTTCGAAAATAAATCTAATTCCATCCGAGCCGATCAACTCTGCACTCTTCCTTTCGAAAAGCCCTCACGTGCTGACATTTCCCACAGCACGCCAACGCGAACACGTTTTCGCCCTCAATCGGAACATAGACCAGAACACACAATCACCCCCCTCATAAAGTCATCATCGATACGATCGGAAACAACAACCATATAACCCACGGGAACACCATAAAAACCATCCACATATACCCAAACAAAAGGGAAATCCAGAACACTATCTGTGTTTGGAGGACAGAACCCCAATCATCCCTTTCACTTGCTGCTCAAACCCTTCCGTGCTCTAATAAGCCCGTCCCATTGTGCATTGTGAGCAGTATACAGAAGGGGTTATCCCATTCAGCAGTGGCGAGAGGGGTGGTCCGCCCACCCGATATGACCTAGTGGTTCGAATTCCGGTCCGATCAGCCGTCGATTCCGTGATCCTGATCCTCGATGCAGATTCCTCTTCAATGCCACACTTTCGCCCGGTCACGAGATCCTTTCAATTTCGGATTCAGTTTCACCTTTCTTTTTTTTTTAGATAGGCATGAGTCGATATCATCGGATAAGTGCTCGAATACGGATCTATTAGGGATGTGTACGTAGTTATTAGAGATAATGGTATATTACTTGGGGAAAAGGGTATATGGGATAAGGAGTCTGGAAGCTTATGAGTGGCTAAATTGGCTTCAACTATTACTGGTTAAAGCTGGTAAGCAGAGAGACCGTTTTGGTAAGGCTGTTACTGCTGATGTTCCTGTTGATAATCTAAAGCAGTTACAGTCATGTTGCTTATTATGCTAAATAAAATAAAGTTAATGCCAAAACTGTGCAAATAGATTATTTTAAACTTTATTTTTGTGAACCCTATATTCCCTGTGAATGGTTGGGCATTTTCAACGAGGAATAAAGGATATTGAAGTTTGTTTGATTGTGAGAACCATCACGTGTAGTCCTCTGGTTCTGATAGTTTGGAATACATTTTGTATTGATAATATATTGTTCAATTCTGCTCTTGTAATTAAGCTGCAAATTCTGCGCAAATGCGTAAATAGATTATTTTAAGCATTCTTTTACTGTGAACCCTAAATTCTCTGTGAATTGTCAAACATTTTCGATGAGGAATAAGTGATATTGAAATTTGCCCGATTTTTACGTATTGTGATTCCGATGGTTAATAATATATTTGACATTTGACAATATATTGTTGAATTCCACACTGTTAAAAATTTTGCGCAAGATTGTATCGGAATCCTGGAACTTTTTAGTTGAAACCACTACTTGAAGAGTTGATTCTCACCACTTTTGCCACATACATTTATAGTTTTATCACAAAATTGGTGAATTCATGTTCCAAATAGTGATGGTAGCTATTAAGTTCCAGAATAGCAGTGTAATCTTACGCCAAAATGTTCAACAGTTTATTGTTTAAAACTGCTTTTATAATTATGTTGCAAAATCGGTGCACCTGCGTAAATAGATTACTTAAATTTAAACTTTCCCTTTCCTGCGATTGCGACAAACCGCGATGTCTTGGGCAGTGGCCGTTGACTCCAACAAGGTCGAAGTCCACACACAAAAGTGGCCCCTCGGACCAGAGAGAGCGCAGAAACGGAACACTCTATTCTTTGAATAGGCTGTGACACACATAAAGTCGAAGAAGGGCTTGAACACTTTCACCCGCGCGTTTTGTAGAGCGTGGAGGATTCTCTCAGTGAAGTCAATCGAACAACTCTTGTGTCTCTCTTCCAAAAGCGTGGGAGGTGGCCATCACTCGAGGGTGACCATTAAAAGAATCGAGGGTAAAAGTCGTCTTTTGTTGAAGGTCCTTATTATTCTTTTTTGGTGGAGAAAAAGTCTTTTTCAGATGTGGTCTGACCATTCGGTTCTTTGGGTGTGTCGTATCCGGATTGAGGGAGCCACGCTCCAAGGGCTTCCTATTGGTATCGGTTCCTTGACACCCGAATCCTCCTGGGATTAGATTTCTTCACGAAGTTTTTTGTTGTCTTTGAAAGAAAAAGGAATAATAATGAAAAGGGGAAAAAAAGTCGCTAATTTCCCTCATTTGCGACAAAGCCTCCTCTTCGGAAGAGCGGACATTCTTTATTTTGATTGCGATTGCGGGTTTTTCTTTTTAAGGGGTCTAAGGAGTCTTAAAAATGTGCAAAGAAGATACTACAAAGCATAGTCTGATCTTTCATGTCATTTTTTAACTACTCAATGTATAAGTATAATTTTTTTATATGTAATTCTAGAAGATTTATTTATTATAAAACAAGTTTTAAAATTTATGAAACTTTAGCAAAAACTAAAATAAATGATATTAAACATGAAGGTACTTGAACACACTGTGATTAGGCTTGCGCGGCAAATTGTGAGGTCAAAATTGAAAAAATGACCAATAAAATGACTTTATATTGTACAAATATGTACAGACTAGGACTTATACCTAAATTCTCAGCTCAATTTTAATTAGAAATTATTTTAAGAACTTTTTTCTAAAAAAATTATTTAAAAATTAAAAATTTTGATTTTAAATTTTTTTAAAAATAATTTCTAATTGAAATTGAGCTGAGAATTTAGGTATAAGTCTTTGTTTGTACATATTTGTACAATATAAAGTAGTTTTCTTGGTCATTTTTTCAATTTTGACCTCACAATTTGTCGCGCAAGCCTAATCACAGTGTTTTCAAGTACCTTCATGTTTAATATCATTTATTTTAGTTTTGGCTAAAGTTTCATAAATTTTAAAATTTGTTTTATAATAAATAAATCTTGTAGAATTACATATAAAAAAATTATGCTTATATGTTGAGTAGTTAAAAAATTACACGAAAGATCAAACAATGCTTTGTAGTTTCTTCTTTGCACATTTTTAAGACTCCTTAGACCCCTTAAGTGGACGCATGCTGTCTCTTTTCTGTTGTTGTGACCCGAGCACGAACTAGTGAGGCTTCTCCGGGGCACGCATGACTTGTCGTCACTTCCGGTGCTCAGGTGGGTTTAGGGGCGATTATTATGCATTCGTGCGTAATTTATGCACAGTAGAAATAATGCATGGAACTCTAGACCTGAATGACGTTTTTTTGTGTGTGGTGGTGTTGTGCGTTTGCTTTTTGTTTAATAGCTTAGTGGAGTATTATAACCGGTTTGCAGCGTTTATTTTTTGGGGAAATTGAATATACACATGCAAAATAGTCGAAAAAAATGAGGAAGTAATGTTTAGGAATAGGGATTGTTAACCGTAGAAGCTGATTTAGGTTTCTATTATATTATAGAATTCCCAGCCAGTTTTTTTCTTACCCAATTTTGTGAAAATGTATTTTGGCAATGTCGCTATTCTAATTTCTTTAACGACAATCGAAACATGTTTAAAAACTCCATTCAAATAAAAAAATTACAATTTACAGAAATGGAAATTCAAATTCATCAAACTTAAATATTCTCTTTTTGATATTTCATAGGCAAAATTTACTGGGTTTTTTTATTTGTTATGTTTATTAGATTGCTCCTCAAATGATGTATCTCAAAAGACCACAATGCCACCAGCGTTTTTCATTGAGGTTTCATTTGCAATTTTCATAACGCAAGAAATCATGTCCTTGAAGGAATCTCAAGAACCTTTTCCCCGACAGCCGCAAAAGAAATGAATCAAACACCCTCACTGCTTACATACACAGATCCATGCCTCTTCACTAGATTACTTCCTTTAAAATCGGGATTTTTTTTTTAATTAAAAGACGAAGGATGGCCCAGAAAAAAAAATCCTTTAAAAATACTGCCATCTTTTTACACGCGGATGTACAAAACCCATGCATCACGTGGATCCAAGTATTTCCACATGTTATTCCTCTTTTTAGTCCGGAAACAAGTTGGTTAGAGTATTGCGGAGGTGTTTTGGCAACCAAAGAGTGAGGCTTTCGCCAGGTTTATGTTACTCTTTAAACAAAAGAGTGAAATCCACTCCAGTAGGAGAAGTGCATTTTCGACACTGGAAATGAGTGAATATTAACTCAGACTGAGTTAAAACCACTCGTTTGGAGTGATCCTGTCGGAGGTTTAACACACAAAGGTTCTACTCCAGTAGGAGAAGTGCATTTTCTAGACTGGAGGAGTGAAAATTAATCAGACTGAGTAAAAATCGCTCATTCGTTTTAAGAGTGTAGACACTCTCGCGATGTTGTTTCAGTATGAGAAGTTTGGTGTCATTCTTTCATTGTAAAATTAAGATTTTTCAGTGTAGTACGAGATCGTTATGAATGCGGGTTTTAAAACTTATCTTGTGTTGTGTGATTTAAATTATTTGTTAATTTATTTAATGCACCTTAGCTTGGTACATTACATATGATTTTATAAATATCTAAATGGTTAAAAGGTGTCGTCTCCATAAAAGAATTTCCCTTTACGCTATTTTGCTTGAACGCTTTGGTGAAAGACGAAGAGTGAGTGGAAATCTTCCACTTTTACATTACCCTTATTTAAGCCAATTAGCCTGCTGCGTTGGGTGCCTACTCGGGTGTCGGTTCGTCACTTGACTGTGGCTCTGAAATACGGCCCCCTTCGCCAATAGCCCTCGTGTAGCTCTAGTGCTACGATAATTCAAACTAAACTAAACTAAACTAGGCCAATTATCGATTCATTTGTGAAACAGTAATACCGCCATATAGTTCGCCAAGCTCTTGTTAGTGCGATCAATGACTGTGGTTCTGAAATACGGCCCCCTTCGCTAATTGCCCTCGTGTATCTCTTGTGCTACGATAATTAAAACTAAACTAAACTAGGCCGATTGGCATTCATTTGTGAAAAAACAATACCGCCAAGTCTCACGCCAAGCTCTTGTTAGTGCGATCAATGACTGTGGTTCTGAAATACGGCACCCGTCGCCAATAGTCCTCTCTAGTGCTACGATAATTAAAACTCAACTAAACTAGGCCAATTAGCGATTCATTTGTGAAACAGCAATACCGCCAAATAGTTCGCCAAGCTCTATGTTGGGCGATAAATGACTTCACATGGCAAACTCGCCGCATCATTAATTTCTTCCATTCAGCATCTCCATCTATCTCTATCCTCCGTGCCAGGAAATAATTACCCCTTCGCGCACACCGAAATGATATACACAAATTTTTTTTACCCCAATCTTCTTCCCTTATTTCTTTGGTTTGTTCCTCCGCAAACTTTTCTTAATGTTTGTTCAGCGTTGGTTTTAAATTATTACCCCCGAGGGGGCCCGAACGGATCAGGTCTATTGCCCCCCACCCCCTCTTTCCCCTTTTGTGTATGTGTGTGATATGCCCCCGTATCACACAGGAAACTGTTACGTCATTGATTCGACAGCGCCATCTATTGACTGTCACGGACGCGACGCGAAAATCATTTTTTAATCATCTCGTTCGTATACAAGATGGGGGACGCGAACCGGGCATGTTTACAGTGCGCTTGTATTTACTCTTTGACAGACCCGGTTGGTGTATCGTTGAACTTTAAATAGAAAAACGTAATAATAACGAATAAAAAAAAAACGGAACCCAAAAAAGGACGGACGGTCATAATTAAAGTCACATTCGCGGATTTTTATTTTCGTTGAAAAAAGATAGGGGAGTTTTTCATTTGGAGGTATATAAAAAAAAACAATCCTGTTTAATTTTGGAATAAATTGCGTCATGTCTGGGGGAAAGAATTATCTGTGGCTTTCTTATGTCTGACACACACACAGAAAAAAGAGATGGCATGTCAGGTGAAGAAGTCAGGTTTCTGGTCATTTCACCTGATTCGCATTTCTCAAAAGTTAATTTAACCGATTCAAATTAGATTTCGGGACAGCCAATCAGAGAATTTCATTTCGTTTTTTTTTAAAAATGTCAAATAGGTAATGGGTACTGAAAGTAAAAATGATAATAGATTATTTAAACAAGCGTACGGGGAGAAGGGTGGAGATCGAAAGGTGAATTAATGTGGGGTATTACGTTAAGGGTTTCATTAGGATATAATAACCTTTGCCCCCTTTTTTTCGATTCGTTTTTTTAAATGAACCTATTCGACTTTCATTAAGTTTAAATTTGAGATTTTTTTTTTCAATTACATTTTGGTTCGGAAAAGAAAGGAAGTTTATTTTTAAATATCTAATAAATAAATTTTGTCATGTGTAGGAGTTTTTGATGTATTGTTTCCTTTAATTAGAAGGCCTGCAATCAGAATGTTAACAGTTTTCAAATCTGCACCTAAAAAGGAAATTATATCCAGTTTGATGATGCTGTACATTAAATTTACCAGCATCGAAATCTTGCGTGCAAAATTTGGTATGGTGTTGTTTTATTTCAAGAAATGACTGTTTGCAAACAAATTACAACAATGGCCAGACACATATTGGTTTGTAAATATTCAGTTTTGAATTTTAGATTTTATGTCAACTACGATGCTAAAGTTAGCTACGTTGCTAAAGTTAGTTTCGAACCACATTCATATTTGTATAAAGTGCTGCCAGAATGTAAGAAATTCTACGTAGAATGTGGAAATTTTTTACCAAAGTCATCAACGTAATCTGCAATTCAGCTATTGCATGCCCCGAACCATCATTTATATTTATGCTTATTTCTTTATTTCCCCCTTAACTTAACTCATATTTTTTTTCTTTTACCCCGTTATTAGTGTCTTTTGTTTAATCGCATCTCTCGAGCCATGTCTATAAAGAAGCCTTGAAAGCGGATACAAGTGATCTGCAGAAAAAAAAATCAGCAAAAAAAGGGAGGGGGGGGATGCCAGTCATATCCTGTCATTAACCCACATTTCGCCCCTTCGAGCGGGGGAGAGCGAGAGCGGAGCCCACCCCCGCAGTAAATGAAGGGGATCGAGGCGATCCTTCGGAAATTGAACGCGATGACCGATGTACTATGGGGATAATAAACAAGGACTTCGGGGGGTATAATAGTGATCGCCGTTTTCTGTCAAGGTCGGGTCAATAAGTGAAGTATTTTGCCTAAATTTGTAGACAAGTGCGATATTTACATGAAAGTATCATTGGAATTAATATGTAGTCATTTTATTTAGTAGTTGCTATTTTTTGCTGCCCAACACAAACAAAATTTGATCCAATTTAAAATGACCAATTCCTAGTTTTAATATCACCAAATCGTTGCTTTTAAAATGAACAATTACAAGTAAATGAAGGGAATCTATAGTCGATCCTTCGCAAACTGAACTCGATGACTGACGTACTGGGGATAATAAACAAGGACTTCGGGGATATAATAGTGATCGCCGATTTCTCTCAAGGTCGGGGCAAAAAAATTGGAATTTTTATTTAAATTGAATTTTTAAGTCCTTTTTGTTTCTCAATAGAAACTTGATTATATTTAAAGTGACCAATCCGTAGTTTTAAAACAGCCAATCCGTAGTTTTAAAATGACCAATTCGTAGTTTTAATATGGCCAATTCATTGTTTTAAAAGAACCAATCCGCAGTAAGTGTAGGGAATCGAGGCGATAATTCGGAAATTGAACGCGATGACCGATGCACTATGGTGATAATAAACAAGGACTTCGGGGGGGGGGGGATAATAGAGATCGCCGTTTGTTGTCAAGGTCGGGGAAATGTGCCTAAATTTGCAGAGAAGTGTGATATTTTCCATCAACTATTATTTTAATTATGTGTAGTCGTTTTTATTTCATTTTTCCCAACTTTTGTTTCATTATAGTTTTCGTTGGTAGCTTTAAAATGACCAATTAATAGTAAATGAAGGAAATTGAGCAGACCCTTCGGAAATTGAACGCGATGACCGATGTACTTTGGGGACGGATAATAAACAAGGACTTTGGCGATATAATAGTAAGTGCTGTCAAAGTTGGGGACATTTTTTAAATGAATATTTCACGACTTATCCCCAAATTTAGAGGCCAGTGTGATATTACCACTGGTGTCAAAACATATGCTAACTTGATTCTATATAAAATGCCGGAAATTGAATGCGATGACCGATGTACCATGGGGACAATAAACAAGGACTTCGGGGGGATAATAGTGATCGCCGTGTGTTGTCAAGGTCGGGGAAATGTGCCTAAATTTGCAGACAAGTGATATTTTACATCAACTATTATTGAAATTATGCGTAATCGTTTTTGCACCGCTTACTGTCAATGTCGGAACAAAGTTGGTAGTTTATTTTAACCATGTTTCAAGTCTTGTGCTTAGTTTTGTAGACAAGTGTGATTTCCAAGAAAAGAAATCATTGGAATTCTTAAGTAGTCGTTTTATTTTATTGTAGCCAACTTTTGCTTCCTAACATAAACTTGATTCTATTTTAAATAACCAATTGGGGCTTCCGAGCAACGTTTCCAGATTGAATTTCCACCCAAAATAGCAAAAAAAAAAAAAAAAACATTGCCATAATTTTTAAATAATCTCAAATGGAAACTTCACTATTTCCTTCAGCCAACTAGATTTAAAACAAAAAAGCATCAAGTATTTTGTTAAAAAAGTTTTTTTTTACAAAATATTTTATGCTTTTTGTGCAGTAAATTCAACTTTTTTTCGATTCTTAATTACTTTATAATTCTCAATATTTGATGAAAAAAGTTTTTAATTCAATATAATAAAAAATTCATTAAATGTTAAATTAACTTTATTGGTCAATCCTTAATTTTAAATATCCCCTGAAGAAATATCTTTAAAAAATAAGAAATATATTTAATTGATGCAGCAGAAAATGAAACTAACGAACTTTAAAGGCAGTGACATCAAGAAATAATATGCCCTGCAGGATACCCATGTCATGTACAGTCCGAATTGGTATTTACCACCATGAAAAAACCCTAAATTTCAAACCGAAATTAACTTGGTTTTTAAAAGGTATGACTTAAAAAACACACAGAAAAAAAAGATCCAGCTTAACTAACTTTTCTGAAAAGAAAATAACTTTTTGGTGGACAAAAAAAATGGCAATTAGTCCTTTTCCTGAGGTTTTTAATTGAAATTTAAAAGAATCTCAATATCTATCGCTTTAAAAAGAAGTACTTCCTACTCTCAACTTGCGCTCGGAGCTATACTTACGTGACGTTTTTTTAATTGGTATTTTTTCGTGTTTTTAGACAACTGGAAAAAAAGACGTCTTTTTAGACTCGTTTCATACTGATGCCACCGCAAGAGACAAATAAATGTCAGCGAAGGTGTACACACGTCTCCTGCCCGTGAATGACATGACGACAGTTAAACCACCCGCGGTTAGGTTTTCTTCTTCAAAAGTTAAACAGAAAGAAAGTACTTTTCAAATCGCTTTAAAAAGATGTTTAAAAAAATCTGTCGCAAAAAATACATAAAAAAAACTTAAAATGTTAAAAAGTCAACTATAGGGGAAGGAAACCCGATCAAATATTCATTCTAAAACCACCTTAAGCTGATATAGAAAGCTTCTTCTACGTCATTAAGAAAAACACCTGTGCATTTAGAATTTCTAAATGTATAAAAAGGGTTACGTCCACTGGAAAATTACCCTCTGCGCTTTACTCTTTAATAATTTTTAAAAAGAAAAGCCTCTGTGGAAATTTTTCTATGGACTCATACCAATTTTTAGCGACTACTGAGTCGTTTAGCATCGGTAAATACTCTGGGAGGAGTGGAGAAGGAAAAACATATTATGCCCATTTTAATTACTACCCAGTCCTGAGTGCAAACACGTCGGGAAAGTTGCAAAATTAGTTTGACTTTAAATCCTTTAAAACCCCCCGTTCTTTGACTTGGAGAGAGAGAAAAAAATCCGGGAAAAAAATAAGGAAGAAAATAATAATTAAAAAAATGGCATTAAGGTAACGGTTTGAAAAAAGGAATGAGTAGAATTAAAAAATAAAGGGGAAAAGCAAGTAAAAAAAGTGGTTTAATTTTTTAAATGAAAGTTAGGAACTGTAGATAAAAGGATAAGAGGACTATGTTAGAGGTATTACAAAAAAAAAAAGCACATGGCCACAAAAAAATGTCGAAAATTGTATATCCTATTTCTTTTAAAAAGATTGGTATTATTATTATTATTATTATTGGTACCGCGACTTTGAATTATCTTAATTTTTTTTCGAAGAATTTCTTACATAGCTGTTGGAGTCATTTGCTGTCTTTGGTATTTTTTAATGGTAATATGACAAAAAAGGTGCATAAAAAAGAGTTAGATTTGTGTAGTATAAATTGAAAAGTTTTAGGAAAAGAGCAATTAGAAGAAAAAAATGGGTATTTTTGTAATGAATTTTAATTAATATTCTTGATTCGGTATTTTTTTAATAGGGGGCTGTGGATTGCTTTTTTTACTGAATTTAAAAAGTTAAATACTCAAATTAAGTAAAATATGGTTTTATGTGAATATAAAAAACTGAATCTGTGACTTAAAATTCATCTAACTATTTTGCAACATTTGTTAGTTTTAAAAGTTTTAATTCAATGTACTAATATGAATTTTTCTTTTTTAGGTAAATTATGAATCCTTTATGTTTTCTTCTTGGTTGCCCAACGCTGAATAGGTAAAATTTAGTTTCATTGTGGTTGATAAATTTAAATTTATTCATTATCACTTAATATAAAACTATGGCCACAGCTGTTTTATTTTCTAGACGTTATAACAGTTATATAATGTAAAATTAAAATTAAATTAAAGTTTTTTTTTAACTTACGCTGTTTTTTCTGCACTTCCGTTTCAGCGTACGGATGTTAGTAGCCGTTCTGAGCCTGTTTTACGCAGTATGTCACAGTTTAAATATCGCTTGTTTAAAAAAAACAACAGCCATTGATTTTGAATATAGCAAAACTAACTCAACAAGACAGTGAAAACCCTTAAAAGAGGGACAATAATTCAAAATTTTCGTTTTTTAAAACGCTTATATATTTACACTTTTAAAAATATTTCAACATGACATCAATCCATTTTATTCAACCTCAACAAGGATGTAAAAAAGTTAACATACAATTCCTATGTTATATCCCATCCTCTTTTTTTTAAAGGCACTTTCATTGTTTATGTTTGATTGCATTGCTAGTGGGTGCCAAATCAAACGAGTATTTGTATTCTGTAGCGAATTGGACTGTCCCCAAAATGCGGAAGCCATTGAAACTTTGAACAATTGTAATATTTTTGGTTTGGAGACAGTAAATTGACATACTCGTTCATCAAGTCTGCTAATTGTGTCTATCTTGAAAGGTAGAGTTATTTTCATGGCTATTATTATTTTTAGAAGTACACGTGTACTTTTTTTTTACTAATCAATTGTTTTGCAAGAACAAATTACTGCTACACTCCTTGCCAACCAAAGATGGGTAAATAGAAATATGATATGGAGAAGATCCTTCCGCGGATGTAAAGAGTTCCATAAATTATTTGTAAATCCATCCAGAAAACTTGTTTAAAACATTATTTTCGTTTAATGTCCTGTTTTGAATATTTGAAAAAATTTGGCAATTTTATCAGAATGAAAAGTATATTTTGGTTAAATTGTATTCAGATCATTTTGTATGCAAATATTACCTTACAAGAGCTTCCAACTAACGGACCAACCGCGCTTTTCCGTCTGCCTTGTCACTCTTAGTTTTTACCCAAGTTAGGTTGGCAAGTATGTGAAGTTCAATTAGTTATGTCTCAACTCCACAAGTTTTTGGGACCAGTCATTTGTATGGATTTACTGGAATTAGAGTTTAAATTATAATGATAATTTACTAAATTTTAAAATAGTGGTACCCTTGAATTTCGTGGTGCAAGCGATACAGTCACCAAAAGTGTGCAACAACCCTCAAGACTAATTTTTCTATAGGTAACTTTTAAATGTGAATACTGTGGTTCTTTCACTGTGTATACTGTGTTTTGAAGCCAAATAAAATTTCGTTTATCGCCAAGGCCGATTACGTTTGTCGAAATTGCTGCTCTTGCAAACTGGAAAAGTACGAGAATATTTTGTATAGACAATTTACGAAGTAACTTTTGAAATTAATTCATTGGATTTTCATTGGAGTTTTTAGTCATTATGTATTGTATTTCTCCCACATTTTCGCATTGATAAATTTCTTCAGCTTATGTCATTTCCAGATGAAAATGTTCGTTATAAAAAATAAACTATATCCCAAAATAGAATTTGTTTCTTAACATTAGCTATTTACATTTGCAAACTCTCGTATACTTTCGTCCTCAATTTATCAAAACAAACATATTCACACAAAATAACAATACAAAAACAAACAGTTGCCACTTTAAATGACACCCCGTAACAGTTAAACACATTAAAAACGATCAAATACGATCAAAACAGACGTGATAATCAACCCCGTATTGATTGAATAATCAAACATAAGTGTCTGATCCCGTCTGTTCAACGATGGAAATAAAAGCGGTGTTGTCAGCACCGTTATTGACAGGCCAAACAATGCTGAAAGTATAGATATTAGCCCATGATAGATAAATCAGACATTGATGGCAAAAATGGTCCAAAACCATAAGGACATTTCCTTAAACAGTTCTTCTTACATTAAAATATGTAGAAAAAAGAGCAGAGGGGAATTCTCCAAAGGAATTCAACCTTTTTGCATTTGGTTATTGAGGTATTGATGGTAACAAGTAAGGGCCTCAAGAAGGGCCTAAGTCAATCGGAAGTTTTTCTTAATCGCTTCTTCTTACATTAAAAAGTGATGGAAGAAGCGTATAGGGGAATTCTTCAAATGACTTGAACCCTTTTTGTATTTGGTTGAATTAGATAAATGAGACGTTGATGGTAACAAGTATGAACCCAATTCATTTGGAAGATTTTCTTACTCGCTTCTCCTTACATTATAATGTGACGGAAAAAGCCTAGCGGGAAATTTTCCAAAGGACTTAAGTTCATTTTTGCGTTTAAAGATTCAGTTAAATGAAACGTTGATGGGGTACAAGCGGCCCCTCATTAATTGATCCTAACTTTCTCGGCAGGAGTTCACATAGATGATTGGGTGCCACGTTTATTATAAGTTTTGTTTTAAGGAAGAAAGTTTCTATTGCAAATACACTTAGGGGTGCCGTGTATATAAGTTGAATGAACTTTTGGGCACATTTGGAAAGGTTTATAATGTTTATTTTGAATTTGGTAATAAAATATGAGTAATGTGTTTCAGTACTATATTTCTCTAATCGAAAAATATTATTTGTATATTTTTCTATTTCGTGGACAGCCCATCAGAAAATAACTCTTAAAAACAAGTTATAAAATTTAAGAAGAAGCTAAAATAATACAAATACAAAAATTGACGTCCAACAGAACAGAGGCTGAAAAGATTGGTCAAAATGTCTAATTTTTCTTTTACCAACCTCTAGTAACTATCTGGATTCTCCTTGAATTCTTTTTTCACTACTTATTCTGAATTTTCACTACTTATTCGGATATATATTTATTTATAAGGCAAACTATAATAAGAGATTATCAAAATCATTCAAATCATATATTCTTCTGCGGTTCATATTATGTCTTCAAAACAAAGACGCATGAAACCCAAACCCCCTTAAAAGCTATTCATTCGGGACAGACAGACAAAAGCACCCAACACCCAATACTCCATTCAAATTCGTCTCCAATAACTCACCTACATTATTCATAACTACGCAGTCAGCCTAATAAAGAAAGATTGCGATGTACCTGTACATCGAAGCAACTCAAACGTAAATTTGCGAATAACTATCTTGGGGTTTTGTGTGTGTGCTTGTGCAGTTAGAGGTTTAGAATATGATATTTGATATATAACGTTATTTCACTTTCACCCAGTAGTACACTCTTAAAGCAAACGAGCGATTTTAACTCAGTCTGAGTTAACATCCACTCCTTCAGTGTCGAAAATGCACTTCCCCTGCAGAAGTGGATCCTTTGTATGTTGAACCTCCGACAGGATCACTCCAAACGAGTTATTTTAACTCAGTCTGAGTTAATATTCACTCCTTTCCAGTGTCGAAAATGCACTTCTCCTACAGGACTAGATTTCACTCTTTTGTTTTAAGAGTGCACTTATACTTCTCCAAACCATCATGTAGCTCTAGTGCGACGATAATTCAAACTTAACCAAACAAAACTACTCCAAACAAGGTCATTACAAAATTCCGATTCCTCTGTCAGTGTATTATCGCCTGCCAATTTGTTCGAAGCTCTTTTAGTTCGAGCTGCAGAGTGGATTTATATAAGCGCGAACCACTGTCAAAAGAAACTTTTTTTTGAATCTGCACTCTCCAAAACGTATAGAAAACATAAAATCGAAATTTTTCAACCCCATTGCAATACTTCCATTACCTTATATTTCAATGCGTAAATTTTTTTTAATGTATCAATATACTTGCGTCACTTTCACTTAGAAGTTCTTTCACCACCCAAACCGTGTCATAACGACATTTATTTTTCATCAGTCCGTGTATTATCACCTGTCATTAAATTTGTTGGTAGCTTTTTTTAGTTCGAACTGTAGAGTGGTTTCAACCAGGCTAACCAATAGCCTCAAAAACTCTTTTTCTAAAACAGCACCCTCTAAACGACTCGAAAACACAATTTTCATTTCGGATTTTAGATTCCAACTCAATACCTCCTTATATTTTAATATCAAGTAATTGAAAATAAAAAACTTAAACATTTTCAATTGTGTCATTTTCGCCCAGAATTGCTTTCACCACCCAAAACTGGTTATAGAAATATTTCAGTTCTATCGGTATTATCACCTGTCATTTAATTTCTCTAATTGAACCCGCGTGACGTCACTGGGAAGTCCCTATGGGGCGTGGCGGGGCCCGATTAGTTGATGAGGAATCGGCGGATGATGTTGTTATTGTCTGATGGGTCCGTCTGGACATGGTTGATAAATAGGTTAACATACTTGCATTTTCAATTGATAAATTTCCTTCGGTGTTAAAATACTATTCATAAATTTTACCGGGTTTTTTTAACCCTCGAATGCATGAATTTTTTTTCATCCTGAAAAAATATATATGAATCTTTAATACTCATACATTATGGGAAAAATACTGAAAAAAAATTAGCTGCATTAGAATTCAAATAATCTTATCCTATACTTTATCCTAGATATATTAAGCTTAGTACCTGTAAGAGGAAAATATCAGGCAAAATTGCAGAGGCAGGACACGTGGATCCCTTTGATTCGGCTATATCATAGACGCAACAAAAATATCAGCTTTGTCTACGCATTTTTAATAAATAATAATCATACTTACAAGATAAATTTTACCATGATTTTAAACACTATAGTCCAAAGTTACTCAAATAAAACTCCCTTCATACCCAGCTCCAAATGTAACTCGCAGATCTTCGTGATCCCCCTAATTACAGAGTCCATCCCGTATTCAGTTACCTACATCAGACCCTCCTGTTGCTGCAGGTATTTGTCAGGGCCTCGTTTTCCCCCCATAAGGGCCCTAAAATCCCCGTCCCTGGGGAAATCTCCGGAATGGAATCCGGACAGTCCTCCGTGGTCGCAGTTAGGGGACAGCGGTCATCCGGATATTGATGGCCAGAGGACAAGAGGTTAGAGTCAAATGTAGGTGGTGCTTGGGTCGGAAACGGTGAGAAAACTGCTTCGCCGAGTGAAGCTATGATGCACCCAAACAAGGATTGGTAAAAGATTTTGGCGCCATGTTGTATATATAGGAGAAATAAAAGTTTTAATCTTTCGAGTGAAGGGAAATAATTGAAACTTGTGTTCGTTTATATAGTTATTGTTTGTTATACTACTTGATCGAAGTATTTAGGTAGATCAAGTACGTAAGAGGCTATATTCTTGATCTATGGATTTTATCTTATTTATTTATCTAACTACTATATATATTTGGGATATATTTGGGAAAAATCACCGTTGGACCAACTTTACAAATTGTAGTAGATGCTCTGGATGGGATTGCTGGATATTGCACCTGAGGCACATAGGACCTTTGTCTTTTTACTCATGTAAATGTGCGAATATATAAATCTAATCTTGGTGGTCTTAGTTTTCCTATATCACCTCTAGGGCAGACATGGGTTTTATTATTTTGTGCTACATTCTAAAACAGCCAAAATTGGTCACTTTTTGAATTTCAATAACCGATTCTAAAAAACCCTTTCACTCCCAGTCTTAATTTCTATAGTGAAGGTCCATAGACCAGGCTAGCAAAGCTGTTTCTGCACCTCTTTACTGTCGAGTAGATGACGTACGCACTGTATGACCTGGTTTTCGATGATGCTATTGAGAAGACGTACACTTTCTACGTCCTACTAGTGTAGGTCTTTAGGGTATAAAATTAGGCGCTTCTTACACAAATTCAACGCACCACAGTCTACACTGCCTTGGGCGGAAAACTGCAGTAACCTCAACAATGGATTAGATTAGCCGATTTTGAATTGAAATAATTGGTCTATCCCAATGTTTTACTAAATTCTAATTTTGAGGTTTTACAAACAAAGGCCAGAGTCATTAGACTTGGTACAGCAGGGCATATTGGGAGAATCACATCAGTTTAGCTTCACATTTTTTGTCGCCAAGTATCCCATACCATTCTAGCCGCCGACAGGATAGCCTTTTCAATCTCCTTGTGCGTGTTATAGGTGGAGGTGATGCCCTAATGTTGTTTGGGGGCCTCGCTGATGGCTTTTGTTTCTGTGGTATATAGGATGACCTTTTGGGACAAAAATGTGGTTTTGTTACTTCGATTTCTGGGATGGAGTTGTCCAGGGTATTTTTTTCTGTTTTGTTTTCCATAACATAGAAAGGATATAGGTTTCATCTAAGTGAATTCTTTAGATGGTGTTACAGAAACCCCTCGTTATATCACGCTTTTCAGGAGTCACCCAAAAAACCGCGATACAACCGAATGTGCGATATAACGAGCGACTTGATAAATATTATACTTTTGATATATTGATGCCCAAAACAATTTTTTAAACTTTTGCATAGTATGTATTTTAGAGATGAAACTAAATCATATCAATTAATTTAACTACTCTATAAAAAGGAACAAAAATTTAGAAAGGACTTATTGTTAATTACTATAAACATTTATTATTGCACAGTAATACTATACTATTTCACTCGTTTTCTTCCTTTACAGTTAGCTACTTTGATTTTGTCTCGTTAAAACCTGTTTTCCGGCAAATATCAAAGAGCGAGAGTTTACCAACTGAATCTTACCAATATTATAATCGATTTTAAGGAAAGTTCATATTAAAAAAAAAAAAATATGACAAATTGGGAGACATGATACAAGTCGCGATATATCCGAATGCGCGATGTAACGAGGCGCTATCTAGCAAGGGGTTAATATTTTTTTTTCTTAACAGTGGTTAAATTCAAAGTGTGAACTTATCATAAACTTGTGTCGTATTATTTGCGTGATTTAAATCTTATTACTAAAATAAAAAATACATTTTTTTACTTAAAGAAGCAAAGTGTTTAAAGTATGGTAAGGTATTGACCCCGTGGAAATTACCGTAAGCACCCTCCAAATTTCTTTCGAACCACCAGGATTTTCGAAATTTGATTTTTGTTAAAATTGTGACTAAAAAAAATAAAGTAAAAATAAAAAATAAAGACCTAAATTCTTATACTTTTTGTCCGTACTGCAATAATTTTTTTTTACTTTATGTAACTGGAAAGTGGATTGACTTTTAAGAACTTGTTATTCCATTTCCTAAATATTTATATTCTCTTAATTCTATTCGAAGGTCGCATTTAGAATGTGTCATCTCAAATAAATTCTTGAATTTACAAGGCAATCTTTTAAAACACGATTTGAAATATTTTTTTTATCCTACGATGAATGCGTAACTTACCAATTAAAATGTAAAAACATATTACAAACACATTATCTATTGCAAAATTTTTTCAAATACAGACAATTACATATAATATAACCTTCAGTTTTAATGCATAGCAACAGTTTTGGCTAACTCCAAGTGAAATTATCCTTTGTGTAGAGTGTTTTAATAAGTGATTATCATCACAACTCTTTACATTAAATGAAAATATATATGTCTGTGTGGCTTGGTTCTAAAAAGGCCAATGTCAACAACTGACATTTTTGACTTGGGCCCTTTTAGAATCAAGCCACGGATATATATAATATGAGGAATAATTGATCTACACCTGTTTTATTTAATTGGTTTTTCTTTTCTTAAAATAAAAAAAGATTTTTTAATTTGTGACTAAACACTGCAAAAATATTCGGTTAGATGGAATTAGCCTTTTATGCTTTCAAAGGTCATACCTCGAAAATTGACTGTTCATCTGGGTATTGTTTAATTCGTTTATATGAAAATTATATGGTTTTTTTTATTTATTTTAAATAATTCAGGCTTTATTTGTAAACATAAGAAAGCACAAAAATTATAATTCAGAAATTAAACTGAAACCGATAATCTAGTAACTTCCGTCCATTACAGTTTTGTGTTTATATGCGTCTTCGGCGATTGCATATGCTTTGCATTGATAACCAATGTTGTCCTTGAATTAAGTGTCTCTTTTACGACTTGTTTTTATCGCTATTGCACTCTAATTATCGCCAAATAAGAGAGTGAATTTCGGTGTTTATGTTTTTCATTAAAAAGTCGTGTTCGGTATGCTGTAATAATTATTCGTATTTAGAGGATTAAATATTGTGAGAAGCTAAGCACCAATTTGTAAAACATGATAATAAACCAGTTAAAAATTACACTTTGGATTTCTATGGCGACCTTCGATGAGATTGCGTAAGTTTTACCTTGCGATAAGATCACGATTTCAACTGCTTATAACTTTAGGAAGCTTGTTGTAAAATTTAAATTTAATTCAAATAATTGCAAATAAAGTTTATAGTGGTTTTTAAATTCTTGTACCTTTGATTTTAGTGAAGTTTTTAAAATCGCGTTAACTAATCAACTACAAATCACCATTTATGTACAAATGTTTTTTCTAAACAAGATAAATATTTTTAAAAATAGGATACAGTATGTTCTAAGTCATCTATATAATTTATCTGATTTTTAGACTACTTTTCTTTTTCAATTTCGAAAGAATTTGGTTTTTTTAAAAAAAGAGGAAAGTAGATATTGACATCGTGGGGTGTAAGTCTGTACCCAACTTTCAAATTCAGTTCTAACCGTCCGAGTTTTTTTTTTTTTTGTATTGTTAGGAAAATGCTTCACAGACTGAACTTTATTAAGTTTTTACTTTTTGACTGTGCGTACATTTTCCCCACCGTCTGTCCATCTGTCTTTATTAGAGGGTCTGTTTTATACTAATAGTCCAATTTTTAAAAAAAATATTTTCTTTTGATAGAAAGGTCAGACACCATTTTTAATACTTTTTTTTTGTTATGTATAATAATTTCAATAAGTACTAAAATAACAGAAAAGTACACTCTTAAAACAAAAGAGTGAAATTCACTCCAATAGGAGAAGTTCATTTTTGACACTGGAAAATAGTGAAGATTTCTTAACTTAAATTAACTGAGACTGAGTTAAAATCACTCGTTTGGAGTGATCCTGTCGGAGGATTACCGTTACTTGAAATCCACTCCTGTAGGGGAAGTGCATTTTCGATACTGGCTAGGTTAAAATTTTCTCAGACTGAGTTAAAATCACTCGTTTGTTTTAAGAGTGTATGCCATTTTAATTCTCGAACTTCTTGTTTCAATACTTTAAACTGCCGCCGAAGACCTTCAAATCAATTTCGATCACTCACATATGTCACCCAAACTAGTCTTTTACATGCTTCCTACTTTTTTTTTACTTAACAACTCAGCGGGAAAGTTTAAAAAAAAGATAATTAATAATTAATTAAATGACATCAATTCGTCCTTTCATTTGCATGAAGCTCGACTGTTGGAAAAAAGCATAACGAACCGCATTCGTCTCGCAAAGCAAGGAAATGGGTCGGACGACCTTCTATTGAGTCGTTTACGTTTTAGATATTCAACAGAATCTGCGGGCACCCTATCGATATTGAGTCAACTTGGATTAGTTTTTTTTATATATAGTGTTAGTTTTTTTTAATATAGGGTTAGCTTAAAATATTGTTGCCATCTACACTCTTAAAACAAAAGAGTGAAACCCACTCCAGTAGGAGAAGTAATAGCCCTCGTGTAGCTCTAGTGCGACGATAATTCAAACCAAACCAGTAAGAGAAGTGCATTTTCGACCCTGGAAAGGAGTGAATATTAACTCAGACTGAATTACAATCACTCGTTTGGAGTGATCCTGTCGGAGGTTTAGCACACAAAGGATCCACTCCAAAAGGAGAAGTGCATTTTCCAGTCTGGAGGAGTGAAATCCACTCAGACTGAGGTAAATTGGGAGTGTTTGTTTTAAGAGTGCAGTAAATCAGCAGACCGATGACTTTTGTAATCATCTAATCAGCGGCCTTTGACGAGTGTATCGTTTTTCGAAATCCGCTTTGAGTGCGCTTGTATCACTATCTGTTTTAGCCAATATAACTGAAGTACGGTCAACTGCCGTACATTACTCGGAATACTTAGCAGCAAAACATACTGAGACCATTTAAAAAACAACTAAATCAAATAGCATTAAATTGTGAAGATTGAGAATTCTAGTACAAAAAAAATGTCCTGTCATTTTTGTAGATGACCTGCAGAGGGCAGTAATGATATTACGCCGCATACAATTTTGCACAGGGGTTTGCACTAGGACGTATGACCAGGTATCGGTGCCGTCACAGTGTTTCAAAAGACAAAAAGCTTAATTGAAACTTTAATGTGCTTAAAGGTAAATGACGCTGTCTCCTCTTAAACGGGGTGTTTGAATTAATGGTGGAATTTAAATCTTAGTGTTAAATGCGGGATTTAGGATTTGCTGACAGTCTGCACTCTAACACACTGTAACACAACAACTGACTTCCAGAACGCGTTCGAAATCGAGAATTTCTGACGTTCGCAATTGTGTCACAAAAGTATCAATCGTCTCTCCGAGAGGGGTGTCGCCAGATTTAGATTCGAACGAATTCGAAGCGCTGCGACAAATGACTCGTAGATCTCAAACAGAGACATTTGGTATTTTGCCAGAAACGTCTTCAATTTCGGTTTTTAGCTCTTGTTTTTCATGTTTGCCTAAAGTTACCTTTCGCGAACTAGTCAACAAGTTAGTAATTATTTGTGAGTAGTTAACAGTCTGTACTTCAAGGAACTCCCAGTTTGTTCCCCGCTTTTTTTTAGTGTTAAATAGTTTTTTAGCGCCGCGATAGTTTGAGTGTTAATGCTTCTACAACACTGTTACAAATTCCATGCTTGCACTCTTAAAACAAACGAGCGATTTTGACTCAGTCTGAGTTAATTTTCACTTCTCCAGTGTAGAAAATACACTTCCCCTATAGGAGTGGATCCTTTGTATGTTAAACCTGCTACAGGATCACTCCAAACGAGTGATTTTTACTCAGTCTCAGTTAATATTCTCTCCTTTCCAGTGTCGAAAATGCACTTCTCCTTCAGGAGGGATTTCACTCTTTTGTTTTAAGAGTGTAGGCTTCAACAAAATGAAAGGTTCCTAGTAGTTGTAACGGCGGTCTGATAAAATATTTCACCATATTCTGGAATTCGGTTGAATTATTTTTTAGATCTTGATTTCCGAAATCTGAAAAATGGTACCTTCCAAAAACCTGCAAAACAAGTTAAACCTTTTATCACACAGCCGTTGCAGCTGTACTAGGAATTACGTTTTTTGGTGAAGACCAGTGTTGTATTTTTTGCATAAAAAAGGTTTACCTTGCAAAATAGTTTATTAAAATTAGTTTCACATGAGACAAATACGCACAAGTAACAAGTTTTGGACATGCAATATATGTAAAAATATTAAGATTCTTGCTTTCTTTTCAAAATGAAGCCAATCCACATTATTTTTTTATCATTCACTCAAACTTGTTGTCTTACAAGACAGTGTGCATACAATATATCGCTAAAGTCTGTTTCAACCACGATAACCAAGCTATCCATATATCCCTCCTGTCTTAAAAAAAGATCTTGTCACCCTGAAATCAATGAGGTTGCGCTACATTACATCGAGGACGGTCAACAAATCTGCGACCCCTGTCCCCTCTGTATATCCCCTGACGTGACAATGACCAAGTGAACACAATGATAAGGGACCAAACACAAACTGCATGAGTTAAAATTGCAAACACCAACTACAGTTAATTCATTGTGAAATTGAAGTTAATCTTAACCCTCTATTGCATGAAATTTTGTTTTCATCCCCAAAAAAATATATATGTGTCTTTAATACTTACACATTATGGAAAAAATATTTAAAAAAATTTAACTGCATGAGAATTTAAATAATTTCAATTTTAAAATTTTTTTTCCATATGACAAAAACCAACTTAAAAATTCCAATTTTGATAATAATGACTAGAAAACTACTAAAAATATTTCAAAATAACCCTTTTCAACTATGATTAATTTTTCAAAACAATTTATTAGTATTTAGTACAAATATTATTATTCTTTGAATACTGCCAAAAACGTAATTTCACAAAAGTTAATAACCTCACTCTTTAATTTTGAATACACTCTTACTACTGTCATCTAAGAGGATTATTAGTAGCTAAAACTTTAAAATGAAATGTAATCAATGAATAAAACACATATTTGTCTAGGAGGAGCTTTAATTTAATAGAATAAAGTGGGTTATGTTACTTGTTACCAAACGGTAACAGTATGCATTAGAGG
Source organism: Hylyphantes graminicola (assembly GCA_023701765.1). Lineage (NCBI taxonomy): Eukaryota > Metazoa > Arthropoda > Arachnida > Araneae > Linyphiidae > Hylyphantes > Hylyphantes graminicola. The sequence goes on from CM043113.1 coordinate 6,667,074, forward strand.
GTTAAAGTAATTGTAGTGTTTCGTTTTCACTTTATCAATAAATTCCTTGAACCTGGGTAAAATTTACATATAAAATTTACAACAAAAGTATCAACTTTTTTAAAATTAGGACTCAATGTGGAATTGTCAACTTAAAATTAATTTGAAAAACTATGTATTGCTATAAATTTACAAATTATTGCATTTTCCATTTTTGTTCATCATTTTCTCCATCTTCCCTATCGGTAATTTATACGATAGCCTGTAAAACTTTTTTTTTCGACGGGGGGTGATTTGTTGCTGGAAAAACTGCATGCAGAGCGAATGTTAAATAATTATTACATTCTCAATAATAACTTGTTTTTTTATGTTGTGAAGGAGAATTTTTATTACAGAAAAATACACTTATTTCTTATTTTAGAAACTCAAAATTAGCATTTTATTCGGTAAGGATGATGTTAATAATAGACTGCTTCTAACTATTAGGGGAGCGCATGGTTTAAACCCTTTCACCTTCCGATGATTCCATTTAGAATCATCATTTTGGTATTTTTTCTCACTAGGTTAAGCTTGCAATTTTGTATCGTTAGAAAGTAAAAAAATCTTTTGTCATTTTTGTCAATTAAATGAAAATGTGAAATGCATGGTAAAATAAAATTCACTGGCGAAACAATTTTAGCAAAATATTTAACCCTAAAACTTTCGTCATAAAGCAACGTTATTAAACGATACATTTTACGCCACACAGTTAACGACACAAAAATTAAAATTCCAGTCTCCAATTTTGTTTAATTTTACAATTTTTATTTCAATCATACGAATATTTTTTTTTAAAAAATAATTCACAATTGAATCGATGAGTGCAGAAACAACGTCAGTCACAAATTTCAAATTTTTCAGGAGGGAGAAAAAACGTAATAACCCCTCCTCTATTTCTGCACAGTCGAAACAAACGTCTGCGTGAACACTTCAATGGTCCTAAACAATCGATAAAACGTAAATTGGTTGGATCCAAAGATAGAATTTAAAAAAAAAAAAAACTACTTGGATCAAATGAACATAAAGCAAATGTTTTCTAAAGCAATCTAGTAATGTACACATTTTAAGCTGCAATAAAATGCTGTTCTTTTCCTAAACATTACCATTTTTTTTCACTGTCAAGTTCCCATTTATCTTTTACAAATATATTTAAGTGAATATTAAAGCCAACTGAGCTGTGATTTTGATACTTTTTTGTTTGACCACTTTCAATTCAAACAATAATTTTTTTTCTTAGCGCATATTTTTTTTTTACACTTTTTCTCATTTCCTCTTTTTTGACTTTTGGTCAATCACATCCCTGCATCCTGTATTTACGGAACTACTCAACAGACTAACGTATTTTTTGCACCCAACACACATCTTGCCTTTCTACGCTTATTTTCATTGAAAACGAGTTTTCGGACTTTTTTGACTGAAGTGGTTTCTGCACTCACCGATTCAATTGTAGCCGGCCACAATTTCCACAAAATTGTACAACCCTGCTGCACAATAATCGAACCTTGAAACCCCCTAATGGATGCACACGGGAAGTTGAGAAAAATTAATCAACATTTGTTTAAATCCATCTTCATCCATCATCGAGAACTTCCTCGTCGTAATTCGCTGTTCAACTTGAACAACTTTCTCTCACAATGCTGACTTTCTCGACAAAACGAATCTTTTAGATACTTGTTTGCAAAGATTGAAAATCAGCCAAGCGTTATATGACGCTTTTTTATTTAATTTTACAACTATATAATCATAGTTTCTTTGTCTGTGTTTCTTATTAGGAAATGATATTGAAAACAAAGACTGAATTGGATTGGTTGTTATCTCATTAACGTCCTATTTGTGGATACTATCAACACCTTTATTTCTAAATAAAAACGTTGAGTTTAAGTTTAAAAACTTGTTTTTCACATGTAACTTAGGCAGCCGGAATCAATTACATTACTATTTCTAGCCTCCTTTAGGAGCTTTAACACAGCCAATAACGCCTTGTAATTTAGAACCCTGTTCAAGTGACGACTGTAACTTAATTTGTTCTACGTAAATTGTTCTCTTCTATGGTCTTCATTTGTCTTAAATTTTGTTTATTCCGATAAGATTAAGCTGGATTAATATTAAGCAGAATTAAAATAAGCTAATTGTCAAATTTTAAATAAATGCATTTCGAGAAAATCAAACGTTAATAAACGATTTTTTGTTTAATTAGGTTCTCTTTAATGAAGTTCATTTTGATTTGATGATTTTTTTATAAACTCCTTTGGTTTTACAATCATGTTTCATATAAGAAGCACATATCCATGTTTAAACTTTAAAAACTTAAATACTCCCAATTAAATTGCTTTGTATTTATTTCTGTGTCCCACACGCATACAAACTTCCTTGACACTTCATTTCAATCTCAATGTCCCTTGACTGGTTCAAATTTTAAAATGAATTTCACCAACTTCTCTCAGATAGCTCTAGATTGACTTAAGGTCAACCAAACCTTATTTATTCAACATACCCCGAGATTCCCCCCTAAATCTATGAAGCACCCCAAAACTCACTCCCAATAAAGATCGCCCTAATATATGAACACGGCCGAGCTTTGAAGAGTTACCAGTTACCACATGTAGAACGATAAAATGACGAAAAAGCGGGGGGGAGTAACAGAACCAACGATACACCACACGATAAATGGGCCGTGGGGCAATATATAAAGTCGTCCTCATCCCTACTATATTACGAGGAGCGGGCAATAAACGGATATCCCCCCTTCGAAATATGCCCGGGTGATTAAATGGCAAAGCAACTATAGGATGCTTGGAGTTGATATTCATTAACCCAACTATAATAATAATTTATTGGTATACAATAAAAAAAAGTTTTACAAAAGTAAAAGACACCTTGATGGGCAGCTAAGGCCTTTACAGAAGTATGGGATTTACTAAAACAAAAATTGCGCAAGCGGAGAAAAAAAGAAAAAGAAAAATAAGTTATACAGTACATAAATACACAAAAACTAAAATCTGGATAACCAGCCCTCGAAAAGAAAAATGTACAAATTTCAACAGTGACTAAAAGAAATTTTTTAAATCAGTGATACTAATATTCATTACAAAGATTTTTAAATTTGTCTTAAAAACTCATAGACTGTTTGAATTCTGGATATGAACTGGTAATAAATTAAAGAATTTTGGAGCTAAATATTGGAAGTTTTTTTTCTTTATTGGGTCTTGGAATTTTAAAAATACTGTTGGGTCTACGTGCTGAAATATTTGACAATTTAGTAAAAATTCTGGATGTTCATACACAATAATGCATAGTAAATAAATATCGTAATGCATAAGTGTGTTTGTAACTTTTAAAACCACAAATCCATTTAACTTTACGAAAAATAGGCTAAGCTTAGCTTGAAATAAGCAATTCAAATTAAAGTCAACCATTAAGTTTTAGTTTTGATGGCGTTGAAAAATCTGCTTTTGATTATGATAGAACAAAATACGAGACAAAAAATCGACACTATCAGATCTAGAGCACTGCAAAAATTGTAAGACATACTGTTAAAAATTTGGAATTTCACCTAAAAAAATGTTTCTGTAGCTGTAATGGGTATGTGGTAAAATTTTCGCCATGCTTTGAGTATTCGGTTAAACTGTTTTTCAGATTTTGGTAGCAAAAACTTGATAAATGGTTCAACCTAATGCAGAGAAAATATTCTGAAGCATTTCACAACATAGCTGTTACTGCTGCTACTGACCTTTTTATTTGGTGAAAGGACCTAATGTTTAATGGTGTAAATAATAATGACACAATAGGTTCCAAGACTCTGCAAAAGTGCTAGTACATACATTATAGGAAATTGTTTGAAATGATAGTCTTTCTTGTTCATTGTCAGCGTTTTGTTACAATATAGAAGATGAGAGATTATATGAAACTGTCTTTGAATAATCTCTCCTCTTGTCTTTTCCTTCCAGTAATTTCAATTCAATGACCCCAACTTGGGAAAATGTTAACTAAATGTTACATTTCTTCGTTTTTTGCGTCAAAAATTATACAAATCATACACTGTTAAAATTTTGGCGCAAGATTGCACCGGAATCCTGGAACTGCCACCACTATTTGGAGCTTGAATGTAAATATTTTGTGGTGAAACCATAGCTTTGATACCCCGCAAAAGTAATGAAACAATGCTCCAAATAGTGGTGGTAGCTAGAAAGTGCCACCACTGTTCCGGTGCAATCTTGCGTCAAAATTTTTAACAGTGTAGAGAGACCAGGATGCATGGGACGAAATTAGTGACACATTTTCAAAACTGTTCTTTCGATACCGCGGTAGATTCGGCTTCCGAGCCTCACCAAAGGGTCCATAAAGGACCTCCGGTCATCTCATCTCGGTGGAGGCCATGTGGACTCCAGGATGCCGTTAATATCTCCTCCCAAATAAGGTCATTTCTGCAGCAGCAGTGTCGAGCGATTGAGCTTAATGTGGTGGAAATATGCGATGGCCACAACAAGAAGAGCTCCGCAATTGAGTTAGGCCCGTCCTATTTATCATCGTTGCAAAGGAATGCTGTGCATGCCTGCTGCAATTATCTCGTTATTGTAATTAGCCCCGCTCGCTTTTTATATTTTGCTGCTGGCCATTATTGTTATTTTACTTTGAATGCCTTGGCTTCATTAAGGTTTGAAGTCAGCAGTTAGTCTTCATTTTGTTTGATGCGTTATCTTTTTGACTTCTGACGCGTGGCCGTTGGAATGCTTTTAAAGTTAGTCAGCAATATTTTGTGGCTATAGGTCTGTTGATACCGGATTTCAAGTTCCTGTGAATCAAAGATTGATCTTTCAGCCCATAAAGTAAAGGTTCGGATCATCCAAAGGTCCTTAAATTAGTAAGACACAAAAAATTAGTTGCTAATTGTCAGTTGTTAGTTATGTTTTTCATTTTTCTGATATGTTATCTTTGAGTAGACATCGCTTTTTATATTTTAACGTTTGCTGTTGGCCATCATTGTTATTTTACTTGAATGCCTTGGCTTCATTAAGGGTTGAAGTCACCAGTTAGTCATTTTGTTTGAGGCGTTATCTTTTGACTTCTGACACGTGGCCATTATGGGATGCTGTAAAGTTAGTCAGTAATATTTTATGGAAGTTATTGCTGGATTTCAAGTTCCCATGACTAGGAGCTCTCGTCCCACAAATGTTTGAAATCCAACGGTCATTGTAACAGAGCTTAATTGTAAAATAACTGGGCTGGCTCTGCACTGTTAAAAATGGTTGTTTTCACCATGGGGGCAATAATGGTTAGTAGTTGCTGCAAAGGCTGTGTGGGAAAATGTTTTACCATATATTTGGTTTTCAGTTGAACCAGTTGTCAGGTTCTGGAAACAGGAGTATAAAAAATTGTTCAACCAAATTCCGACATTATGGTGAACCACTTCACCACATAGCCGTTGCACTTACTACGAAAAATGTCTTGGTGAAAAATGGTGGCACTAAAATTTTAACAGTATGAACATAGTCCAAGTCATGTCGAAAGGAGTGGATCCTTTGTGTGTTAAACCTCCGACAGGATCACTCCAAACGAGTGATTTTAACTCAGTCTGATTTAATATTCACTCCTTTCCAGTGTCGAAAATGCACTTCTCCTACTGGAGTGGATTTCACTCTTTTGTTTTAAGAGTGTGTGTCATTCTTTTCATGTTCTTCGTCAGGAATTAACTCTACCTAGCCAATGTAACTAAAGAAAGGCAGATGATTGTTTTTCGTTTAAAAATCTTTAATTCGAGTATAACAATGCCATTGTTTTTAGCTGAAACTACCTTCAATAGTTTTATGTCGATTTTTCTTCATTTACTCTCTCATGGCTCGTGCCTCTTGGAATTGGTGACAATTTAAAATCTTCTGGCAAGTTGCCATTTGGGTGCTCTTAAGTTTGTCACTTCATCCTCATAATTTGTCGGAGAATTTACAAAAAAAAAATTTGCTGATTTTCTTAGCATTTTTAACCAACGTTATACCTTTTATCTTTCATATAAAGAGCTCGTTTTGATAATAGTTTAACTTCACTCGAAAAATTATATTTAAATTTTCATACTTTTATTACTGATTATTTTCTTGGTAAATAGTATCATTATTCTCCCTTACTTTCATAAACTACTAACTCGAAGTAGCACTACAATAAAATTATTAAAAAATTATCATCATCTGTTAGTTAGGGAAGCGTTCATAGCGTAAGAAAAAAGAAAAAGTACGAGTTTGATTTAATTTAACCCATTCAAAAGAAAAATTAATTAGCCAGAAGATTAAAGATGATTAAGATGTAAAAAACTATAATATTACAACGGGGTTTTTTTTTGTAAAGTAATAATGTTACATAAAAAGTTTTTTTTTATAGAATAATTTTTTGGCTAATAAGCTTTTCTTTTGGATGGGTTCGATCAAATCAAACTCGTATTTTGTCCTGTGTATTTTGTGCTCTAAAGTTTTATGAAAAGCCAGAAAAAATATTTAATTTGCACTTGCATTTAAAAAAGAGGGTTGAAACTTTTCTCGAACACATTTCTCACGCTCATGAATGAAAAAAAAATCGGTCTTCAAATATCTGTGTGTTAGAATAATTCGTTGAAGCATATTTATCAAAACAACATACAGTCCAATTTATGCAATAATTTCCAGTTTCCATAATAACATAGAAAGTGTAAAAAAATCTATATGATGATTCATATTATGTCTTTCCATTTCTTTTCCTCAATCTGTTATTACAAACTCCAGTGTTTTCCTTTTTTTAAAAAAATCTAATAACGATATTTTGATCCGATGTGGTTAAGATCCGCAAAAGAACAGAGAGCCCCATAAATTATATATAAAACAAATAAACTATCGGACCGCAAAAAACAATAAGACCGCAAAAAAAAACCTTCAATATGTATTTTTTTTTCTCTTACTCCGTGGTTCCCTTACATTACATAAAAATTTGTTTAAATTCCCCGGCTCGTTACAACCGACCATAAACTATATTTACTTCCAGTTTATCAAAACTTTCTGGCAAAGACAATAATGATCTTCTTGTCAAATGAAAAGGATACGATACAGAAGTACCGGATAGATGCTGGGATCATTGGTAAATAACTGAAAAAAATTATAGGATTGTAGGGCTCGGCGTAGGTGCCATGTTTGGCGAGGAATCGCTAATGGGATTTCGTATTTTTAATTTGCAATAATTTGTTTGGAAATGAATGTTTTTCGATAAACTTTATGTTATTGTTTCCGTGAGCTTAAGATTGTGTATCTTGGTTTTGATATATTTTTTGGAAGCCTACAGGATAAAATCGTATGTTATCCATTTTTAAAAATCACCATTAAATTATTTGAAAACACTTGTTATTGTATATTTTTCTTTTTTTTGTAAATCTTCATAATGAGGACTGGGGAGCCCAGTCGGTTAAGCAGTCGCTTAGTATGCGGAAGGTCCCAGGTTCGGGTCCGGGCATCGCCAAAATTATGTAATTTGTTGGAGAAAATATCATTTATAGTAGCAATTATTACACAAGGTATAACGTTCTTTTTAAAGCTTGAATACGTCTTTTTTTATTAATAATACTTGCAACTTTTAAAATATAGTATAAGAATAGTTAACAGTTATTAATTAAAAGTTGCATATCTTTTAAATAATTTTTTTTTAAAGTTTTTACAAACAGTTCGTATTTATTGAAAAGTAAAATCAACTGGTAACGCTCTTTGGCGGTACAAGTTGGCGATCTGTGACAATGGCAGTCCTGCTGGCCACGTCTCGCAAATTGGCGGTTTGGCGACGTTGCGGGTGTTGAATTACGAATTCGCGTCTCCCCTTATAATCTTTGGGAGTTGAAAACTGAAAGGGATCGACTTTTCTCTCCTTTTTTTTTTTGTAACAGATAACAGATCGTTAGAAGATATCCTGACACACCGAGTTGCGAAGATTTCAGTAATTTCACTGATAAATGATCGCTTTTAATGTGTCGTCTGGAATAAAAATAAATCTCGCCAAATCGAAGACACAAAAGATGGCGGATCAAAAAACAACAAGCTGTACATTAAAAATAAAAAAAAAAGAATACGGTTAATCAATAAAATGGCGGGCACATGGAACTATTAAGATTCTATGTTGGAAGATTCGATTAACTGTACGTTTCAAAAAGGGTTTTGTTTTCATTTCATTGAACTGGTTTTTATACGTCATGCTTTTTGGGAACATCATTAATCAGATTGAAGGCGTATGTTCGATTTACAAAAACCACAAGCAGATAATGAATTGGTTTTTGTAGGCGCAGTGTTAATTTCTCTGTAATGATTAGTAACACGATATAAGTTTTTTTTTGTTGTCCCGTATTTTTATCGAAAGCGGTATTTTAACGGAGTTTTTTCTTTAAATTCGACTTTTATTTGTGTAGAATTTGTTGGCGTTATTCGAAATTAGTTCTGACAAATTATTGCTTTGTTCCGTTCTTGATTAAAAGTGAATTTTTTTTAAGAAACCATTTTTTGCTAACTTTCGTATTTGTATATTTTACAGCAGATGATATATAAGTAATTTTGATTGCAACAATTAATTGCGTTTAGTGAAAGGTAGTATTTTGAAATGAAAAATATGTCAGTATAAAAAAAGCTATACGCATTCTGATCTGCTAAAAAAAATTCTAAAGTTATATGAAACTAGTCAAGATATATATATAAAAAAAGATAAGTGAATTCCATTTCAAATAAAAATGTATTAAATCTTTTTTTTTGCGAATATTATGACATTATTTAAACTTAATAACAGTGTATACGATCAGCTGAAATTAATTTCTTATGACATATTTTTTAAATTTTCAAACGCAATCGATTATTTTAAGAATAAAAAATGTGTAACGAGTTTCGTATTTTTGCAAAAAAAAGTTTTCATTAAATATTATCATTAATTTGAAAATGAAAGATAGGTTTGATTTATTAAAATGTTACTTTGGAATCATAGTTTTTTACAATTTTTTTTATGTTGAGTCAGCATAAGTAATTACATTTCTTTTGCAGAGTAAAACCTACATTATACAAACATCAGATTTTATTTCAATATTAACATTTGATATATTTATGTAAGTCAGATATTTTCTAGCTCCAAAGAATATTGATAATATTAGCAGGGGGGACACTTTTAATGCATAAAAAAATTAAATATCATCGAAAGTAATTATTACTATCGAGTTTATATATATTTAACTTTTCAAACTATATTTGAAGCGTAAAACTGGAAATTAAAATATGGAAAAGGACAAAGTAATAAAAATGCATTTCCAAAACTTTAAAAAATGACTTTGTTTAAATTGAATTTTAAAACATGGTTTGTCAGTAATTAAATATTGTTTTTAAAAGAAAGTTTATTTAAACAAATTTCAAACAGCAAAATTTGAACTCTGAATTGCATAAAATCTTATACCTTTTTTTTCCCATGAAAAAGTACTAATGATCATTATTTCTAGTAAATACCCAGAACGAGAGGTGTGGCATTACTGCAAAAAATTGCGCAGCAATTCTAAAATCGAACAAAATAAACATGAAAGAAAACCGCTCCTCACCTTATAACAATCGAAATCAGGAAAAGATCTATGTCTTGAAACATGTCGATTAGTCCTTGGGTGTGATCGTAAAAACTGTTATTAGATATTCGTGAGAAATAAGAATAAAAAGAAGTTCCAATAAGCAAATCGAACATTGGAACACCACCGCGGAGGTGGTTTCTTAGAAAAGAAGAAAGAAAGAAATACTGCAAATTGATAGTTGTGGGAGGTATGGGAAAATTTGACTTTTTATTAAGTTTAATTTTGTTTTTCTTTCTACTTCTTGGGATTTTTTTTATGTTGATGATTTAGGACTCGCGGTTACCTGTTAGCACATTTCTTTTGTAGTTATTTTTTTTCAAGGTTTTTTTAAAAATAGGGTATTAAACTTAGTTTAAGAATCAGTTACATCAGTTTATTTTTTAAAGGACCATCTCCGGTTTTACCGAATAACAATTAATAAAATAAATAATTTTTCAATTTGTAAACTACATTAAAAAAAATTATAGTTTTTTAGCATATTTTTTTATTAAAGTTTTGAGAGAGAAAGTACGCTGCAGTTGGGAGGGCTCATTTTAACATTGGTGATGTTTTTCATTCATTGTTTTTTATTGGTGAGTGAACAGGCCCCGTAGGAATCTATCTGACATCTGATTGGTTATCCTGGTCATTAATTAAAATCCAATATGTTTATTGACTGGACATTTTTGTGTTCATTCACTGGTAAAAGTACTGTTCATTCACTTGGCTTTTTGTACCACTTTTTATTTATACCCCCAAAAGACCCAAAGCAATGCAATATAAAGTTCACCTCCTTTATTTTTTTTGTAGAATTTACATTTAATGGCAGATGTGTTCACATTGTCACAAACCCTCTAGCTATATTTTCTTTAAATGTATGAAGTTTCTTAAAACAAATTGTGCTTAAGCGTTCATTCACTGGTTAGTCTACCCTACTTGTTGTCTGAGCGCAAATACGAACACTATAAGTAGTTGGTTTCCAGAAAAATTTGATTTATCATACATCCCCCCCCCCCCAAAGGTTTATTTTATTGAAGCCCCAAAATCTAATTTCTAATCGAGCTGAGCCATTGAAAACTACCCAGACCAATGTGCAAATTACCTAATGACCACCACTTCCCCGAATTTCTCCGCGGCCTTGAGCAGAAAGCAGAAGCCATTTAGAATCCATGACGCAACCGATCGGAATACACAAAGAGCAAAAAACCACCTTCCTAATGTCCTCCTTCACGTTTCTCGCCCTTTTCCGAGTATTGAAAATAACGGAAGTTGTCGAAGCCGGTAGAGTTAAGATGGAGATGATGTTTTGCGCCAAGTAAAGTGAAGCCGTCGAAAAGACGCCAACTAGCAAGGCCAACCAAACAGAACGCTGACTCAACGTTATACTCCGTGCCAACCTAAGTTGGGTAAAAACAAATAGTAGAAAGGCAGGAGGGAAAGCGTGGTTGGTCCGTTTGTTGGAAACTCTTGCAAGGTAATATTTACATGCAAAATGATCTGAATACAATTTAACCAAAATACACTTTTCATTCTGATTAAATTGCCAAATTTTCTCAAATAATATTCCAATCTGTTAGACTTTGAACAAAATTAATGTTATAAACGTGTTTTCTAGATGGATTCACAAATAATTTAAGGAACTCTTTACATCCGCGGAAGGACCTTCTCCATACAATAATTCTATTTACCCAACTTATGTTGGCAAGGAGTGTAAGGCCATACAGTGCCAACTCCAAATAGTGGTGACAGCTAGAAAGTTCCAAGATTCCTGTGCAATCTTGTGCCAACATTTTTAACAGTGTAGGCTTACAACATTTTTTACAGTGTAGGCTTACAACATTTTTTACAGTGTAGGCTTACAACTTTTTTACAGTGTAGGCTTACAACTTACATTTTTTACAGTGTAGGATTACAACATTTTTAACAGTGTAGGCTTACAACATTTTTAGCAGTGTATTCTTACAACATTTGCAACAGTGTAGGCTTACAACATTTGTAACAGTGTAGGATTACAACATTTTTTACAGTGTAGGCTTACAACATTTTTTACAGTGTAGGATTACAACATTTTTTACAGTGTAGGATTACAACATTTTTAACAGTGTAGGCTTACAACATTTTTTACTGTTTAGGCTTACAACATTTTTTACAGTGTAGGCTTACAACATTTTTTACAGTGTAGGCTAACAACATTTTTTACAGTGTAGGCTAACAACATTTTTAACAGTGTAGGCTTACAACATTTTTAACAGTGTAGACATACAACATTTTTAACAGTGTAGGCTTACAACATTCTTAACAGTGTAGGCTTACAACATTTTTTACAGTGTAGGCTTACTACGAAGCGATGGATGGCTTCACTTGGCTCACTGTTTTTCCTATTCATTTGTACCTAGCAGCATCTCAATCGTCATCTTAACTCTATATAACCGAACCACACTACTCCGTAATTATCCATCACAAAAAGCCACCGTGTCATTTTTCCCACCACCGCAAGAAAACAAAACAAGCGTTATGCTCCACCAGCTCTTTTTATTCTTTCTCATATGGAACAAAATAAAGGAACATTTTCCGGCGGGGGAAAAAAAAGCAAATTAAGGCGCCGTGGTCATCTGGAGTCGCCATTACCATCCCTTTCGCGCCATAAACGCCCCCCGCTTCTCGCCAAGTCCCCGAAGGTCCATTCGCGGCTTCAATGATCCATTTCCGATGAGGGTTGCAGGATTGGCAAAAAAAGGCGCCAAGTTTTGTTGGTTTGATGAGCCAAACTAATATTTACTATTATGACACACAGCCTAACAGATTTACACCCAATTACAAGATTGAGATAAATACAATTTACAACCACGCCTTACCCGGGAATCGAACCCAGACCCCCAGCTCTGCAGTCCAGAGCTCTAACCGTTACACTACGAGGGCGACAACTATGACAAACTATGAGTTCTCATTACATTTTCATAAATTTATTGGAATTTTCCCCTATTCAACTTCTTGTTCTTGTGGAACCAATTGCAATACATTTCCAAGACTGGTCTAAGTATACAGATTTAATGTATAATATTTCCCCATGCTTTACAGAGTTGTTTTACATCCCAGATGATTCTAACGCCCTAACCTTGTTCAGATGAGCAGAATTGCTTGTTTCAAGTTAGATATTTCCTTCCGACTTTCAAACATGCAATTCCTTCCATCGGTGATCCTCTTGGTGCTTTGTTTCCACCTGACATTGATTCACCAATGGAATTTATTTTCGTTCAGCATTTCTGTTGCCACTCACTTCCTTGAAACATGGCCATTGCATCATGTTTTTTTTTAAAAAAAACTTTAATTACATTGCTTTTAAAAGTAATATCTCCAGTTTTACCCTTTCAGTCCCAGTGATGCCATTTGTCATTATTACTTTCAATATTTTTTCAAAATTTTTATGTCCCGTTATGACATCCAAACACACATCATTCGATTCTTCACACTTTGTTCTATCAGACAATATTTTACATTAATCTCAATAGAAGTCAGAACTACTATTTTTTTTATTTAGAAAATAGTCGACAAGCGTTTCTCCTGTTTTTCAGTTCACTTCAGTTCCACATATTTAAAACACAATTTAAACTATTTCGGTTGAAATAATGACTAAAATTTTTTTAATAATATGGTCAGATACCTTAAAATATATAACTCGAAGTGTTTTTAGGTAATATATATATTTTTATTTTGTTGTTTTCCACAGTTAAAACATTTTGGCATTGTTTCAAAAGCTATTTAAAAAATTTAAATGATTTTTTTTCTTGTGGAATTCGCATATTTGACCTAAAATAAGCTTATTTTGTGAATATCAGATGTTTCTGTAGTGTAGTAAATTTTTGGGACTGAAAGGGTTAACCCGGAAAAAAGATAAAAATTATGTGACCAATTTTTTACAGACCTAAGTTTTAAGCACAATAGTACGGAACTTGTTACAAATAGTTTAATATCGATAAAAAAGGCATCTTTTAAAATAACAGTTGAAACAATTATTCTTGATTGAAATGTCATGTAATTGGGGGATGCAACTATTGTGTAATTATGACGTTTCAAGGTCCGTTTCCTGCAAAAAGTCCCAGGAAAAAATTCGTCCCTAAAAACGCCAAACCAGCAACCCCGACTCACTGGAAGTAGTTCTTTTATATACCAAAGGTGAGAATGTCCAGCCCCATTGATTAAGGCACCGCGGTGATTGACCAGAAGGGATAAAAACCAGAAGTGATCGAGGGAGGGGGGGGAGCTAACTGCCAATATTCTGAGTGGTCATCGCGCAGCCAAATGCCACCTAATCTTTTTCCGGATCTCGTAAAGGGCCCTCTTTTCCCTCTTTGTTGGATCCCAAGCACACACTTCCCGCTGTGTTTATGCCGGGGCATTACTTCTATAAGTAGGGATGGGAAAACGTTACAGTGGATAACCGGATTTTTGGCTTCGGTTAAACTGGGAAAACCTTATTCGTAGGAAGAGGCACATGCAGGGCCTGATCTATCATAAGGCCGGTTAGGCCCGGGCCTTTAGCTCCTCGTCATTTTACTGTGGTTCTAAAATACGACACCCTTCGCCGATAGCCCTCGTGTTATAGTGCGACGATAGTTCAAGCCTAACCTAACCTTTAGCTCCTTAATTATAATTTATTTTATGCTAAGTGCTGTAAACCCCCGAAATTTGAGTAAATTTTAAAATTCTGAAACCTTACTTAGTTTTTAGCTTGACTTTGGACTCAGACATTGACTTAACGTGATTATTTTGGTTATTTTGATCACTGTACCAATGTAAGCCACTAAAATTGTAGCAAAATCTGATATTTCGGCCAACTAACACCATCTGTAAGGGTAACCATATCTAACATTTTCTGAAGAGCGGCCCCCAAAATTTGTTGTGCCCTGTAGTCCGAGTTTTCCTCGGTCCGCCCCAGGGTACATGCGCACCCGATTTTGATCCTGAAACCTCTTGCATGTAGACCCAATACTGAACCATCTGCGATGACAAAGTAATAACTCGGTCGAGAAGGATAGTATTGGGTATTTGGTGCTAACCGCCACAGTACTTTCCTTCCAGTAAGGCTGAGGAGAAGCAATTAATGCTCGTGCTGATCGCCACAAGTTGGTAAAAGTTTTTTTTTTAAATACCAGCTTTATTTAAAACTCCTAACGAAAAATTGTTCCATTTTTTTAAAATCAAAACAGCTATTTAATAATTCAGAAAAAAATACACAAGTATAAAGTAAATTAAAATTGCAAAAAAAGAGAATTATATTAACAAAGATATTAACAAGAGAGGAAACTTCTATGTCCATTCCCAAATTTTTTAAAATACTGTAACCGATTTTTTTTAAAAAAGAACTCGTTTTTAGTAAAGGTCTGGCTTGCATCAGTCCGGTTATACCGACATCCCGGTTTTTTCAACACCGCCCATCCCTACTCCTAAGAGCAGAGATTTCCTCTTGCAATATGATGCCCCGTGAAAAATCGTTGTCAGAAATTAACGCATGGAGTTATGGCAAATCTTTTTCGGCCCACAAATGCACTTCCAGGGGTTGTTTATTGTAACGGAGATTGGGGTTTTGATGCTTTCAAGTCGATACTAAGAATGAGATATGGTGGTTTGTGGGGGGCCCAATGTGTTTTGATGCTAAGATAAAGGTTGTAAGTGTATGCTTGGATTTTCTTTTTTGTTGTCTATTTTGAGCTAATAAATTATAAACTAATGTAAGATTATTGAAAATACCATTCGTTTTCAGTTTGAAATACTTCAATTGGCCTCTGTGGTATATAAGTAAGTATAAGCCATACTATATTTTCAGAATACTTCATTTTTATTTAATTTTTTTAGCTACACTGTTAAAAATTTTGTGCTTGCTTTCACCATAATAATGGTTCCAGTATCTGCAACGGCTGTGGGGTGAAGTGCTTCACCATATTTTCGGTATTAAGTTGAATCGTTTCTCAGGTTTTAGTTTCCAAAACTTGAAAAATGGCTCAACTGAATATAATTAATTTTTCAAAACAAGTTATTTGTAATTTAGTACTAATATTATTATACTTTGAATACTGCCAAAAACGTAATTTCACAACAGTTAATAACCTCCCTCTTTAATTTTGAATACACTTTTACTACTGTCATCTATGAGGATTATTAGTAACTAAAACTTCAAAATGGAATGTAATAAATGAAAAAAAACACAAAGTTGTCGAGAGGGAGCTCTACTTTAATAGAATAAAGTGTATTATGTTACTTGTTGCCAAACGGCAATAGTATGGATTAGAGGGTTAAAAATCAGCAAACCACTCCGTTTCTCAGTCACAATCACAGATGAATAAAAAGCCCTCTCTCCGCACCATCAAAGCTGTGTTTGAAGGTCAATGGTGAGCTGCCTTCCATCACCCTCCCGCTAATTATGCAGTCCATCGGCCGATGGGTTCTCGATCGAACAAAACAACTCGACCAGACACAAATGGTGGTTGGAGGAAACTGCGCGCTCTTGGTTACGTGTTCCCTTTAAGGGGTCTAAGGAGTCTTAAAAATGTGCAAAGAAGGAACTACAAAGCATAGTTTGATCTTTCATGTCATTTTTTAACTACTCAATATACAAGTATAATTTTTTTATATGTAATTCTACAAGATTTATTTAATATGAAACAAATTTTAAAATTTATGAAACTTTAGCCAAAACTAAAATAAATGATATTAAACATAAAGCTATTTGAACACATTGTGATTGGGCTTGCGCGGCAAATTGTGAGGTCAAAATTGAAGACATGACCAAGAAAATGACTTTATGTTGTACAAATATGTACAAACTAGAACTTATACCTAAATTCTCAGCTCAATTTTAATTAGAAATAATTTTTAAAATTTTTTTAAATCAAAATTCAAAAAATTTTATAAATTTTTTTAGAAAAAAGTTCTTAAAATAATTTCTAATTAAAATTGAGCTGAGAATTTAGGTATAAGTCTTTGTTTGTACATATTTGTACAATATAAAGTCATTTTCTTGGTCATGTCTTTAATTTTGACCTCACAATTTGCCGCGCAAGCCTAATCACACTGTGTTCAAATAGCTTTATGTTTAATATCATTTATTTTAGTTTTGGCTAAAGTTTCATAAATTTTAAAATTTGTTTCATATTAAATAAATCTTGTAGAATTACATATAAAAAAATTATACTTGTATATTGAGTAGTTAAAAAATTACATGAAAGATCAAACTATGCTTTGTAGTTCCTTCTTTGCACATTTTTAAGACTCCTTAGACCCCTTAAACAAACAGAATCAGACTTATGAAGCGTTAAAGGACTATGTTCCAGAAAGGATTGAACCAGTGACTACATTTTCTATCCAGAGTGCTACCAATCAATTAACTTTACGAGATTTTTTTAAGTAATTAGATTTTCAACCATGGAATCAGTATAAAACCTTAAAGTCCGCCAGGTATTCGGAACCTCCTTTCGAATTTTTGACCCCATCGCAATACTACCGTATATTTTATGTAAGGTAATTAAAGGTAAAAAAAGAAAAACTTTATTATCTAACTACTTCGAAGAAAGTATTGATAATCACTGACTGAAATAGGGCCAGAAGCGTTTGATCTTGAAGTTACAGCTACCCAATTACCAAACAATCTGTCGACTCAAAACCGTGTATTGATGGAAAACATGGTAATAAAGTAAAAGTTTCAAAAAAAAGTTAACACAGACAGTAACTGCTACTTCAAACGTGTAGAAGACACAAAATCTCCCTTTCGTATTTTCAAACCTATCGCAGTACTTTCATTCACTTATATTTCCTACAAGATAATAGGTACACTCTTAAAACAAAAGAGTGAAATCCACTCCAGTTGGAGAAGTGCATTTTCGACACCCTAAAGGCATGCATATTTTCTCAGACTGAGTTAAAATCACTCGTTTGGAGTGATCCTGTCGGAGGTTTAACACACAAAGGATCCACTCCAAAAAGAGAAGTGCATTTTCCAGTCTGGAGGAGTGAAATCCACTCAGACTGAGGTAAATTGGGAGTGTTTGTTTTAAGAGTGTCATTGAAAGTAATATTAGTTTCAAAAGAAGTCGATACAGACAGTAACAGCTACCTAAAACCAACCCCTTCCCCGCGTGATTGGCGTCCGCCTCACACCAAGGCATCGCTTAATTAGAACCGGAAGTCGAGCGGCCGAACAGGAAGCACGGTAATTACGATTCGAACTGTCCGAACTGCTCGACCAAAAAGATTACAATACTCAATACATTAACAGGTGCAGGGGGTGGTGGATTTGACTCTTTATTCTTTTATTTTTTTCCAAGTGATAACGGATATTTTTTGATAGAATGTATAGTACCGGTTCGCAGCAGAGCATGCGATTGCTTTATAATGTCTTTCCTTCGAAGTTGTAGGGGGTATATTTCGGTTTTTGTGTGTAGGTGAGGCTACAAAGGGGGGAAATTAGGGTTTCGTTTTCGTTTGTTATTTTAGGTAATGGATGAGGTGCCTTTCAATGTCTTAAGCGCTTTTTAATTTGTGTTGAGTAATACTTTTTTTTCGTATGAAGGGCTATTGCGCAAGTGTTTTGAAAGTGAAATGGTCCTTAACGTAAAGTCTTCTACAACCCCGGTGTCTATGTAGAACACAAAAGCTTTCTGCACCCTAGGATGGGGCAACTTCGACCCAAGCATAAAAACCCCTGTACTAATGTTCTTTTTGAATATTTTTCTTGCTAGTATATCAAGGCAGAGTTGCCACTAATTAAAAAAGGCACATTTTAAAAATTATATTTAACGCTGAGTTATGTATAATATGGAAAAGCTTGGGTCAAAGTTACCCCATTTGGACGGTATTTATTTGATCTGGAATGGATTAAAATTATAAAAAACCATTTATTACCCATGCATGCTTCCCTATTTTAGAAAGTTATATTTAGAAGATAAGAAAGTTATATTTAGAAGATAACCGGGTTAGAGCACACTCACTGTTAAAAATTTTGCTCTTACTTTCAGCATAATAATGGTTCCTAGTAGCTGCAACGGCTGTGTGGTGAAATGTTTCACCATGTTTCCGGTATTTAAAGAGGGTTATTTTGAACTATATTTAGTAGTTTTCTAATAATTCTTATCAAAGTTGGAATTTTGTAGATGGTTTTTGACGCATGACAAAAATTCTAAAAATTGAAATTATTTAAATTCCAACGCAGTTAATATTTTTAAGTATTTTTCCATAATGTATGAGTATTAAAGATACATATATTTTTTTTAGGGAGGAATAAAAAAATCATGAATTACAAAGTTAATTTCAAATGGCATATTTCTTGTGTAAGCATGGAGGAATGAGTAGTAGGGAGAGAACATTGCCTATTCCCCGCCATTGAGCGGGGTGAAGTAACTGTAAGGTATAGCAGGGAAGCTAAATACAGGGAATGATTGCCAACCCACGCGTTTGACTCCATAGCGTAAGTGCTACTGCAAACTGTCTTCTCTGCAATAAGACTATCCGCATCGGAAAAACGGTTTTACGAATCATTTTTTTTTTATTTCAACATACGAGTATTTCTTTCCGGGCATATTTTTTCGCAGTTAGGCATTTTGCAAAAAGATAATATGATTCATAGAAAATAATCTTCTAAATCGAATAATTTTATGAAAACAAAATACCTTCATGGAAAATGAAATACTTTTACAGCAATAAATAATAACACAATGCGTTCAATTCAAAAAGATTTCAATTAATAACCCAGTTGTATCACGGTTGGCGAGGCACCACAATTAATGTTCATTATAAATATTCATTGTAAAAGTAATCATTTTTATCATTGTCAATTTCTTTGTCGAAAACTGCGTGATCTGAATAATTTCCAGTTCAGAAGAGGGCGTTTTAACCCTAAAACCTTCATTGAAGCGTCACTTGAGTTTGAAATCACTGGGAGTCACCCGACAAATACGCACCGATGACCATACGTATTCGAATACTACTTGGTTGTAGATAATTTTGGGTTATTTTTACTTGTTTTTAAATATTTTTTTTTCTTCTTAGGTTGTCTTGTTTAATTTGTTTAATATTTTTTTTTCAACTCTAAATTTTGTTGTAAGTTTGTTAACTTTTTTTTGAAATTTATTGTTTTTTTCTATTAAATAATCAAATGCAGTTTGTTGGTTGGATGCAGGCTTACTGGTATTATTATAATTTTTTTTTTAATCCTTTGAAATGATCTCAGAAAAAAAGAAAATTTGCATAAAAGTTATTGTCTAGAAAATACTTAAACATTATATAATGCTAAACATGTTTTAATAAATTGTTAAACCATGACTTAAAACATGATTATCAGAGATTAAATGAAGAATATATTGCGAATCGAAGTTTACAGTTACCACAACTTCTCCCAAAATATTTAATTTGTTTGTAAAAAGAATAACAAACGTTTCTGAATGTGTGGAATCAGGAAATAAATAACTTCTTTAAAAACAACTATTGTAACATACACTTGTTCTTCCAAATGTAACACTCATCATCTATACCCTACTCCAAACTGCCCCGTGGTGCGTACGTTTCCGTTAAATCCTCAAACACATTGTCCAGAATCTTGAAAGTTGATGGCTTTGTTGCGAATTGCAGACCTCACTGTTTGTCACATGGACCGTCAAGCATGCGAAGGTGGGGGGGGGGGGGAAAGAGCGAAGTATTGTATATAGTGGCGAAGCAGCCTTGCCCACGACTGTACCACTGTCCACTAGTGGAGCGTGGGGGGGGGGGGGGGGAGGATTTTGGTATGAGTTTTATTTTGAAAGAAAAAGTTGCAATAGGAATGGACTAACCAGTGAATGAACACTATTAAAACGAACGAGCGATTTTAACTCAGTCTGATTAATTTTCACTCCTCCAGTCTGGAAAATGCACTTCTCCTTTGGACAGGATCACTCCAAACGAGTGATTTTAACTCAGTCTGAGTTAATATTCATTCCTTTCCAGTGTCGAAGATGCACTTCTCCAACTGGAGTGGATGTCAGATAGCTTCCTACTAGTACATGGGAAGAAGTCAGTGTATTGCCAATCCATCTATAATGGAATGATTTTCAATCTTTATTTTTTAATTGTATTTACCAAATGTTCATTCACTGGGGCCTGTTCACTCACTGGTCAGTCTACCCTAATGTGCGTTTGTATTGAGAAAGTAGTGCCTATAGAAGACAATGTACCCACATAGCCATTCATTATCCAGTAGACATCTATAAGACGTTATTCGGAAAATCCATGATATCCATAAGAATTTGAGTTTACCATCCATAGACGTCTTATAGACATCCGTAGTTTCCGCCGAGTGATATCCATTAGGAAACTATTTGACAGCGATATTCTAGACATTACGGGCGTGTTTTAGACTTTCTGGATAAATTCGTGCTATGGTGAACGTCCATTAAAGGTCAACAAACTCCATGAGCAGTCTTATGTACTTTGTGGATATCTATTAGACCAACCCTAACAGCAAAACATTTCTCGACGAGGTCTACAATATCCAATAAATATACCAATTCTAGACATGTTCTATACATTTTGAATTTGTGGATGTGATAGAATGCACCTAGAACAAATAGTTAAAAAATGCAAAGATAGGTGGCGCCACTAATGAATTTTTAAAATGGGTTTAAAAATTATTTTATTGTTTAAAAATTATTTTTGAACTAGGGTTATTTGTTACATTTGGTCACTGAGCGTTTGACGTATATCAACGAATTTTTTTCACTCTCATTGCCGGGAGACGCTTCTATCGGGGTTCGAACCACAAACCTTCATGGTCGTAGATTGGTGCGCTATCCGTTAAGCTACAGGGACTTGGTCGAAAAGCGCACATTTAGGTTCTTAAGGAGAAGTCAAATACTTAGCAACTAGGGAGGGTTTTTTTAATGCTATAAAGTCCCATAAAATACTTAGAGATTTCTTTGAACCAATTTATTTTAAATTGCTAGATTTTTTTAAGACTTGAAACTCATGCTTATAATTTTTCAAAAATAAAAGTTTCATTTAAAGGAACCACATATTGACATTTGTTATAAGTTCAAATGTGTTTCTTTGCATTTTCATTTTTTTATCGTATTGTTTTTTTAATTAAATTTTTCACTTATTCATTATTTAAACTCATAATTCGTATTTAAAAATTATATATTCTTCCCTATAAAATTCAAAGCTTCTTAAAATCGCAAATAGCGATGAAGAGTTATTTTAAAATTTACTTTTTTGCGTAGTTGGTTCCTCTAAATATTGCTTTTTTTTCTTGAATTTTCTAATTTGTTTTTGGATTTTTTTAATATACATACTTTTAGAATCTATCTTTTTATAAAAATTAGATACCTAAGAAAAAATTGAAATGAAAATGCAAAAAAACCCATTGATTTGTTTTTTTTCTCATAAAAGATAATCGTTTGTTTTCCTTTTGCCCTTTTGATTTTAGTATTTTTAGAATTTTTCAGTTTATAAAATTCAATTACCAAAGAAAAATTAAAGTTTAAAATGTGAAAAAAAACCAACATTAATGTATTCATATTTCTTCTCATTAAAAGATTACTTATTTTTGTAATTTTAAAAAACATTATCTTCTTTAGAAAAAAAAAACACAGAGCTTTTAACATAAAAATGAATTTACAAATCCAAATTTTCCATTTACCATAATCGGTTTTAATTATTTAATTTTTAATCTGTTTAATTTCATAAAGTTTTCAGTTTAACTCTCTAATGCATACTGTTGTCTATTGCATTCCATTATGAAGTTTTTGTTACTAATTACCCTCATGGATGACAGTAGGAAAAGTGTATTCAAAATTAAAGAGTGAAAGTTATTTTTAAATCGGGTGTACGGTTTAGTTACGTTTTTTTTTTTAATTTAATCCCAAGAACAAATACCTGGAAAATTGAAATAGGAATGTAAAAAAAATAATAATTTTAATAAAATGAAGAAAAAGCTTCAATTTTATTAAAATGAAGAAAAAAACTTCAATTATTTTCTTCATTTTATTAAAATTTAATTTTAATAAAATGAAGAAAAATATTTAATCTTAATAACCTAAAACTTTAATAAAATGAGACCTTATGACTCTATATATATTCTTCTTATAGTTCTTATTTTTCTCAACAAATAAAAATTTCATTAAATTTAGAGTTGGTTATTTTTAACATTTCCTCATTTCATCCCTTTTTTTTAAATTAAATCTGGACACATTATTGAAATAAAAAAATCTCGGGAAAATTCGGTGGGAATGTAAGAAATTAAAGAAATTTTTGTATCTTCTTTGTGGAAAATACGATGAACTACTAAAATTTAAAATTAATTTTTAAAAAAATGATGTTTTTAAATTTATTCGTTAGTTATTAATGTTAAGACTTAGTTTAAAAATTTTCGAATCTTAGTTTATATATGTTTGAAGTCATATTTTGCTGTTCCATAGGCTTAAAGTCATATTTTGCAGTTCCATATTAAAAAAAATACAATTGCTTACAAAAAATTCTTTATAATATTTGGATGCCTAAAAATTTACTGCGAATAAAAATGGACTATCAGAAACTACGTTAGAAAAATTATTACAATTAAAAGAATTATTTTCAAGTGTTTCTTTTTAAAGAATCGTGAAGTCATTTGCACGAACTCTTTTTTTAACTTTTTCCAAAACCAGGTGTCGCTGTGTTTTTAAACTATAATAACTTTTTATCGCCTATTAGGCGCGATTGCAATGCATCAGCGAGCTTTTTTTATCGCCAGTGAAATTTGAGGCCCCCTCTACGAATAATTGCTTTTTTCCCTTGGGCAGTTTCAAGTGATTACTCGTCTTTGACTAAGGAGCTGGATTTACAAGCCCCCCTCCCCCCTTCGGACAATTTTGAACGGGAGGTTTTCTCGCATTCTGGATGTTTTAGTTACATGGCATTTTAGCTAGTTTCCTTCTGAAACTCAAGCTCACTATTACTATAATAGCTTTTGGCACAGTGTTTTGTAGAAGTAAAGAAATTCTAAGAAGGGATATCAGTTTTTGAAACCATATTACGTGATTAAAAGTTAATCTTTTGTAATGATTGCCTAAAAGAATTAATTTTTTATGGCACCAAAAAATCTTTTCTGAAAATTAATTTTTAAATGTTTTAAAACAAATTTGCAAAAGTTAAAACCATGACTTCTTAATGAAGTTGAAGTGTTGGTTTATTTAAAAATTTTGCGGTGTGTGTTCATTTGCGATTTATTCGGCGGTTTGAAAATATGTTTTCGGAAAAAAAACACGTTTTGGATTTATTTATAATTTAAATTAACGAAATTGTAAGATAATGTAATGAAATTATTGAAGTGGGGTCAAAAATCCGAATTTTGCTGTTGGTGAGTGCTGAATCCTCCAAACAATGTTTTTTTTTCTTTGAAAAAAAGTTTCGTCTGTTAAGGTTATGTATATAAGTTATATGTATAAGGTTATAATTCTTTAAAAAGTACTTAACAGTTCTTTCAACCACAATACAGTTCTTTTGTTGTACAAAACATGTGGAAAGTCAATATGTGTGACAGACGATTCCTGCAATCACAATATAATGCATAGATGTATACTTTCTTCAAGAAAATGTGTTACGCGCAGAGCCTTTTTTAAGAAATTTCTGCCCTGGGCGGAAATTCAAGAACTGCCTTTTCCTTTGAACAAAAAAGGGACTAATTAAAACTAACTAAATAATAATACCTGCTTGATTTAAATTTAATTACCAACTTTAATTAAACTAAACCAATCGGCTAAATTTATACCTCCATAAGTACAATAGATTTTTTTTAATGTTTTTGTTTAAAGATTTATACTTATAATTTTATTGCCTATAATTTATAATTTTAAAATTACTGTTTTTATAATTTATTTACTTAAAGATAATTAATTGCTTCAAACTGAACTACATGACCGAATTCAAGTATATGAACTGCTAGAAGAAAGATTTGCATGCTTGTACAAGTTTAAAAGCATGGAAATTGGAATAATGAAAGAGAAAACTAGCTAAAACTTATCCCAAGGATTTGGGTATTGACATCGTAAATAAACTAAAACACCTTAATTACTTTATAACTGAGGACTGTTTTACTGATGAGAATTCATTGACTGCAAGATCACTTTTTAAATATATAATTAACAATGAGTAGTCTGTATATTTCCAAGTGTTATTAGTGCATTAAGAATTTTTCTTTGTCTATTCTGCTCAAATTGTACTGGTGAAAGATCGTTTTCTAAGCTGAAGCACATAAAGTCTCACTTGAGGTCAGTGTTACAAGGGGAAATGACAGCACTCACTCTCATGCCAATTGAACTTGAAATTTTAAGATAGTTAGATTTTAAGGAAATAATTTCTGATTTTGCTCACTCCAAAACCAGAAAACATCTATTTTAGTCATTTTTAGTGTTAAGGTTTGTCAGTTTTTTAACATTTTAAAGGTTTATTTGGTTATTTAAAGGCTTTTGGGGTGGGTGGGGGGAGGGTTATTGAAAGTTTTGAATATATAACAATGCAGATATATATTAATAAGAGCTTCTGAAAAAGTGTTATTTTTTTGTAATAAACACCTTTTCTAAAATTTTTATTTTGTAAGGATTATGCCTGATTCTAGTTTCGCGTTGTTGAGCGGAGGAAAATATTTTTTGGAGGGCAACCATAAATCATTTGACAAACTGCCCCTAAAAATCTGCTGCCCTGGGCGCCCGCCCCCTCCGCCCTCCCATAAAAAAAAAGGCGCTGGTTACGCGGGAAAAACGGCATAGAAAAAAAAGCATAATTAGAATGAACTCATAATTATCGAGATGCATTGTTAATTAACGTCGTTAATGACGGCTTCGAAGGGTTGCGAATACAAATTAGGATTGTGGTATGGATGTACACGAGGGGGTGAAGTTATAATCGAGAAGAATAATGTATTAATTTTTTCTGTTAGAAAGTTATGACATTTGCGACCCAACTTCCGTACTTTTTTCCGTCTGTCTAATTGAAAATTAATTTCAAGTCATTAAAATCGTTGTTTGAAAATATTTCATTTTGGCGTTTAAAAGTTTAAATTATAGCTGGATAGCTGTGTGCGACTTTATTTTTTTTAATGTGTGATAATCTTGTATAGAAACATTTCTTGATGGCACTTACTATTACAAACCCACTTGTTTCGGAATGCGGGAGGGAAGAGACGGCGGGGTACATGACGCTTGTTGATTGATCGCTTAGACCAACTGGGGTCACCTCGCCCCTTTACGGTGACACTGTCGCGTCGGTGCTCGACCGATTTCAATTTCCCCCTAGGTGGTTAAAGGGCCATTCTTGAAAAAACTTACAAAAACATGTCCCCCAAGATATCTTTCATTTGAAGAAGTTATGCTTCCACTTGAATAAATTAAAATAAGGAATATTTTATCTACTTACTAGCGTTGAAACAATTCAAAAAATTATTTATCCTGTGTACAAATTTGTGTCCACAGACTATAACAAGTCATGTCCGTGAGCATGTCTCACCGTCATGTCCGGGAACTGTTTTTGTTAGTTTATACTAATTAAATACCAAATTTTCATAACTAAAGTTGATTTTTAGTACAAATGACACTACTAGAACGTACAAAACATAAAATCTAATCATTAAAATAAATATAAATACACATATTTTCCGTGAAAATAAAATGTCCGACAGATTTTCGTCATGTCCGTGTGCAACTTATTCCTTAACTTGCATAACTATCTAGAAATGATAATAGTACTCTGATTCAATCTTATTAGAATTCAATAATACATTTTTAACGTTGTATCACGTCGATAGTTTGAATACCACAATAGCTAAAAAGTAATTCGAACTTAAAAGTTAAAAATAGGCCATTGACAAGATCATAGCGTCATTTCTGTGGTCAAGATATGAGGAGGTTGACTAATGATTTTCACCTATAATTTTGTATTAATAGAAAGAAATAAGGTATATATTGCAAGTTTCGTCCTCTAAAGCCAAAACCTTTTGCGCCTGGAAGCTCTTATTTACGATTTTGTCATGTCCGCGGGGACCCTCATGTCCGTGTATTCGGTCCATGTATTCCTATATGAATAATTAATATTAATTGTATGATGTGGACTGTTTTTCCAATGCAGTACGTAATTGTAACTCAAATCCAAAGTTTCAAAAACTTTCATAAATATTTTTTTTTAGATTTTTTTTTCTCAAATTGCACGTTTTCTCAGGAGTGACCCAAAAACTAGATAAGCTGCTGTCCCTCGCAATATAAATGGGAATTATAGAGGAAAACTGTACGTAAATTAGTGTTTTTTTTTTTTTTTAAATAAAACACGCTTATTAACAACTTTCAGTCGCCAAATAAAACATTTACAATAACTTTATTTCCCAAAGTTGATCAAAGTTATTTATCGTTTGTTAAACTAATTTGGAGTTCGGAGATAAAATATTTAGTAAAAATGTTTTAAACATAGAAGCAAAACTTTGCATTTTTTTTTTGAAGAATAATTGTACTCTTTTTTGCATCTTTATTATTACATACATAAAAAAATAATTAACCATCCAAAGAACATACTAAAATGTCACAAAAACTGATTTATATCACATAAATTTTTATTCCTTTCTTTTTAAGAAAAAAAAGTTTATTGTACATTTGTTACATTAGAAGTGGCAATGTTGATTTAATTACTATAAAATTGACTTTTTTTGCGCCTTAAATAAGCATTAAGGTTTTTTTAAATGATAAAAATGCTTGTCCAAAACTACTTAGCACTTCTAATATTTTTTTATATTAAATTAAAATAATTTGATCGAATTTACACCCAACCAAATGCAATTCCCGACGAACCAAAATGAAAAACATAACGCTGTAATTATTGCCATACATATGGCGTCAAACATGCTTACTGAAATACTTCGAATTTTTTTTTCTGAGATTTTAATTTGTTTTTTCAATGCGCAGATTTTTTTTGATATGCCAAACTTGTCTGCAGCATAGTTCGCTCTATGAAAGTGGGTGACGTACAGACAGACGGATTGACATCGACTTTTGCTTTATAAACTTAGTATGGAAGCTATATTGATTTTAAAATTTACGGAAAAGTCAACGTTTTGTTTACATATTTAAGACTCTGAATAACATCATAGCTAACATTAAGTCGGATTTTTTTTTTTTCATTTTTACACAGCTTATTTTGAAATGAATCGTTTATGACAAAAAAAGGAAGAAACATAACATAATGCATTCAAAATTATAAAGTACAAATAGAAAAGTTACCGTTTTTTTAGCTTATGTTTATTGATGACTTTTGTCCACATATTTGGCAAGGATTATTCAGATCGAATGATGAATAATCCTATTTTGTAGCTCTTTTTTATATAACGGTAATTAATACCAGTATGAATTTTAGTACTATATACTATAAACTTTGTCATACGGAATTACTAGCAAAGGTGGTACCGGTAAAGTTTTAAACTTGAAAATAGTGGAATATGTTAAATTTTTAATGCCAAATAAAACGATGTGCCGAAAAACTTTTAATTGTTAAAAAAAGCTTAATCCATTTCCGAGAAATATACTTTATTTTACATATTAAAGGTCAATGCAAACTATTTTTTAAAAAATAGAGAAAGAGAGGCTGGTTGGCCAAGTCGGTCAAGGTGTTCGCCTCGCATGAGGAAGATCCCGGGTTCGGTCCGGAAAAATACAAACGGCCCTTACAACTAAAAATGTTCGTCGAAATATACCCGGCTAGAGGTAGTGCACGTTAAATATGATTCAAAGTTCATACGCTGCCAACAGGCTCGTCACTTGACCGTGGTTTTAATTTGCAACGCCCGTCACCAATAACTCTTGTGTTGCTCTAGTAAGACGTTAATTCAAACTAACCTAACTTAAAAAAAAAAATACTGTATAATAAAATATTATGAGCTCCAGAAAAAAAGTTAAATACAAATTCTTTCAGATAATAAAAAAGGTGAAGTCATAATTGAGAGTAGTTCGAAGCAGAAACCAAATTCGATATCAGCATTAAAAAATATTGTAGCAATATTTTGTTAGCTTCAAAAAATATATATATATCTTAATTATATTAAAACTTCAGATTTGGTCATTTGCAGAGGATTGTTTTCGATTATCTTTTGAGCACAAAAACTCTTGACTAACGCCGTGTATATTACACTGGTGCACGTTAAATCGGCAGTGGTTCAAAGTCATAATGGCACGATGTATATAGATATTCCAATAATACAAATATAGATTTCAATCCAGATTTTTAAAAATTGTTGACTTCAAACAATGTGCTCTTGTGGAAGCAAATGCATTAGTTTTTAAATAAAATATCGTCACCTGCACTAGTTATTTGGTCAAAGTACACGTCTCACAGCCTAGTGATGCAATCCTACCACGACCCAGAACTCACACTTCTCTACGACTGTCACCTAACGAAACACAATTCTAACCCAACCCCCTTAGATAAGTCGGATGCCACCCCCTCCCCCTTTACCAGCAATCCACTGCCGCAAGGAGGGTATATGCACTTTCTCCAGGGCCGTCTTTTCTAAGAAGTGACCACGGCAGGGGTTCTATTCAAAAAACAGGGGAGAACGTGGTTCCAGATGTTGGCAGATCGGCACGTGCTAATTAACTAGGCGACACATTGGCAGGTGATAGCCAAATGTGGGGTGGAACTACTTTTTTCAATCTTTTTAAAAAATACAAATATTTTAATAATAAATTTAATTTCGTAATTAATTGGAAAATGAAAATTTCTTTTGTGTCCAAAATACTAATTATTTTCATAATTATTGCAGTACCTATATTTTTTTTACTGAGATTACTTCAAATTAAATTTCAATGCTAATTTGATAACAGATGGACAAAAAGTATGAAAATTGTGTATCTAATGGGAAATTCGCTGACAGATACTAGGTGAATAGACAAACGGACAAAAGTATGAAAGTTGGGTCGCATATCGCAGAAGTCATAATTTCTAACATAAAAAAAAATTATATGTTGTAAAACCTCGATTATTACTTCAGAATGATTCATTACTTCACCTCACCCCCTTGTGTACGGCCTGCCACAATCCAAATTTCTATTCGCAATTCTTCTAAACCGTCATTGACGACGATAAGGAACAATGCATCTCGATATTTATGAGTTTATTCTAATTATGCTTTTTCTTCCTATGCTTTTTTTTCCTATGCTTTTTTTTCCGTGTGCTTTTTCTTCCTATGCTTTTTTTTCCGTGTGCTTTTTTTCGTGTGCTTTTTTTTCCGTGATTTTTTTCCTGTGCTTTTTTTTTCCGGTTACCGTCTCACAAACAAGTGGGATACATCAATTTAAAGCCTTCACCCACTTACAGAACGAACCGCAAGTCTCACAAACAAGTGGGATACATCAATTTAAAGCAAAAAATCAAAAAATCATTTTAGGCTACATTTCAAATTTCATTAGAAAATTTAAAATCGAAGTTTATTTAAAATTTAAATAACTAAAAATTTATTCTACTTTGAAATAACATGAAAATTCCATATTTATTCCATATTTTCACTGTTGCCAATATATACATTGCCATTATATACAATGCCATTTATATACATTAGAATAAATTTCACTAAACACAGCATCCAGCTACAATTTCAACTTCTTACAGTAAATTATTTTTATTATTTTTCTATCGCCAATATAATAAATATTCTTTATCGTCCGCATGATTATTTGCAGTTATAAATAAATACATATTTTATTATTCGTAGAACAAAAACCATAAGACTACTCCAAAATGCACTTAAAATAGGAAATGTAAATTAACAAGTAGGTTTGTAACAGAATCTGTCACTTAAACCACACAACAGTTGTGTTTAAAAGGTAAAAAGGTGCCAAACACAGCATTAATTCTATACTAAACATTTACCCGCTGAATTCGGTTAGTTTCATTTATTTTATTTCGAAATTTAAATAATTATTACTTAAATCTATTGCAAAAATTTATATTTCAAAGAATAAATATGTAATAGTTCTCGCTTTTAAATAGAATGAAAACATTGCATACCATCATACAGAATTTTGAAGTGAAATATATTTGACGTCATTTCAAACTGATCCGTGTTGCAAAAATAAATTTATTTTAATTAATTGTCTAAAAGAATTAAAGTTTCTCGCGCGATTGTTGCGATGGCAATGGTGATTTAATTCTAATAAAAATGGCTTCCTATGCTTTTTAAATGAGCATTAAATGTTGAAGTTTTTTAAATAATTGAAGTTCCTAGAATTTGAATTCTTTTCTGAAATGTTCAATGTATTCTCATTTCGATGCGCTGAATTTTTTGACGTATCTCACTTGTCCGTAGCATTTGTAGTTTGCAACGGCGATTTAAATGACCCGAAATTGAATTTAAATGCTAATCCAATGGGAAATTCATCGACAAATAGTTGATTTATGTCCGTTCGATCGTACAGACAGACGGACAAAAAGTATGAAAGTTAAGTGTCAGAGATTATACCTTTCTATTAAAAAAAGAATTTTTAAGATCGTTTTAATAGAACCGATTTTGGAAGGGGGGTACGGACAGACGGACAGACAGACGGACGGACATCGACAGCATGTCAATACCTACTTTTTTACAATTTTTTTTAATTCTTCGAATTAAAAAAGAAAATAAAAGTAGGTTAAAAAAACAATGCTGATATTAGCAGGGGTTTTGCTGAATTAGTACAACTGACTGGTTTAATTAACTGAAAATAATTTATTGTTTAAATTTAAACAGAATGTGTTTTGCGATTTTGTTTCCAAGGTTAAAATATCGTATGTGTGGAAGTGATTCTTGGTTACAACAACTGCTTTCCAAACCTTCTTTTTTTTTAAAGTAAGATATTAATCAAGATAATTGACAATATCGGATGCTCTGCTCTCCATCGTCTTCTACACCATGCACTGATTTGTTTTGACTGGAAACAGTTCTACAAGAATCAAAATAATATTACAAGAATCTATCAACGTAGCTTACTTACTTAACCGAGAATAATATCTTCAATTGATAACTATACATTTCTTGGTTATTCGTAAGATGTTAAAAAGCATTAACAAAATATGTAAAACATTGCTTGAAGAATAAACACTTTTCTCATTATTGAAATTAGCTCAAAAAGTTTCGCAAATCATGATTCATAACTCCCTTCAAACTATTTTTTCCTTTATCTTTCTTGCGATAACTGTTTTTTTAGACGATTTAACTACAGTTAAGTTTGTGTTAAAACATATAATTTACTACTAAAATAAATACAAGGGAAATATTTTTTTTAAATAAAATTGCTAGTTTTTAACGTTTTTATTTTCATTGCCTCGGGCCTTTGAAAAGAGCAAAATCTTAAATGGTATGTTATCCATATAGAAGGTATGTTATCCATATAGAATTTTCAATACTAAAGGACTACAAGATAAGCTGATGTAGGACTTTTAACTTAAAAAGGGCATCCATTGGTAGATTTATAAGAGTATTATATCCTTAATGAAATTATATGGAAAGTTTATGCAATAAAATCTTTCATATTTTGGTTTACTACCTTAGGATATAAGAACATTTTTTATTTGGCTGAATAAGTGCATTAATAATAATATTCACTTGTTACCGAAAATGAAAACACTCACAGCATACACATTACACAGAGGCCCCCCCCCCCCCCCCTCCGTCTTACTGGCAGCATTTCAGGGAATAACGAACCATCTGCCCGAGGGTCCAGATGGTTCGGCTCCATTCGAATCGCGGAAGGTCAAGATGATGATTACAACATTATCTGGTCGTCTAGATTTGCTACGTTGGGTCTTTGCAACGGAATATTTGAACATAATTTTATTTATAAAGTTATATAGACGACTAATTGTTTGGTTTTAAAAAGTTAATGATCCCCATTCTAATTTAACAGACAATTTTTTTGCCAGTCGGTAGCATTATTGCTCTATTCATTCAACAATATTTATTGACCAGCAATTACTATTCTCCCAACTTTTAAAATGTTCATATGTCTTAAAAAATCACCGACATTCTTTTCATTCTTTCCAAGGGCGTACCCAGGATCTGATTTAGAGGAGGGAAGGTAATGTTATGGGCCCCCAATTTTATTGGTTGGATGGGCCCCTTTAGGGAATTTTCCTTTGATGCACCCCCCCCCCCCCCCTGTGTTTCCTAATCTCATATGGTTTACTTATTACAATTCGCAGCAAGCAATGGATTGGATTTTTTTGGATGGATCATTTTTTATTACCAATTAAACCAATGGGAATGTTTTAAGGTCATATAATGCTTTTGTTCGCATTTTTCATCAGTACTGGATTTCATTGGTTGCTTCGGTTAGTGCGATTTCATATATTCATTGCTTCGTTTTTACTCTCAAAATGACCGATGCAGATGAACATGTTTTCGTTCCATGCAGACTTTCTTTAACATATGTTTTCAATAACCAATAGCACAACAAGAAGTTGGCATTTAAAAAAATTTATTAAGTGAAATATTCTTAGAAAACTCATAATCTTAGAAAAAACATAAGTAAGAAAAAACATAAGGCAACAAACCGTTGGAGCCCATTAGAGCGGCTGCCAATCACGACGTGAAACTACCCCATTACCTCACATTTATTTAAACTGCAATTCCTTCAAATTACATTTTTCGAAGGAGTTTTGTTTCAGCCGATTCAACTATTTCTTGTCAGAAGTCTGTAGTTTTTTTTAATAAAAAAATTGTTTTGTAATCAAAATATATTCACAAATTTGTTTTCGGAGATTCTTAAAAGAAATCTTAAGTTTTCCACATTAAAAAATGCTTGGTTAAAAAATCTAACCAAAATAATACTATAACCAAATTATTGATTTATTTTTTTCTTCTTTGCTTAGAACTATTCTAGCTTTTATCTTTCGAAGTATCTTGCCTCATATTCATACTTAGGTCGAACCTTAATCTGAAACATACCCTCGAAAAACATACCCCTTTATCAAGCTCGAAAACATATAGACTTTTCAGAAAAATCCTATTTTTACTGAAATAACATAATTTATATCTTTTATCATTTTCCTGTAAATTACATTGATTTTTATAAAACACTTGTTTAAAATGACAAATAAAAGAATAGTTTTAGGCACTAAATTTTTTAAACAAGTTTTTTGAGATTGATGCAACCAGTCTATGCGTTCTCTCAAAGAGGCCCGCTACACTCTTAAAACAAAAGAGTGAAATAGACTCCAGTAGGAGAAGTGCATTTTCGACACAGGAAAGGAGTGAATATTAACTCAGACTGAGTTCAAATCACTCGTTTGGAGTGATCCTGTCACAGGTTTAACTTACAAAGGATCCACTCCTTGATTAGAAGTGCATTTTCGAGACTGAAGAAGTGAAAATTAACTCATACTGAGTTATAATCGCTCGTTTGTTTTAAGAGTGTATTATTTATTGTGCAATTAAAAAAGGCCCTATACTTTTCTTTCATTTTCGAAGACTATAAAGAAGACTTTCGAAGACTTCTTGCATCTTAATGTTGAGAAGCTAAATTTTGTCAGAAAATTTGGCTTGGTTCAAAACAAAACGCGGAAACTCTTTTATGTATATATAAGCCCCAACTCCACCCAGGGACCTATCACCGAATAGGCAATTGAAGACAGAGGGCTTCTCCTTTAAAAATGTAAAGGGGCCCTCCACATCAGCTCTTAAAATAAACCGTGCTTCAACTGCTGCTTTGCCATACTGGATAAGTAGGGTATTGAATAACAAGGGTATAGTAATTTGATATAACAATTACGTTGTCTTGTTGAATGTATGGTAAATGTAACCTTTAATTTTACGCAAGTTAGTAGCTGATTACGAGTCTCTTGGCCCATTAGTTGTCCATGTTTTAAACTGAACAATGCATGGGGGCCCCAAATTCAGGAAAGACTTCACATGCAGAAAAAGTCTTGATAGGATCTGAGGGCCCAGAAAGGCAGCGGGCTCAATTGATATTATATTGGGCCCAATTTGAAAAAAAAGTACTTTAACCCCTTTTATACATAGAATATACATCAATTGGGGGCTTTAGTGGGCCCAATTACTAACACATGGCCAGATTTTACAAATATGTGCGCCCCGTTTTGCGTAAAGTATTGGGCCCCCAGAGGCCAACTCAAGACCAATCGCAAAAAATGGGCCTCAATTCGAACATCATTCATGGGCCCCTTTTATATCAGATTATATAAAAGGGCCTCCAGGCGCAAAGTGGGCCCCTGGCCCCAACCCACAACATCAATTTTTTTAATGCCTCTCCTTTTTCATACATTATATACAGGGGCCCCCATAAGACAGGGGGCCACTTCACCCTTTCTAGAGGGGGGCAGCTGCCCCCTCTGCCCTATGGTGGGTACGCCCATGATTCTTTCTATTATGGTTTCTAACTAGTGAACTCATCGCTATCACACTCACAAAAAATTTATTCAACTTAACAATTTTTAATTTATTCAACTTTACATTTTGAACTAGTTGTTTTTATTAGAAGTTGCAAAAAAAAGAACAATATATCTTGTAAAAAAATACTGTATAGTACTTTGTTTTATTTTTATCTCTCACTTCCTAATTAAAAAAAAACTGTTATGTGGAATACAGTTAAGAGAAATTAGTGGGCAAAAAATGCAATAAAAAAACATTTGCATCTCTCTCACGCGCCTTATTCACCCGGACCCTTTCCCTTTGATTCTCGAATTTTCTGCACATCAAACTGGTGAAAGGGGAGCAGTTTCGACCCTTCTTCGCCGATTGCCAGTAGGCAAATAGACAAATCCTTATCTTTATCAGTCAGCCATTGTACGTCTGCCGTCAGGGGTGTCTGTCAGGGTTGCCAAAACAGCTGGTTTCCTTTTTTTTCTGGTATTGGCGCGATTGAGAGATGCAATAGTTTTTATATTATAAGGAGCTTTAGTGCCGCCATCTATATGAAAAATAATAAAGTATTTTTCAACTATTAGTAATTAATATATTTATATTTATTGGTTCTCTTATAAAATACGTTTTTGAGCGTAAAATTGAAAATACAGATACTTGGCAGATGTAGATTTTTTTAAAATCAATTTTACTTTTTTTAAAGATAATTTCTCAATTTTACGCAGTTATTTTAATTATTTTTTTATTGAGGATATCAAAAATAGAATTTACAATCTTTAAAAATTGGTTGTAGTAGACGTCTAATAGATATGCATACGTAATTATAGTATGGCGTCTATTATTAATTTATGTCTAAAATTTCGATCTCAAATGGACTTTCATTAGATGTTTCTCGGACTACTCATGGAGTTTGCGGACCTCTAATGGACGTTCACCATATCACGAATTCATCCAGAAAGTCTAAAGCACGTCCGTGATGTCTAGAATATCGCTGTCAAATAGATTCCTAATGGATATCACTCGGCGGAAACTACGGATGTCTATAAGACGTCTATGGATGGTAAACTCAAATTCTAATGGATATCATGGATTTTCCGAATAACGTCTTATAGATGTCTACTGGATAATGAATGGCTATGTGGGACATGAAGAATCTAACACAACGACTGAATATATCTGAACTCCTTGACTTAGATATATAATAATAATCACATTTTGGTAAGTTGAAAAATATAACGACGTGCATATCCATTAGATATCCAGAATATCGATGTCCAATTAATAGGAGATGATACACGAATATTAGATGTCCCAAATATCTAAGTCTAAATTAGTTTACACGTAGATAGCTATTAAATATCCCAAAAATGGATTTTGTAGACAGATATGTAATAGATGTCCAATCGAAATCTCGAAAGTCCAATGGATGTTGTAGATTACTAATAGATATCCAGTAGACAATGGTGGCTGTATGGGTAGAAGTATAATTTTTCTAGTATTGGAGTTAAAAGCACTAAATAATTGTTGTGGAGTTAAATATAGGTTTGGTAATTGATACAAGTGAATGACTGTATGGTACTGCTCTAACGAATGGTATAACTACAACTCCAATGACAGCTTGTTCTCTGAGACAATACTAACCTTGTTTTTCTCTATCAGTGTGTAGTTTCTTGTACACCCTAGGCTTCTAGGCACCTTAAATGCTCGTTGGTCCATATTTTGCGCCTTAATTCACTATTTAAATACTCTTCAATTATTTGGTTCATCTAATGATAACAGTACTTTGACCCTTGGTATAACGATATGTTTCGTTAACAGTTAGGTAACGCATGAGAAGATTTGTGAAGATGACTGCGTTGATTATTGGCGCCAATAGTTTATTCATTTTATAATTTGCTCAGTTTATTTGCGCCATTAATATAAACATTGTCTTCTTCGCGAATCTTCTCATGTATCTTGCCCAAATAAGAAGATATTATCTGAATAATAATAGTTATAATAGTAGTTTCTGATTTTCACTCCTCCTGTCTGGAAAATGCACCTCTCCTTTTGGAGTGGATCCTTTGTGTGTTAAACCTCCGACAGGATCACTCCAAACGAGTGATTTTAACTCAGTCTGAGTTAATATTCACTCCTTTCCAGTGTCGAAAATGCACTTCTCCAACTGGAGTGGATTTCACTCTTTTGTTTTAAGAGTGTACACGTGTCTTATTTTGCCAAGTTCACTTCGACACTGATAATTGTCGCCCCCGCTCTCTCTGAGTTAAGCGGATGAAGTCAATTGTTTCCGGAAAATGCTTAATTCGATCGAATTTGAAGATGGGGCAATTAAGCCCTGCGTTAAGTGATTGTGTGGGAAGCGGGATACGTCGAAGACTTCGGTTTCCTGTCTGATAGCAGGCGACGTTTTTTTTTTTTTTAATGGAAATTATATTGTTTTGAGCCCGCTCAGTTTATTTTATGTAGGTTTTCCATAACAACTGTTTATGAGTTTTTAAGAATATCACTATTCACTAGATTAATTATTGTAATTTTAAGTTTAGTGACCTTTTTAATTAAAAAACGTATTCATGTGCAATGTGTTGATTGCTTCAAAATTAGACATACGAATATAAGAAGCTAAAATTATGAGTCACTCAATATCAACTCGTATTCACAGATTAGCGATAATTCGTAGTTTTGGGGAGTTAGCGAATGCTTCAATTCATTTGTCAAAGCAATTTAGTATCCTCTAGTCACTAGAGACCTGGCGCTATTTCGCTCATAGTTAAATTTTTGGCA
Source organism: Hylyphantes graminicola (assembly GCA_023701765.1). NCBI lineage: Eukaryota > Metazoa > Arthropoda > Arachnida > Araneae > Linyphiidae > Hylyphantes > Hylyphantes graminicola. Next base: position 6,704,819 of record CM043113.1, read on the forward strand.
AACTCTAGTTGCTGTATTGCCATGCTTTGTTGTTTTGATGGGCGTTTACATTAAATAACTGATGCATTCATACTATTATGAGTTCCATAGGAGCTCTGGTGCAGCGTTAATCCAACAAACATAAACGTCAAATTAAACACTTTTCAAAAAATTATGTTCCTTTTTTTCACTTTAATAATGGTTCCTAATAGCTGCAACGATGGAGAAATGCTTTACCATATATTCGGTAGAGAAATTTTTCAGGTTTGGGAAACGAAAAACCACGAGAAATAATTCAAACAAATACCGAAAATAGGGTGAAACATCAAAATAGAACCGTTACAATTATTAGGATCCATACTTTTGGTGAAATCAAGCGCCAAATCTCTTACAGTAAACATTGAAGTCCCCAAAGAGAAATAAATTGAAGCACGTGTAAATGCTGGGAACGTCTGGTAGAGTGCATTCACATTAAATTTCAATTAAAAGTTTTCTTTAACTAATATAATTTAATAAATCGTAATCATACCCATTGCAGCATGTACCATATTTGAAAACGGTTCAAGTTAGTTTAGAGCTACATTTACATCTCCGCATCGTAATTATTATCTTCTTATTTTCTACTCTTTTCAGTGAAATATGTTCCCACGAACCTGTTTCTTTATTTAATTTAACAGCTGTTGTGATTATTGTGATAGACATGCTTAGTTGTGTGTGATTTTTATTCAGACTGATGAGTTTAACTCCTTCTATGATTACGTATTTTTTTGCCTGAAAAAGACATTTTTTCCATTTATATTGAAGGCTCAGTGACCCTTGTGGACAGTCTCTGAAATGGAACTAGTTTCAAAAGAGTATTTTGGTTCCCAAGGGGGGATTTTTATCCCGATGTAATTAATATTTCACCTAAAATAGTCTTCATGTAAATTGGATTGCGTTTCACAAGCATTCAAGATGGTGATGTCGTGTCCATGGATAAAAATTATATGGCACCAAAGGTCTCATAGACTGCTTCAGCGATCTGCAGACAGTAGTCCCCATAAAGGTCTTCGTAGGGCGAGTTGGTGATTTGCTGCAATTTTGCCAGGATGGCTGGACAAGAGAAAAGATCTTTTGGGATTTCCATCCCCTTGAAGTGGTCTTTCCGGAATCTAGCAAGAGTGGTCACAGTTACAATAAGCATTCAAGAAATCTTGTGGTTTGAAGTGCAGGTTCCTTTTAAGTGCCGATTTCCTCCACGTAAATCACTCACAGTTCTCCCCTCCCCTTAGTTGCAGATACTAGTTTGTTTCGTAAATTTTCTACAATAAAATGCAAAACTTAAGAAATGGTCCAAGAATAAAGGATCTTTACGAAAAAAAAATACCATAAGAAATTATAGAAACTGACAAAACAATGGCCATGTTTTGGGTTTTAAGTGGCAACAGAAATGCTGACTGAAAATAAATTCGTTCTCGAGGCTCTATTATTGAATCAATGTCGCTTGGGATCAAAGCACGAATTGAATGACGAACCAGAACGAAAGCTGGGAGGAACTACGTCACCTGAAACAAGCCCATTGTAATGCATTAGGGACCCGTTTATCCGAAACCCGGTTTTCCGAAATTCGGTTTATCAAAAAAAAAGATCCAAGCCTTTGGGTTAAGAATACGCATAAATAAATACACAAAAAATTAATACGTACTTACAAAGTTGGATTTATTTCTCAAAATATGCAGTATTTTTTTTTTCTGCTCAATTTCGGTCCCGTACCTTTTGGATAAGCGAGACTCTACTGCATCTCTTGCTTATAAATTTTTTACAGTGCTAGTTGCATGAAAACATTAAGATAAAATAAAATAAAAAAATAAAATGAAAATAATAAAAATGTAAAAATATTCAATACAGCCGGAGTAATGTAATCTTACAATTTTTTTTTCATTGAAGTAGAACAAATACACTTCATCTTGGAGACCCATCCCCCCTTTAAAAGATTGACTCCCCTTCGAAACATACCACGCAATCAAAATACCTCCAAGCTTTCCCACGTAAACACCCCCCCCTCTTATTCGTTTATTTGTGAAAAGGGGTAAGACAGAAATTAACTAAAATCTCGGTCCTCATACGCTTAAAGGTACTACTCTCTTCAATACGCGAGTTTTTAATGACCCTTTATAACATGGAAAACGAAACCACAAAGAGCCCCCCCGTCAGAAATCGTCGATGCGCTCGGCTGCACACGCAATTTCATTAAAGAACGACGCCCGCAGTACTCCCTTCCCTCTTGGCTTGCTTTTCGGGTTAAATCGTCCATGATCCCTAACTAGAAAATTGTTAAAAAGACTTGTCTTTTTTTTAATATTATTATAATCTTCTTCGTTTAGAGGAGAAAATTAAAAATCTCGAGAAATATGGCGAGCCTAACAGCAAGGAAAAACGGGGTATCCTTCTCTTGATGCCAACTTTTGGAGGCCAAGAGAAAAATGGAGAATATTTGGCGTGGATATAATGAAGCTGTTCTGTAAAAGTCGCCAAATTGATGTAAATTTCATGTTTGTGATGTATTTGATCAGAGACGTCTGTTTTTATTGCTTTGGAATTCTTGGATTTCGTTATTCAGAAACTTGCAAGCTATGCCATTGTAGTTAAAACTTAACCCTTTTGAAAATCTTCAATCTTCTTCCCTAACAAACCACACTAGCTACTTTGCAATCATACTTAATATACTTTATTTTGAAGAATCTGAATTTAAAATATAAAAATTGACAATTTATGACACAGTTGTGCAGACTGTAGTATAAGGTATTAACAAAATCTCCATTCATAGTTCAGCTCATGTAGCTCTAGTGCGACGAAACCAACCAGGTCAGAATCAAATGGTTTTTTGCGCATTTGATTGTTCCCTCCGTAGTTCATCGTATCACAGATTGGCGACTTGAAAAAAAAGTTGCGCCACATTGGACTTCTTACTGAAGCCATTCATGGCTTCACAAGGCGACCCGAATTTTACATTGGTAGTTCGACCACACATCATTTCCATTTGACTCTTTCCTCCATGGAATCCCAAACAATGGTAAAGGAGTCCTCCTCCGCTTTTCCAGAATAAAGGATGCTATCATCTGTTCCCCCAGGGACCGATCCGTTAGTGTCAAATAGTTCATTTAAATCTATCCTCTTTTTTTATACACATGCCATTCATAGAACGGGGCGAAACTTCATTAAGTTTTATTTCGTTTAATTAAAATTAATTCGTTAAAATAAAAGACATTGAGACTCGTGTATGTACCTTCGAGTCTATATCTGCTGTATTTAATTACAGATTATTTTTACGTTGTGGAATTGTTTCGTTTCGAAAGGGCGCCTTGTCGGTTGACTAAATGTGTTTTTATTAATATGTGTACTTGAAAGAAGTTGTGTAATTCAGTTCTAAAAGAATTAGGGACGTGTTTATTGAAGATATAGTTATTTAAGTGGTTGATAATATTAGTATTAATTAAGATTTTAGTATAAAATCAAATGATGATTCTAAAAGCAGTTTTTCATATTCTATTAGAATTTTTTCAAAAATTTTTGGATATTGAAAGGAATTTCTTTAAAATCGTTCTCTATTAATTATATATTTTCCTCATGAATAATTTCTAGCAAATCAACTCTTTATTAAAAGAAATGGAATTATTATATTTTTTCTGTTCAAACTAAACATTTCAATTAATGCATATTTTTTGCAATAGAATTGTTGATTTAAAAGACTGAAATTTAAAATTTCAGTACATACTTGACAAATTGAATAATGACTGCGTTATAACGTCAGATTCTAGATGAACTTAACATTGAGTAAAAGTGGATGAATGAAATTTAATATTTAGTAAAATAAATCTTGGGAAAAATCTAAATGCTTAATTATAAAATGTTAGTTTCCAAAGGTTATTTTATTCAAATGGCTTTTCTGTTTATGGCTTTTAACTACTAATTTTGACATGATAACTAACCTAACTAAAATACATCCCTATTCAATTAAAAGAACCCCGACTCGCCTTAAATATTGCGTTGGTTGCTTATCCAAGTATTGGATCGTCACTTGACTGTGGTTCTTTATTACGAAGCTCATCGCCAATAGACTTGTATAGCTCTATAGTGCTATGATAATTTAACTCAACTAAATTCTAAATAACCAATTTTGGTAGGAAAAGAATGACATTTCTAAAAATTTAAACCTTTTAAATAATTGAAAAATTCATTTGATCCGTACAAAAGGTCATATATAGATCATCAATCACTTATTTCTGTTGTCCATTTCCCGTTTTAGCACATGATAACAATATCGCTGAATATCAGTAAAAAAGCCGCTCAACAGAAACTCCGGAAATATCTGTCAGTAATAGATTTCGGAAACCTTTGTGGTATAATTTATAGCGTCAAAGAGACAGTTAAAGAGTTTTTTTTTACATGCTAACACCGAAGAGGCACTAAAAAGCGAGAATTAGGTTTAATTCGCTGGTGCTGTTAATTTTGTGCTTGAAACGCTGGATCTTTTTTTAACTAGGCAGACGGTGTTAGTTGCACACAAAGTGCGAACAGTTGTGAACCTGTGCTTGTCAATCGCAAAGGAAAACTTAATTACAAACGAAATTTAACGAAAAGTTAATCGTAAAATTATTATAAACAAATTGAATTTGACATTTTAAAGGATTTGTGAAAATTTCGTTGCTCGAATTTGAAAGGAACGAGAAAACTATATTCAAACGCTTATTAAATGTAGCCAAAAAAAAATAACATTTCTGAAATTTGCAATTTAAGTTAACCTTATTTTCATAAAACTAACCATAAGCTTCTTTTCCTGACAACTCTTATACGTTTCTTTTTTCGCAAGCATTTTAAGAAAAGATTTTATTTTCACATGATTAAAATGATAATTTACAGTTGTTACTTGTCTCTAAAAATTAATCTTATGTTTTTGCGGGAGTTTCTGTTGTTGTTGCTTGGATCAAAGAACATGATAAAAGAAAGAGTATTGTACTGGAATAAAACAATTGCCTAAAATGGTGATGTTTTCAAAAACTTATAGAGCTATGTTACTTATTGAGTCGTATAAACCTAAAAAATTACATTACATTAAATATGCCAAAAACTTTTTTAAGTCATTTTCTTTTCTTCTCTCCTCCAAGTTCAGCAATTAAGGCAAATTATAATTATAAAAAACATCATCGATCACTTACGGAGCTTTAGATTTCAAGCACCACAACATCTTACACACTATGTTTCAACAATTCGCGATGGCACTTATTCAAAAAACGATGGCACAAAAAACCATCATTAAAAATCTGTGAGAAAAAAATACCAATATCAGCAATAACGTTTTGTTATGGGGTAAAAAAAGATACCCTTTTAAAATAAAAATGACCCCTAAAAATCTCCAACAATAAGGAAAAGAGTTTAGAAAAGACAAAGCAAAACAGTTTCTTGAGACAATGTGTCCTCTGGTCCGAAAAACGCTTCTGCGACTCTTAAACGCGAATAATTAATCGCCACAAATTTAACTGTGCGCTCTATTTCCCCTTTGCAGCTTAAGGGGTCACAGGAGTCTTAAAAATGTGCAAAGAAGATACTACATAGCATCGTTTGATCTCTCTTGTAATTTCTTAACTACTCAATAAATGAGTATAATTTTTTTATATGTAATTCTGCAAGATTTTTTTTATTATAAAACAAGCTTTAAAATTTATGAAACTTTAGCCAAAACTAAAATAAATGATATTAAACATAAAGCTATTTGAACACATTGGGATTAGGCTTGCGCGGCAAATTGTGAGGTCAAAATTGAAAAAATGACCAAGAAAATGACTTTACATTGTATAAATATGTACAAACAAAGACTTATACCTAAATTCTCAGCTCAATTTTAATTAGAAATTATTTTAAGAACTTTTTTCTAAAAAAATTAATAAAAATTTAAAAATTTTGATTTAAAATTTTTTTAAAAATAATTTCTAATTAAAATTGAGCTGAGAATTTAGGTATAAGTCCTAGTTTGTACATATTTGTACAATATAAAGTCATTTTCTTGGTCATTTTTTCAATTTTGACCTCACAATTTGCCGCGCAAGCCTAATCACAATGTGTTCAAATGGCTTCATGTTTAGCCAAAACTAAAATAAATGATATTAAAGTTTCATAAATTTTAAAACTTGTTTTATAATAAATAAATCTTGTAGAATTACATATAAAAAAATTATACTTATACATTGAGTAGTTCAAAAATGACATGAAAGATCAAACTATGTTTTGTAGTACCTTCTTTGCACATTTTTAAGACTCCTATGACCCCTTAAACCATTTCACGCTTAAGAAGATTTTATAATTTTTCGAGTTCTCTCCCTCCCCCTAAAAAAATTCTCTCATCGTTTCATTTATAATGGTATTATTATTTTATTTCGTGGAAGGGGGTAGGGAGGAGGAAATGTCTTTGTCTTGGGGCTCTTAATTGAGTTCTGTTCTTCGTAATAGACGTTAGAAGTTTTGTAAAGAACCAAAAAAATTTTTCTTGTAAAGGGATTGACTCCTTTACAATTATCAGATCCCCCTTTTGTAACCCTTTGACCTCCTCTGCTGAGTTCTGCTATTTTTATGTTCTTCTATTTCAATAGAAAAAGGGCATATGTTCAATCGTAACATAACACATCGGCCGTTTATATACTATGTAACAGAATTGTGATTAGAAGAGATGGATGATATTTGGATTCATTACCAAGAATGTCTGTGTTAAACAATATTTAATTCCACTTTTTTGTAACTAGTGAAAGTGTTTAAATTCAATCACAAAACTGTAGTAGAAATGCTAAAGATGCATTCAGCTTCATCAAGTTTCCTACTAACAGATTGACGTTAGTAATACATATTAATTGAATTACTTTTAAATTAAATAATAATAAATTATTTTGTATAAATAATAATAAATTATTTTGTATAAATAATAATAAATTATTTTGTATAAATAATAATAAATACTTTAGAAAAAATATAATTTACTGTTTTATTGTCATTTGAGTATGGATATAATGACTGTCTCTTTTCGTGATTGCTAGTTGTGTTTGAACAACACAAATTTGTATTCGTATTCTGCCCCTTTCGTGATAGCTAGTTGTGTTTGAACAACACAAATTTGTGTTCGTATTCTGCCATCAACTCCATTCTTGCATTGAAACAACACGATATTGTTATTGTGTTACTTTTACACAGTGCTTGTGTTCCACTTGTTCTGTTTCAACACAAGTATTCCTGAGTGTGGTTTGTATTTTAAACTTAACAGTTATTTTTAATCAAAACATTAAACATAATACTGCACAATACTATTGACTTTAGGGAAATTCGAAGCCACTCTCTCTCTCTCTCTCTCGATACTTTTTAAAAGCGAATCATCAACATTTCTTCAACATACCGAACGCGTTTGAACTCTAAACGTATCCTTTCACACCCCAAATTTTATATTACTTGCAATGAATCAGATTCCCAACCATTCACGCTAAATGAATTTCAAATTAGAAGAATCCTTCCGTTACTTTACCAACAAAATATCCCATCACCATTTCAAAAAATCACTTCAACCGAAAAACTACCCCTTTTGAAACGACGCCCAAACATAATTTTCGCCGAGGAATTCCATATCTCGCATAATGCGCTGAGAGTAATTAGTTTTGCGCGCATCACGCGGCATCAAAAGGTCTTTGGTGGCAAACAATCGCCTGATCGCGTCAGGATTCCATTTAATGGTTTTCACCCGGAATTCCAAAAATTACTGGTAACGAGATTTCCCCTTTTCCTCGACCCGATCCTTTCAGAAACATTTGGGATGGGAAATCAAAGAATTTGCTGGTATGCTTAACTTGTTCTGTGCAACGCAAATGTCAGATTTACCTACATCCTTTATTGGCGGTCGAGCCCTTGCAGACTCGGCATGTTTCTCAGAACAGAGAGCCATTTTTATTGTGGCAACGTATGGCTACTCAAGCTGCATTTTGACACTGATAACAAGGAATCAGAGATCAAAGGAAATGGTTACCTAAGGTAAATGGCAGCTATCTTGGCCGTTTCTTTCTTTTTTAATTGATCCTACATCGTGAGTTCAATTTAGTCACATCATAAAATCGCCGCGCTATACAATCTCACTGGCCAATTTCTCGCCAACCAAAGGTCGAATCGATGAGGGTCAAAGTGCTTACGCTCATGCTGGAAACAGCGCTCAAAGCATGTAAACCCAGTATAACAGTGTTCCACAGTAAGCAAACAAATGCATAATAACGACTCTTCCGAAAGAACCCCTCTCACCCACAATAACCCTTTTCAAATAATAGCAAAGGAGAGGGTCGGATAATACAGTATGAGGGGTGCACTCAGATCGTATAATGGGGAGTCACGAGTGAATTTTGATATCTGTTAATACCCCCCCCCCCTCAACCCCTTTCGAAGTTTGACGTAGCGCACGCGGATTTAATTGGTTGCGGTTTTGGCCCCTCGCATTCCGAAACCGATGAGTTCGAATGTTATTCCACTTCAGTTCCTTCTTGATATTGTCGCTTGGCCGCCCGACAATTTGCGGAGGCATTCGGTGTTGGATGTTGTCGGTGTTCGGAATGTTGCGTTTGCTTTTTCGATACTTACCTGTAATTTGAGTTTAACTCTTTCAGTCTCAGTGATGCCATTTGGCATCATCATGTTTCTGATCATAATTTTAAAAAAAAATATGATTGGGTTGACATCTATTGGGATTAAAAATATTTTCTAATAGAAAAGAGTTTGAAGAATCGAATGAAGTGCTTTTAGATATCATAAATGGCTATAGATTATCAATAACATTTTATAATAAGATACTTTTTATTATTCCTTGCTGACTTTATATCTTGTCAATCACACAAACAGAGCTTTCCTTCTTTTATATTGTATTTTGGCTGCATGACAATTTAATTAACATTCCATTTACCAGTTCCTATTAAATTATTGTAGTTAGCAAATTATTTTCATTATATAGAAGGAGCAGTAAAAAATCATGAAGACAGTAAACATGAAGATACACGAAAGAAAAATTGATTCTCTTGGCTTAAATAGTTTTATTGTGTTAAAAAATATGTTTTGAAAGACGAAAGTCCTAATTCAAGAGAATGGTGCACACATCTGACTTTTTGTTTTCAATTAGATGTGTTTACTATTCTTATGAAGTTGGACTCTGTCTGTTGAAACGTTTCAACTTTCCCACAATAAATATATTTCGGCCATGAATTAAAGTTATTTCCTCATGTATCTTCATAGATCATGCTCAGAGATGTGGATATTGCCCGCAGAACACGGTAAACGCCAAAAACCATTCGTCTTCTATAGACAACCCAACCGCACCTATTTTAACGACACTGCAACAAAACACATGCTTGAAAGTTTCATCGCAGCTAATTTTCTATTACAAGTTGTTCCTTTTATAGGTAAAAAGACGTGCGAACATAAGCAAACCTAAAAACTTCGAAGGAATCGCCTTTAAAACCGCGGGGGCGTCATAAAAATCGAATCCACGCACGTGCAAGATAGTTTTATGGAATGCCGCTTTGGTAATTAAGCGTTTGATATCATGGGGGGGGGGGGTGCAGGAATTACAACTCAACCTCCCTCCCTCGCAGTTACCTTATACACCTGCCTTCGTCGAGTCATTAGGAAAGTGAAGTGAAGAAGTTGAAGGACGTTATTCAATACAGGTCAAACGCTAATGTCGCTTCTCTCTGTCTTCTTTGGGATATACATGAAGATTTTTTTTCCTGTGTTAGTGCTCTTTAACGATTATTTTTTTCTTCTTAGGATAGAAAGTCCCCTCCCGTTCTTCGACAGGAATAGGGAAAGTTTCAATCCTACTAAGGTATTGGATTGTGTCGTTTGGAATTTTCACCGTTTTAAAAACTCTTCGATACGTTATATGAGAAGATAAGGATGAATGGCGAACGAAAGTTTTAGATTGTTTTTTAATGGGGACGCAAGAGGTTAAAACATTCCACATTTACATTCCAACCTCTTACTTCATAACGTTCTATCCCGACAAAATTCCTGCTGCTCTACACTCTTAAAACGAACGAGCGATTTTAACTCAGTCTGATTGATTTTCACTCCTCCAGTCTGAAAAATGCACTTCTCCTTTTGGAGTGGATCCTTTGTGTGTTAAACCTCCGACAGGATCACTCCAAACGAGTGATTTTTACTCAGTCCGAGTTAATATTCACTCCTTTCCAGTGTCGAAAATGCACTTCTCCAACTGGAGTGGAATTCACTCTTTTGTTTTCAGAGTGTAACTGTTCTCAGAAAAATTAAACGCCATTTTATCCAAAAGTCTGACATTGCAGACGTTTTAATACATAACCTTAATCATAACCTAACCATCCAATTTAGCAGTGGGATCGGCCTTTAGGGGCCTCCAAATCCCGATCAGGGGCGTCAGAATGCGCTATGGGAGGTTGCAATTTCGTGACCTCCAGCGGGTCCACCCGCTATTGTCGTCCAAGAAATTCGGCCGAGCATCTTTCCACTTTAAAGGTTTTATTATTTTTATTCTTCTTCTGATGTTGTTTTTGCTTTTTAACGTATCGAGTTTTTGATGTGCCGCCGCCTTTGATGTTTTTTATTTTGACGTTTTCTTTTCAGCGAGTGATTAGATGCGGGGGTATTTTGGCTGTGTTTTATATGTGGCGTTGAGATGGCACACAGCAGGTAGATTTGTTTTTGGATGTCTCGTTTCTCATGTATAAGAGTAAAACTAGGAATTTTAAATGGGCAGAATTTATCACGAAACATAAATAATTGCCTCAAATTATTAAGGGTATATTTGGTATTGATTAATATAACAGATTAAGATCTTTCAACATGTATTCCCTTATAAATATAAGGGCTAGGGAAGATTTAAAGCAGTTATTTAAGTTCATAAAACAGGGAGACATGGAGGGGATTAGGTTTTACCTTAAATAGCCGGACCAGAGGACATGGTCAGATATTGAATAAATCGTGCGTTAGAAGGGAAGTAAGAACACATAATTTTTACAACAGAGTTGTCAATGAGTGTAATGCTTTACCCGATTATGTTGTGCATTCGAAAAGAGTAGAAGATTTTAAGACTAATCTTGATAGTCATTGGTAACTGGTAAAGTATTAGATTTATTTTTGACCAACCTTGCTGGGTCTCTGGCCAGTTGTTGGTTGACAATTTTTATATGTATTTGTATTCAATTTTTTACAAATTCATAAATGTCTATTATGTGCTTACGAAATGCAGATAATTTTGCTGTATTTAAACTATTACATGCAGCATATTGTATTTTTGTCTTTCAACATTCAATTATTTGCCTTCTGAGGCACGTAAAAAATTTTTCCAGCAACACATCATTTTTAAATTTATAAACTTTAAAACTTCACTAAATTTTTAGTTAAATTTTAATCTTTTGAAGTGAAGACAAGATCACGCTTCATCCAAATTGCGTATCCCCAAACAGTTTATCGTTTAAATCTGCATTTATTTTAAAGTTCCTTGGATATCGTATTATACTGTTCGTTGAGTGAGATACACTTGAAAAAAAATATATATAATATTTGTACGATGATTAATTGAACTTGATGATTAAAAATTCAAAGAGTTTCCAAGATATTCTTTACAAGTAAGCTAACAGTAATAATAATTAACTCTCTTATTTAAAACATTCTTTTATGAAAACCATCACGAAATTCGAAATGCCAAAAACTGCAAAACTTTACCACTTCAAGAAAAAAAAGGTGCAAAGCCCCATACAAAAAAAAATCCAAGAAGCAAATTAAAATGCACGCTGATGGAATGCCAAAATGTTGTCAGAAACGCGCTGAAGACCGTTACAGAAAGGGAATTATATCAATAAATGAATGAACGTGCCCCGAGGGTTCCGACGGAATCTGTGATCTGTCAGAGGAGGGGGATCAGAACAATCGCCAAGGGATTCGGAGATGATGTTCATCAGGTAATCCCATTGATGCTCAGGGGTTACCAGTTTGGCTAGTTATAGCCTTAGTTGGCTAGAAACTCGAAAATTTGATTTGTATTTGTTGGGATTTGTTTCAAATTTTTGTAATGTTGTTTTGGTTAAAGTGCCATGTTTCGGAAACTTTGAAGTAAAAATTTTTGCATGAATTAATACTTGCTTAGTTGGCTGGTTGGAAACTCGAGATCTTAATTTGTATTTATTGGGATTTGTTTCAAATTTTTGTAATGTTGTTTTGGTTAAAGTGCCATGTTTCGGAAATTTTGAAATATAAATTTTTGCATGAATTAATACTTGCTTTAAAACAGTTCGCGAATATCGCATTTTTGAACTTTTGTGATTTAGTTCCATATTTATTAATTTCAAAACATATGCTAAATTAGCTTCTCCTTGTGTTATCAACAGTTAAAATTATTTTTTTTTTCAGAAGAAGTAAAATATTGCACTGTAAGACGGCACTTTTTCGATCCGATTGTCAACGTTAAATCGACTCCCTTTCGTTATTTTGTGACTCTAAATTATGTCATATGAAATAGTAGATCTCGTTGTTCTTTGTTTGGTCTCAAGAAGTAATTGAAACTGGTGTTTTACGAAAGCGAATATTTTTAGGAAACTTTGAATTATATATTATCCGAGTTCGTAATTTTGCCTAAAGAGTCTTCGAAATTAATGGGATAGATTGGGTTCATGTTCTCAATGCAACTGCGACCAAGACTTCAGCCACTCGAACGCGAAGTCATATTTAAAACACCAAACACATCCACAGCTTGGCACTATATTTCGTTTCTGCTTCCATTTTCCGATACAACAACCCCTACGTAATCCCATTTATGTACACATCAATAGCCCCCTCCCCACCTGTTGAATCCAAAGAAGCTCCCTGATGCAAGTCTTCTTCTGTAAGCTACAGGTGCAAATCGGACAATCGTCTTCTTCAGGCAAGCCAGATCTTCACGCTCGTCAAAGTCCCCGGCCCGAATTTGTTGTTCCCCAACGACAAACAAAAGAGCAAATCGAAGATGCATCGGAATCAAAACGTAATTAGATCGGAGAGGCCATTGTCGAGCTTGGCCCTTCCGGCGGAATTAAGATATATTAGTTTCTGTTATACCTCGAGGATCCGGTTCGTTCAAATAGCCCCCTGCTACTTCGTTTTCAATGGTCGGTTCTTGTCACTTGCGGTGGGCTCCCGCTTGGAGATTTGGCGATTATTATTATTATTTTTGTTCGTTTTTTTTTTACTCAAAGGCGATTCCGATTTCTATGTGAGCGTGTGTCACTCTTTGGAAGCCTTTTATCGGAAGCGTAACGCATGTCAATCACTGGAGAGACCGAAGGTGCAAGAGTGTTACTTTGGAAAACAGAGGGACCACTGTTAAAAACTTCGTACTTGGTTTCAACAAAAAAAATGTTCCTAGAAGCCGCAAATATTCCAAGGAGCTATAATACGTTTCCCTATATTTTTGAAATTATGTTGTTTTTTAAAAATTGTTAAACCATTTTTCAGGTTTTGGTGTCCAATAGATGAAAATTGTATTTTTTTTGGGTGAAAACTAGCAGGAATTTTTGGACAGGGATTACCTTAATGTTAATATTCGATTTTGATAAATTGAAACCTTTCTTATGTCTCTTGTTTTTTGTTGTTCGTTTTTTTTTTGGACTTAAAGGCGATTCCGATTTCTATGTGAGCGTGTATCACTCTTTGGAAGCCTTTTATCGGAAGCGTAACGCATGTCAATCAATGGGGAGACCGAAGGTGCAAGAGTGTTACTTTGAAAAAAACAGAGGGACCACTATTAAGAACTTCGTACTTGGTTTCAACTACAAAAAAAATGTTCCTAGGAGCTGCAAATGTCCCTAGGAGCTATAATACGTTTCACCATATTTTGAAATTTGGTTGAACCATTTTTCAGTCTTTTGAATCCAAAAGATGAAAAATTGCATTTTTTTTTGTGTCAAAGCTAGCATATTTTTTTAAAGCAGTGACTACTTTAATGCCAATATTCGAATTTGACCAATTATAACCTTTTTATGTTTTTTTCTTCTGATAATATTAAAAAGAGAGGAATTACAAGTGTATAAGTCTTTCAATTTAAATGTCTTCAATTTAATATACATTCTGCCGAGATTTTATGCGGCTTTTTAAACATAAAAAAAGTATGCAAATAATTTTGTTTTACTCTTGGATCAAATTGCCTGTAGTTTTTAAAATTCAGCGCATTTACACCTTCACAAGTATTAACTCTTTGGAGAATGAAATAAGTCTTAAAAAATACTTTTTAAAAATTGCCCTTATGGGTGTATAAACAATACTGTGTCTAATATAATGACAATAGTATTTGAACAATTTATTTATTAAACTGTTTTTATGTGGACATCATAAAAAGTCTTTAAAAAAAGTTGCTCAATTTTATCACATTTCACTTGTTAACATTATTCGTAACTTTTCATTCAATAACAATAAAAGTAACAGCTCAATAACTCACATTTACTGCTTGCATACTTCCAAATTGAATATTTTTTACACAACAAAACATATTTACAACTTACCCTCTTACCATTCACAAAAAAAAACATTTCTCCGTTCTAAGCTAAGAAAAAAACATACATTTTACCGAAATCGACATTTTTTATACCAAAAATCCTCTTAAAAACACAAAAACCGCAAAAAAGGCAATCCCCCCAAAATAGAAAATATATACATTGCTGAAAAAGAAACCAAACAAATAAAACTCTACAATGTTAAAAATCCGCTAAAGACGTACTCTAATGCCATTAAATACAAGAAAACTACCTTTTTTTTTTTAAAGAGGTCGTTTTTTCAAAAAGAAAGTCAATAAAAAATATCCGTGTGAGTTTTTTTTACCCCCTTTTACCACCTACCCCATTCCGACGGTAATTGTGAAAAACGTTTTTAAAAAAAACGCCGCTGACATTTTTTTTCCTATCCCCACTCAATAACTTAAGTAAGATATTTTAAAAAATATAATAACAATGTTTTAAAAAAAATAGCCTGGTTTTTATTCCCAAGTCATCAATAGTGTTCTGAATAATTGAAGGAGAAACAATAAACGAAGTGGCCAAGAATTTTTTTGAAAGGATCGGAAGATTTCGGTTGCTATTAAGGAATCGCTATTTCGAAATTAAACTTACTAATTTTCTTTGGAAATGCAATAGTTATTGCTAAATTAATTTGTTTTTCGAAGAATAGAGTGTAGTATTGCTTACAGTTTTTTGTGTGCAATTTTTTTAAATGGCAATGGGGATTCAATAATATTAAAAATTGATATATGATTTTCTTTTTTTGATATTAAATTTAGCGGATTTTTTAAATAATGAAGTACTTTAAATTCTAATTTTCTAATCCTTTATAATATTATAAGTGTATAAGTCTTTCAAACCTATGTCTTGAATTTAATATATATTCTGCTGAGATTTCTTGCGGCTTTTTAAGCCTAAGAAAAAAGGTATGCAAATAATTTTGTTTTACTCTTGGACCAAGTTGCCAGTTGATAATATTTCTAAAATGTAACTTATTTACACCTTCACAAATATAAGATCTCTAGTGAAATGACATTAGAGTCTTAAAAAGTATTTTTCTTAATAATTACCCTTATGAATATACAAACAAATACTACTTTTCTACTTTTCGTTACAACCGTTGTGAGGGAATTAAAATGAACAGTATATTTTTGCTGAAAAAAGAATGACTTGTGTCATGTGGTTTTGCTAATGAAAATCATTTGTATGTCATTGTACTGGATTAAAATTGAATAAGCTATAGTAAATTTGTTTCTCAATTTCATTGATAGAAAAAAAATCTTATATATAAACTTCATTTGCTTTTTAAAGCCATTCTTTGTGAAATTAAAACTTAGTAAAATTTTGTCCTTGTAAAAAATTAAATGACTCATTTTCTAAGCATTCGAACTTTTAATAGCTAACACCTGTACAGATTTAGCTTTATGATAAGAACAAATGCCAATGAACATTTCATTCTTTTTCTCCATCCCCACATTTTTTCTCTTCCTCTTCTCTTACCGAGATTTTTTCTTCAATTCCTTTAATCCCCTGTTCGAGCAGTGATTTTTATTTATATTTTAATATCCATTATTTTTTTATCACTCCCTCCCCCCTCTAGGGGGTATTGATCGCCGAATGCCTGTCGCGAAACTGTGACTTAGTGTATTATGGAAAAGAAGTGTGTTTATTGTGCGTTAATGTCCTCTAATAGAGCGTTATGATACCCCGTAAAATATAGATCATTTCTTCAACGCGTGCTTATATTGTGGTTTCGGAAATAACTGTTGGTGGGGGTGTGGGAGTGACGTTAAAATGAGGGAATGACGCATAAATGTATTTTATTGTTTTTATTGAATTTTTTTTTTTCTGTAGTTTGAAATGTATGTTTTTTTTTTGTCGGGGATAATTTCCCTATATTGGGACGTGAAGTTGTAAATTGTTTAATTATTTATGTATCTATCCATGGCTGAATATGTTATGTGGTTTTAATGGCGCTTATTACAAGTTTTATTGCTGAATTTTAATAATTAATGATCTTTGATAATTTGAATTCATTGAGAAAAATGTTGAATTGTTAAATCTAAATATTAAAATGGTTTCATATCCTTTTAGGGTTCAAATTGTATTTTTTAAATATCGTTCGCGTTCTACTTCCTTAAACCTTTCAGTCCTAGGGATGCCATTTGGCATCATCATTTTTCATATAATATTTTTTAAAAATAATAGGGCTGACATCTATTGGGATTATTAAAAAATATTTTCCAATCGAAAAAAGTTTGAAGAATCGAATGATGTGCTTTTTGATATCATAAATGGCTATAGACGATCAGAAAAAGAAATTTCTATGAAATTCTATTCTACAAATTCTACTCTATTTCTATAAATTCTAAATGATAATGCCGAATTGTCATTGGGTCTGAAAGGGTTAACATGAGCTTAAGCCCAGTAAGTAAAATGTTTCCCGTGTGGTCAAGTCATGCTCTCGACTTTGGACTGAGGTTTAGTAGCGACACATCGCCAATTGGCTTGTTTCAGGTGACGTATGGCTTTCATTTCTGCGATCTTCTATCATCAAATTCTTTCTCATCCACATCGTCGAATAAAACTATCTATTAAACATTTAATTAGGTTTTGTTTTCTTAACTTAAACCTTCCAAGGTCAAGAGGAATCGAATCATTGATAGATGGCCCATCTGACCCAGACTCATTTAACCCGCCCCTCACCCGAATTAACCCATGCTTCACTTACTCTTTCACCCATCCGTTGATGAGAAATCATCGTGATTATCTCTTACTCGAAGGCCGATTCGATTCATTACAATTTGTTACAATTGTTGTTAAAATTGTTGTTACAATTAATTGTCAACAACTGAACAACAGCAAGACTTTTAACTACTAACCTACGATCCTTAATTTCTGTTTTGTTCCACCAGTTCTTTTCGTTACACAAAGGATTAAATAGTATTGTTTTAAAGCATTCCATTGCAAATATAAACATAAACAACTAATCTCTACATGGGAAAGTTACCCTTCCACCCTGATAAGTTAATCAAACAATTGTCTTTTCTCCTCTTGTACCAAAGACTACTAGTACCTCAAATATTGTATAACAACGTCCACCAATACTACTCCATTGATTCAGGAAGAAAGAAAAATTATTTTGTCTTGTATCATCAAATTCTTTCTCGTCTACATCATCGATTAAAAACTATCTGTTAAACAGTTGATTAGGGTTTGTTTTCCTAAACTAAACCTAGACTAAAAACCTTAGACTAAACCTCCTTATGGATTAAAAGACTAGAAGTGAACCTTTCCAGTCAGTTCCAACGAAAACAAGCGCTTCGGTTGGTAGTAAGCGCTCTTGTGTGACTATTTTTGACCCTTATAGTAACTTAATCGAATAATCATTAATTCTTCACAGCCTCATAGACAACTATATCAAATTGACTCAATCTATGTCACAATCAACAACCCTCAATTACTTGTATATCCCTACACTCTTAAAACAAAAGAGTGAAATCCACTCCAGTAGGAGAAGTGCATTTTCGACACTGGAAATGAGTGAAAATTAACTCAGACTGAGTTAAAAATCACTCGTTTGTTTTAAGAGTGTACTGCATTCATTCAAAAAGAGGGAAAAAACATATTTTTGTCTGCCAGCCACCCTCAACCCTTTCAATGAGACCCAACTCTCTCTTGCGACTTTGTTGCCGCCCGAAGACAAACATACGATCCTAATTTCTGTTTCGTTGTTTTACCGATTCTTTATAAAGAGATTGAGTAGCATTCTTTCTCTTAAAACATTCCACAATTCACAAACAACAAAACTCTACAAGAGAAAGTGACCCTTCCATTGAGATAACTCAATCGAACAGTCACCACTCATTAACTACTACCTCTTCAAATTACATGCACAACAACCTCATCCCCACTGCCCCATTGATTCAGAAAAAGAAGAAAAAACTCCTTTTTGTCTCCAAGACATCCTCAACCCTTTATTTTCAATGAGTCCCAGGAACGGAAACGGTGGCTAAGGTGTGCGGTGCGTATCCTTTCATCAACAGGTGATCGGGCACTTAGCTCGAGTGATGTTTCGTGTCCGTTTCACTCCTAATTTCTGTTTTGTTCCACCAATTAATTATCAAAGTGTTAAGCAGAATTCTCTCTCTCTCTCTTCAACGCATTCCATAAACAACAAAACTCTGCTTGGAAAATTGACCCTTCAATCGAGATAACTTAATCGAACAGTCATCACTTCTCCCCCTGCTCATCTAAGACTAATACCTCATTCCTGCTACCAGTGGTGATAGTGGAGGGAAAATAAGTGGGGGTATGCCTTCAATTAGAATGCCATGCCCCATCCCTTCTATGGATTATGGACTTGAGAGATATAAGAAGTGGGGGGATGGATAGCCATTTTCTTGAAAAGTGGGGTGACGCGTCACCCCGTGTCTACCCCCACTTCCAGCACTGCCTGCTACCCATTGATACAGGAAGAAAAACGCAAGTTTTTTGCATTAGGTGAATGAAAAGTGAACTCCTTCAGGCTGTCCCGACGGAAACGGTGCATCTTGACCCTTTTGCGACTCTTCCAACCAAAAAAAAAAACTTCGATCGTATGAAATAATAATTGTAATCGGCTTTGTTTCACCTATTATTTTCTTAATGAAATAGTTAAGCAGTATGTTCGTCAAAAGCATTCCATTACATTATAATCACAAACAGAACAACAAAACTATACAAATCAAACAATCATCACTCTTCCCGTACCTTAAATTACTTGCATAACAACCTCATCCCACTGCCCCATAGAATCAAAAACGTCTTTTTGTCTCAACAAGTTATCCTCAACCCTTTCCTTTCAATGAACAACGGAAACAGTGGCTAAGGTGTGCGTATCCTTGATCAACAGGTGATCGGGCACTTAGTGCGAGCGATGGTCCGTGTCCGTCTCACTCCAAGGGATCAGGAGGATTGTGTCGAAGGTTATTGGATGGCTTCCTTTCTCCCCTCTTGTTTTTTTTATGCCATCTTGTTGTTGTGGGGATTGAGAAGTTCATCGGGACCTGTTGTCTGGTGGGGGAGTTTCCGGTTGTTTGTCTGCGGCTTGGTTTTTGATAAATAAGGGATTTAATTTAATTCTATCAGTCCCAGTAACGCCATTTGGCATCATTTTTCTGATCATAATTTAAAGAAAAATTATATTGCTGACATCTTTTGGGATTAATAAAAAATATGTTCGAATAGGAATAAAGTTTGAAGAATCGAATGATGTGCTTTTTGATATCATAAATGGCTTAAGACGTTCAGATTTTTTTTTTCTAAAATGATATTGCCAAATTTTCATTGGGACTGAATGGGTTAAACTAGTAGCGAGAATGAACGCGGGTCCTCAAAAAAAATGATGCCACTGTTCAAATACAATCAAAAGTATACTTTTCTAAGCCTCACATTTGAATCTTTGGTTTTAGCCCCTCTTCTGATTTCCAGAGACAGATGTATCTTTCTCTTGTCTTTTTTTTCCCTCAAACTCTGACTTCATTTTCCTAAAGATACATTCAAAAGTTTAGGTTTCTCTCGACAATACTCTTTTGGCACACTTCAACAACCACAGAGAGCTTCTATTCATTTATTCATATGAATCTTAGAGAGCAAAAATGATGGTAACGAGAGCCGCTTAGACTGTGCCACAAAAAATGACTATCAGTTCTACGTAATATGTCAGGCTTTTCAAAATAATTCATAAATAAAAAAAAGCATCCTCTTTGAAGAAAAAATATAAGTTTTCAGTAATCTCTTAAAGCTATAAAAACCCTACCGGAAAAACATTAACAAAGCACAACAGTTCTCTAAAAAAATCTTCTCTCCAACTATCATCTCTCTAAGTAGGTATCCCAAATCCCCAATGACTCATTTTGTTTCTGATGATGGTGAAAGTTGGCGACTTTTTTATTATCATCTTCAACAGTCAAATCCAATCGATAACTTTTTTTTTTATATTGTGCTTGGCGATCGAAACTGACGTGGGATGGGGGAAGTTTCGCGGATGATTCAATTTTTGAGGAGGAAACGTGGTTAGATAGGCATCTCTCTCTCTCTAACACTTAGTGTGACTGCTGTTTGTCTATTGTTTGGTTTGGTGGGCAGTTTGTGTTTGAGCAAAACATGGATTGTTAGACGGTGAAAACCAGGTAAGGGTGTTTATGATTACTTGGTTTATGATTTATTTGGCTGGTTGTGGTTGTAGAAGCGTAGTTTTTGTTTAATTGCATTCACATGTAAAAGAGGAATGATAAATAACATGTAATGTTTTGAGATAAGTCGATGTACCTAACAATTGCAATGATAGGATCTGTAGTTTTTCTTTTAATTGCTTGTTGGTGAGCTAGAAATTGGTTTTTATTTATAAACAGTCTTCTATTTGTTTCAAGAAGTGTTATATTCGTTCTAAGTTATTTTCTGTACAAAGTGGAATATATTTGTAGAATTAATTAAAAAAACTTAATTATTTCTATTACTCAACTAAAACATATATTTTCACACACCTAGTTCTTCTTACATCTTTTAAATTCACCTTTATCATAACTCTTAAAAAATTAGTTTTAAAAGTTATTAACAAATTACCTTATGAGGCAGATTGACATGAGATAGTTTTCATTTCTATAGTAACTGGAATTGTTTGTTTGTGCATTAAAATTTTAACTTGGCTGTAACCTTTGTTACTTCATAACGGGTTTTTAATTTGTTGTAAATTGTTTTTGTTGGTTTATTACTGTAAAGAGTGGAATATTGGTAGAAGTAATCAAAAGAAACGTATTAATATATATCGAGTGTCAATTATTATACTTTAGCCAGTTAAACATATATTTTCGCACAACTTTCAATTCTTACATATTTTAAAATCGAATTTTTCTTGCATCTTCGAAAGTAAACTGTCTACATCGAAGTATCTGTCGGAGAAAATCGAAGAAAGAATAGCTGCCGTAGAACTTTTTTAGATTGTAAAGTTATTGAGGAATTAACTTATAGGATATATTATTACTTTTTAGAATCTATAGATTTAATAAGTGATAACTGAAAGTCACAAATTGTTACTCGCTTCTATCTTTCTATACAAATTTATTCCCAATATCCAATAATGAAAATTGCTTATAAGATTTAACTTTCATACATTTTTAACATCAGAACTATGAACTTCATTTTTAAGAAGAAAAGAAAAAAAACTCCTGATGAAGGACATATCTATAAAAAGTTTTTACTTTCTCCCGATATCATAATTAGTTTTCCATCTCTCTCACAATCGAACCAAAATGAATTGTTTTCATAAAAAAAATGACTAAGTACGTACAAAAAAAAATCCCTGTCGTCCAAGCAACAACTATTAATGACAACCAACGAACCATACAAAATTGAAAAAGGGTGATAATATTCGGTGATGCTTCACTTACATTTCAAGTGGTGAAATTCGCTGTTCAAATACGGATTAATTCTACTTAATATTCGATATCTAAAGACCTTTTAAATGAAAAAAAATCTTATTTTTTTATATTTCTTTTTTCTTACAAACAAAAAAGTTTCACTCTCCGATGAGTCTTTAGCTCATTTGCAGTTTGAGTGATTTTCAACTTTTTCTGTATTGATTTGAGAGGAATGTAAGTTACACTAGGTAATTTGTGAGTAAATTAAGGTTGGAAAGGATATATATTATGGTAAATTAATTCTATTGTTGTAATCTTATATTATTTCTTATGTAATTACCGCCCAAAAATTTAAAATAGGGTCGACTAACCAGTGAATAAATGCTTAAAAACAATTTCAATTGGTTTAAAGAAAATTCATACATTTAAGAAAAAATAGCTTCTAGTTTAGGACAATGTGAACACATCTGTCATTACATGTAAATTCTACAAAAAAAAAGGTGACTTTATATGGCATTGCTTTGGATCTTTTTGGGGTCCAAATAAAAAGTGGTGCAGAAACCAAGTGAATGAAAAGTTCTTTTACCAGTGAATGAACACAAAAATGTCCAGCCAATAAACATGTTGGATTTTAGTTAAAGACCAATCACAGCCAATCAGATGTCCGATAATTTTGGAGTACTAATGTTTAACATTTGTTGTGAGGAGCTCATCAACTTAGTGGAATATCAGCTTTTGTACCATAATAGTGTACCTTTTATGTGCTTGCTATGAATGAACAAACCAACTCGGTAATTAGTTGTCCATTCTAACATTTGTTTTAATCCAAAATGTCGTATACATTT
The DNA here is from genome assembly GCA_023701765.1 of Hylyphantes graminicola. Classification (NCBI taxonomy): domain Eukaryota; kingdom Metazoa; phylum Arthropoda; class Arachnida; order Araneae; family Linyphiidae; genus Hylyphantes; species Hylyphantes graminicola. Next base: position 6,727,589 of record CM043113.1, read on the forward strand.
AGAGCTCAACAATATTTTTACAAATCTCTCGAAATGTCTTTGGCCATCTTGCTTCATCCTTTTTTCTTATAATTTTAATGAATCTTGCACTAATAGGCAATATATCTTCGGCATCGGTACTTGTGAAAAGTTTGAACATTGTAGTTTTTATAATAAAAAAGTTAGTTTTAGGCCAAATTGTTAAGAAAATTTCACAAAGGTTCATGTATATGTACCACTACACTCTCAAAAATGAATGCTCAAAAACGACGAAATTTTCCCTAATTTTGACAATTCCGTTCTGGCAAATGCCCCGAGTTTTCGTTTCCTCAAAGTGAGGAAATTTGAATCGTCATTTTTATGAGGATTTGAATGTCGTCTAACCTAAAGAAATATTTCGTCATTTTTGAGCATGTGAGTACAACAATGAGATTTAGTTTCCTCAAAATCAAGATACAGAATCGTCAAATCACGATCGTAAAAGTGAGGATTCGCGTTTACTCAAAAGTCACGTGATAGTTTGACGAAACCATCCTCAAAATTAACGAAATGAGGCTTGAGGATTCATGAATCGTCAAAAATGAAACTGTTATTTCTGAGAGTGTAGAGTGACGAAATTAATTTCTTAATAAATATCTTTACACTTTTGTCAAATTGTAACAGCAACTTTTTCTTTGGGTGAGTGGTTTTTGAAACATAGAAGCCACTTCCAATGCCCTTAACTTTGAAACTATGAAAAAAAAAAGTTTTTGTGTGGTTTTTCTGTGTAATAATTTAATTCGCGAGTAATCCCTCGAAACTTTTTTTTGCTTCATATTTTTTTTCTCATTTCGGGTACTTCTATTTATTTCCACCGCTTTAATATTCATTTGTTTGAAAGGAAATTGAGCATTGAGCTGATTTGAGACAATCACAGTTTTGGGGAGGGGCCGATTTAATTTTTTTTAAATAGTATAAAACTTAATTGTTTAAAACTTATATTGCAAACTTATATTGCAGATTATATTGCGAACTTATATTGCAGATTATATTGCAAACTTATATTGCTTGATATCAAAACTCAGTATTGTTTACTTATCATCAATCTAATACAATTTTTATCACCACATCTAGATTATAATTTTTTTTATGCAGTTTTCGAAAATCAAAAATAAATAGTATATTTTAAAGTAAAAAGTTTTTAACTAAGTTTTCCTAAATTCAAGAAAAATATATTTATAAGATACTACTCTCAAACTTGGAATTGGTAAATAGTTATAGATTGAAAGAATTATGAACTACTGTTGATCAATTAAATTGTTCATTAACATTGACTTAATATCGAAAGTCTAAAATAATCTTTCTTTTTCAAAGCTTAGGGCGAATATTTTTAAAAATAAGCTACATAATTACATACATTTTTTGTAAAACATTCGTCCATTTGAAAAAAAATAAAAGCTTATTCATGGTGCAAATTATCTGATGGCACTTTCAGTTTTAAGCTAAGCAAATTTATTGATAAAGTAGATTCTATGGCCCATACATCAAACGAAGCAGTGTCACCATAAGTGATAATTACTGAGTAGAAATAATAAGCAATGGCCATAAATAACTTCGATTACCAGCTTTCAAACCATCAAATTGTCTCTCTTTTTTGAAAACAATATTCGAAAATGGTCAGAATTATCCTATATCGATATATAAAAAAAATCTTTTGGAAATTCCTCCCTCCTCGATAGTAAGGGGGTCAGATTTTGGGGGAGGGGGTTGCAACGTCCCATTATGAGTGGTTTGCTAGATTGGCACATTTAGGACCAATTTGGCTTTTGTTGACTATGTCTGAATTGATTAAAAAATATTTTTTATTCTGCTTTGAGCTCTCTTTTTGAACATTTCATCTGTCACTGAATTAAATGGTCGACTTAAATTTCGTACGAAATTTGGTGTTTTTTTCTGGTTTAAGTTTATATGTCAACTAAAAAGAATGAAAACCGGAAGCATAGACAAAACGAATTTCGTAAATATGTAACTTTTTAATAAGTCTATACTCAGAAAAAAATGTGTTAAAATGGCAGTATTACAATTTGTGTTGCGTCAATGCTAGAACTGTGTTGATGGCGTACGAACACGAATTTGTGTCGTTCCAACACAATGGACGATTGGGAGAGAAGACGATTATTACATCAAACGCGATTGACAAAAAAAACACCTGTAAACGATATGGTTTCCTAGAATATATTAAGGGGTCTAAGGAGTCTTAAAAATGTGCAAAGAAGGAACTACAAAGCATAGTTTGATCTTTCATGTAATTTTTTAACTACTCAATATACAAGTATAATTTTTTTCATATGTAGTTCTACAAGATTTATTTAATATGAAACAAATTTTAAAATTTATGAAACTTTAACCAAAACTAAAATAAGTGATATTAAACATAAAGCTATTTGAACACATTGTGATTAGGCTTGCGCGGCAAATTGTGAGGTCAAAATTGAAGACATGACCAAGAAAATGACTTTATATTGTACAAATATGTACAAACTAGAACTTATACCTAAATTCTCAGCTCAATTTTAATTAGAAATAATTTTTTTAATTTTTTTAAATCAAAATTCAAAAATTTTTATAAATTTTTTTAGAAAAAAGTTCTTAAAATAAATTCTAATTAAAATTGAGCTGAGAATTTAGGTATAAGTCCTTGTTTGTACATATTTGTACCATATAAAGTCATTTTCTTGGTCATGTCTTCAATTTTGACCTCACAATTTGCCGCGCAAGCCTAATCACAATGTGTTCAAATAGCTTTATGTTTAATATCACTTATTTTAGTTTTGGTTAAAGTTTCATAAATTTTAAAATTTGTTTCATATTAAATAAATCTTGTAGAACTACATATGAAAAAAATTATACTTGTATATTGAGTAGTTAAAAAATTACATGAAAGATCAAACTATGCTTTGTAGTTCCTTCTTTGCACATTTTTAAGACTCCTTAGACCCCTTAAACCATACTATAATATTCATTATAAAGTGCCGTATTATATATTTTTTATTCTTTAGGGTAGCTATTTTTTCAAAAACCTTAAATAGCAAATCCCGGTGAAATGGTAGCTCGTATTTTGATCTGAATTCGGCTTTCCATTTTTCTCCATTGTGCTGACTCTAAAATAATGGTTGATTTGTTTAAACTAAAGATGTTGGTTTTAAAGCAGCATTATTCATTTTACACTTACGATCTTGGCTTTATTTAATGATATATTTGACTCCCCAATCTGGCAACCCTAATCAATACCCCCCCCCCTTCCCCTCTCCACAATCTAACCCTTTCTCATCCACCCAATCAAATTAAAACTTTCGACACAAAAAGAGGGGGGGGGGCGAAGATAAAGCGCTTTCTTAAGCCCGCTAATTATTCTTTTTAAAAGAACAAAAAGCACTTATCGATTCTTCTACCAAAAAGACACCCTTCCATATGGAAATAAAAAAAACGCTCGCCCTTAGATAGGAAATCGCTCAAGTTTTGAACTAAAAATCGCCGTTTCCCTTCGATGACCGTAATTATGAATCCCGTTGAGTCCGTGCTATCATTACTCAACATAGGCTACTTGTGGAGATGTGATAGTTTGGTGTTTATTCTGGAGAATGGATGTTGTTATAAGCTGTTATTTTTGTTTTTCGAGAAATGCAGCTTTGTAGTGGATGCTGTTTTTCTGTCAAGAAAAAAACCAAGCAAACAAGAAGCATTATGTGTATATGTCTGTCAGTGTGTATCCGTAGGAAATCTATTTGCATTGGAACCACTTAAGGTAGGCAAATTCACAAAATTCTAAAATTTTTACTATTAATTTAATCTTTTCCAAATTTGGCATAGCGATTTCAAATACATTGAACAATACTATTATTAGGGCATTTTTTTTATTTAAATGTAATTTACTTATTTTAAACTTTGTTTTTCAACTAAAAAAAGAGGTTTACGCTAACAAGTCTACCACATTGAATTTTCCTCCTATAAACATTAATTATGTGTTAAATTCTTCATTTTGATTTGATACATGCAATGACCTTCTAGAGTTACATACAAATTACAAAAAAACATTATTAAGAAAAATGTTATGAATGAACTAAAAAAAATATTTTTTTCGATTAACTTACACTTGGAAATTAAAAAAAAACCACTAGTATATTTAAACCAGATGTTAGAGGTTTATAGCACAGATATATATTGAAATAGCATCTGTAAAAAATTTCAGGAATTAATTTGCTACAAGTCATAACTGAAAATATAAAGTTCAAATGTGTTGTTACTTTTTGGACAGTTAAGGTTATTTCATAAGGTCCATAATTTCAGGGTCAGATATTAGGACAGAGGTGGATTGTTTCTTGGGACAAATAATTCATTAACAAATTATTTTTTAAGAACAGAATTTGTTCTTCCTGAGAATCGTGAATTTTTCTAAATATTTAAATTCACACTATGCTCTAGAAAGCTAAACTTCAGCGAACAACTCATTGCAAATCAACACTCATTTTCACTAACACCCATCCAAACAAGTATAAATAAACAAGTATTTCATGTCTTCCCCATCTGTAGCTACTTGTTAACCTCCCGGCTCCAATTTGTCGAAGAAGAATGGGGTGCTTCATCGAAATCAGGAGGGGCCAAAAAAACTAATAGCAAAATCAATAGGCTGTTAACGACCAGCAATCGCGAAAGGGGTAGATATAAAGAGAGAGTGTCTCTGTTCTGTTGGAGGCATCTGTTAAAGATGAGCGGTTTGGTTTAACAGTGGTATAGAACTGATGGTGTTTGTACCCTTGAAATTAAAATATTATTTATGAATGTGTATTAAAATTGTGGTGCTTCAGTAGTTTAGTACAGAAAAATTTTAGAAACAGGTTCTAAGTGATATTTTATTTTTTAATGGTCCTGATACCTGGAAAAAAACATAAAATTTCATGGTTATTTCAATGAAACTTTTTAGGATTTACCAAAATTTATGAGATAAAAACTTATTTGTTTGAGGGATAAGGTATCATTGAAGTTAAAATATTGTTGTGATACTTGTTCATTAAAAATTTATTCTTTCGAAAAAATATTCTAGTACCGAAAAGTTTTTAGAAAAAATTTCTAATTGTGATTATTTTTAAGGTACTTGATACCTTTTTTTAATTGGAGAAAATATTTTGTTGATATATTTTAACATTTATTTAAATACCACTTTCGGACACCTGGTATCCAAAATTTGAGGGAGAAAAATTAGTATTAAGACATTTGTTGTTCTTTAAATTTACAACTACATTTTGATGTAAGATTTGATTACCATGGTTGAGAATTCCCACATTCATATTTTATGACGCTTTGCTAAAAAGAACTACTTTAGATGCACTGAATTTTATTTATATTTTTTTAAAAATTAAACTCTTTGAATTTCCTCACCGGCATACATTTAAAACAAGTAATCACGAAATAAGAGGTCTCTAAAACTAAACAATAGCTTCTCAAGATATGATGTGTCTTCCGTAATATGGTTTCAAATAACTTCTAATTATATCAGATTAGGCACTTTCTCTCTTTTCAATAAGATCAAATTTTGAAATTTCAAGTATATACATGATTTAAACATCCAAAATCCTTAACACATCGTTTATTGAAACAAACAACAGTGATACTACACCACTCTCAAAATAATTCCCGACGTTATCCTTAGAATTCCGAGCATTTCCTACATTTAATCAATTCCTCTATCACGTCAATGAATGGGTATACCTCGCCATAATTGCCCATTTGGTTTGCGGGATATATTTTTTTGCCCATTGTTATTATTTACTTTCTATTCCAGGTATGATGCGATTTTGGTTGCTTTTTTGTGTTAGTATTGAGTAAATGTAAATGCGTTTTCGGTGGTTAATTAATTCAAAAAGGGGGTTAGAACTTTTTTTTACGAATGTGGAAATAAGTTTTTGGTGATTGTTTAACGATAACCGATGGTGATAGTTTATTGCGTGTGAAAATAACGTGGAAGTGAATTAGTTTTTGGGGGGTACTTTTAAAAATTGATTTTGTGTCTTCGATATTTTCGTAACAGAATTCAAATTTTTAAAAGGGTAAGTCAGCGATTGATTTTACTTTCTGATGATATAACGTAAGAATAAAAGGGCAATGAAGAAAATACTTTCATCTGTAACGATTTATTGTACTCTAGGTGAAGTCAATTACTTAAGAAATAAGGGATTAAAACAACTTTGTTTTTATAAAAGTCATTAACGTACAGCTATTAATTGAAAGGAGTGACGTTACACAACTCTCGCATTCTCTAAATAATAACTAAGATATAGGACCCGGCCAGGTCATTGGCGCCTTTTGGTAACCGTAAGTTCAATTGGCCAAAAGTCGCCAATTTACCGTCCGGGCTCTATAGTAATTTTTGGAGAACGTGAATTTTTCAACTAGACTCTTTCATTTGTTTTATAACCAGTGATTATGCGTATTTTATTTTTCTATAAAAATATTTTTTCTAAAAAAGAACTTATTTGAAAGATTATACCATTTCACTGTTAACATCTTAAAATGGATGCAATTTATGATTTTCTTAAAATTATTTATTTGTACTTATTTGAAATTGCAAATCATACAGTTTTATGGTGAACATTTTCTGGCTTTAAATCCCGCTTGTATTATAAATGAAGGTTGTAGTTGCAAAACTTACATTCCCCCAAGTATAACTAAGATATAGGGTCCGACCGTTCATTGGCAATTTTTTATGATTGTTAATTCAATTGAACAAAGTCCCCTTGATTGGACCGTTATATCTCAGTTATGCCTGACGAATGTGAGTTTTTACAGCCTGACCCTTCATTTGTACTGTAATAGTTTCACTTCCTCTTGTTAACTTAGTTTTGAAGTAATGTTTTATATGTACAGTACAGTCTCGATTATCCGAGCCCCGAATATCCGATTTTCCGCTTTAACCGAGCTTTTAAATATTTCTAAGTTTTTTCCGACAACAACCGAAAAAAAATCTGAATAAAACACGATTTCACAAACCATCAGAAAAAAGAAATCGGACAACAATATCCCCTTTACCCCATGCCTCTGACTAAAAGCTAACGAAAGTGCTATTGAATAGATAGAACAAGAAGCGACACCAGCAATCCTGTTGTTATCCTTTAAAAAAAAAAAAAAAAAAAAAAAAAAAAAAAAGCGATACATTGCTGCCGATAAACGCCAAAATAGCATAAAACTAAAACCAATTAAGGACTTTTTGTAAGTAAAAGAACTCTTTAAGTGTCATTTATGGATATGAATTGCACGAGGTGTCTATATAAATTTAGTTAAAATATACATTTAGACACACACAATTGTTTTATTTACAATTTTCGCTTAAACCGAGTTTTTCGGTTATCCGAGTTAGTCTCGGACCACATTAACTCGGATAATAGGGGCTCTACTGTATAATGTTTTAAAATACCTTATTTATACTTTGGAGAATGTGAGTTTAGCAACTGCACCCTCAAAATGTCTGCAAACGTTTGTCCATCCTCCACCACAAATCTCGGTCTTCCTGTAAACAAAAAAAAAACCACGACCTCCCTCAAATAAACCAAACCCATAAATACATCTCTACTTTTTAATCTTAAAAATCCCTCTCCTCTCCCCCCAAAAAAATATTACAAAAAAAAAACTTTTTAGTAATAAGTCAGCGAAATTACATGCGACAAGCACCAAGAAAGCAAACAAAAAACCGCCTTCTTCCAGCAAACAGAAACTGATCACATCTTCAGGTGCTACCACCTTCAAATTAAAAAAAAAAAAATGGCCGATGTTTAATGCAACAGATGAGAACGGGGGTGACATGTGTAAACACAGGGTCTAACCTGGTTGTACTTCCCCAATCAACTCGGTGACAACTCAACTCCTATCCCCGGAATAGAATGAAAGGGGTGAGGGATGGAAGGGGATGTTTCTGAGGAATAGCTGGTCACTGATTCGGATATGTTTGTTCTTACACTGATGTAGAACTTTTTGCTACTTTTCATCCCCTTCTTAAATAGACCACTTTTAAATTTCCTTTTTTGGAGGTAATATTTTTTCCAAGTTTTCATCCATGTTTATAAAGTATTGTGATTCGGAAATAAGGTAGAGTAATTTTATTATGAAACCCACTAGTTATAATTTATGGACCTTGTGTAGCTCTAGTGTGACGATGTTTCAAACTAATTTAACCTAACCACTCTTTAAGTAATTTTTTAAAATTGTTTTGGCGAACGTGATTTGAAATTGTTATAATTTAATGTATTTGACTCTATATAAACCCTAACCATTACTCAGTTGTAATATTAATCTAAGCACCTTACTAAATGAATCTAAGAAAACACACACTCAACCAGCCTCAATAAGATGTAGTGAAATAAAGATTAATGACAAGAATTAAACGTTACATTAAACAGTTTATTTTCATTTTGCATTCCATTTACCAACCCAATCAGCAAAAAATATTTCCTTTAACTTACAATTATTTCAATAATTTACACTTTTTTTCATCAATTTTAATTTATATTCATTATTTATAATTATTTTCATTAACTTACAATGAGAATACAACATATATAAGAAAAAAATTAGTTTAAAACATTATAAAAGAACAAGTTGAAATACACCCAAATAACAAGTAAAAGCAAACGGTATTAGATTTTCATCCGCATCCCCTTCGCTAAGGGGATGCGGAGAGGAGATGAGGCGGAATCCCAAAACTACACAGGAAGCAGACGACAAGAATGTTGTTCGTTTGGTCGTAATAACCCCTGCCTCCCTCAAACGATTCCATCCGTCTCTACCACCCCCCGAGGTGGGAGGGGGGAGCTAAAAAGTAGCTACCACACCATTTTTTCCCCATCCCCCCTCAAACGCAATCCTTTTTTCTATTTTTCTAATCCTTTGCCTTGGCTGATATTGAGCTCCTCCAGAGCTCAAAGTTTTCAATAAAGCCGCTGTGCGTAATGTATTCCTTCATTTGGGGGTTGTAAGGAGGGGGGGGGGGGGGAGGGGGTCGTGAAACAATCTCCCGCGTAACAATTATTCGTGTCGTACCGGTCCGTTAAAGTCGTACCTCTAGGGTTAACCTTTCGTAGGCGAAATTCGTTTTTCGTTGCAGCCTGTATCCAAGAAATGACGATTAATGTTTGTTGAAGCTGAATTTCTTCTACTCGGAGGGCAAAGGAATTGGGAGAAATTTTTAAAGGATTTCCGTTTTTACCGAGGGGAAATCAAAATTACTTTCTCCCCTTTCCCCCTTCTTCTAGGGGGTTTCGAAATAAACGTGTCGCCTGGTAGTTTTCGTATAAAAAGGGGGTGTTTGTGTGCTTCGTCTATTTTTACCGAATCGAATTTTAATATAATTTGTTTCTTCTCCTTTAAAAAACAGAAAGAAACACAATGCGGTGGATGTCGGTTTAGATTTATGACTTTCGAACTTGGAATTTACATTTCTCTTCTTCAGAGTAGGATTTTTCGACATACAGAATTTGTCGTACAGTTTAACAGCGATGTGCTCGAGTTTTAAATATGCGGGATTCCTGAATTTTGATTTAAAATATCTATTTGCTCCGATTTTGTGATTTGTATAAACAAGAAAAGTTGCGTGTCGCCGGCTTATATTGAAACTAAAGTTGTAACCGAATTGCACCTGTTTTAAATTTCGTGCAAACCATTTTTTTTTTATCTTTTCGTAGGCGAGTATTTTTCTCTTATATTCGACAAAGGATACTACTACGAAATTTGTTTGTATGTATACAAGTTTCGTTCAGGCGCATTTTTCATATCTTACTACTTTGTAATAAAAAATACTTATCATAATATGGAATATTGCAGATTTAATTCCGTCAAGAATCTGGAGGTATCTCAGGTTAGAAATCTTTAATATATATCGTCTAGCAATATGCTGTAAAGATAATGAATATTTTATTTTTAAAACCCCTCACTTTGAGCAGCCCTTACGTAAAGCGCAATTTTCAGATATTCAAAAAAAAAAAAAAAAAAAAGCACTGAAGCCTAGTTTGAGGAAAAAGTTATGAGAAGTCAATCGATAATTAAATTTAAAAAATAAAAAATCCGGCGAAACGTATATATCGGTTTGGAGACGTTATCTAGTAGTTAAATTATAGATAGTAAAAAAGTCGAATCCGAATGTTCGAACAGCTAGATAAAAACACTCCAAAACGGACTGGATTCCGATGTTCCGATTGAACAATTCCGGCGTTCCTTTTCCCGCCCTGACACTTTCCCAAAAACGTTCGGATTCCAAAGTGTCGAATGAATTATCGCCCTCAATAATTTTCCTTTTCCCGGTGTCGAAAACCGGAAATTAACCCCGGCTTCCGACCCGTTTCCGGCGGACCTAAAGGAGTTCGTCATCAAGAAGCTGTTCTGTTCAACCACCAAGTCTTTCTCGGTTTCTGTTATTAAATTACTGTTGTTATTACGGGGCTGGGGAGCACAGTTGATTAGGCATTCGCCTTGCATGTGGAAGGTAACTGGTTCGAGTCCGGGTATAGCCAAAATAACTGCCGACCTATAAACGGCCTGTGCAGCCAAAAATAAAATTTTATGACAAATAATACCCCGTAGAGGGAGTGCACGTTAAATACACTCCCGACGCTGCGTACAATGTGGCCCTTAACAGTTGTGTTGGGTGTCTACTCAGGTGTCGGCTCTTCACCTGACTGTGGTTCTAAATTACGACGCCCGTAGCTAATGGCCCTGTGTTGCTCTAGTACGTCGATAATTCAAATCTAAACTAAAACTACTGTTGTTTATTACTGTACAAAACCCATTATTCGAAGTACCCGAAGAATATAGAGTAAAAAAATATATATCTTGTAAAAAATTCTTCTAATTTAGTATCAGAGTAAGGTAAAGGTAAAAGTGCTGACTATCACCTTATATTGGGAATTTACATATGATGTAAATTGTGTGGTATTGGCGAAGGCGTTTGCTTCACTGGCAGTGATTGGATGTTTCTACTTCACTGGCAGTGATTGTGTTGTAAGCTATATTGGAGTCTGTGATGTAAAAAAATGTATCCGCAAAACATGCTGTAATTTTACAGAATTTTTCATAGGTGTAAAGCATGTATCGCTATATGCTTACATATTTCTAGACATTACATAACATATAAAAACATTGTATGTTGATTTAAATTCGACTATTCAGTGAAATAAACGGGTGAAAAATATCGCGTTATTTTTACCTCCCCAAAAAAGACAAAACGAGTTGAACTCGATAGTGGGCGAAAAGTCATTCAATTTGTCAGATGGAACTCGTCGAAATTATCCGGCTCATTTTTTTCACTACAATCGTTAAAACTCCATTCATAACTTTTCGTCAGTCCGCTTTTTCAATCATCGGATTTGAATAAATCATTAATTAATATCAAAAGCGGATATCGGAGCGCGCTGCTTCCTGTACGAAGTTGAGATAAAAACTTATGTCCGTTGGACCATCGAACACTGGCTAATGTACTGACTTCTCTGACAACTGTCGGGATTATTATGCCATTTGATATGTATTAATCATTCGTTTTTTTTCAAACCTCAAAGGCCATTATTTTGTTTTATGAAATTGATTTCTTTGAGATATAGTCATTAATTAAACATGGGCATCGTAAAGTAGTATTTTTTTTGAAGTTGGATCAAATAGTGTTGCAAAACTTAACTTTTGTGGGTTGGAATAGCTCTATCAAATTTACAACAAGTATTGAATTTCAGATACAGATAAAAATGAAAGTTTTACTGTTTCTGATTTTGTTTAATTATTCTTAATAACGTTTGAGATAATTTTTTTTACAAATAGTTAAATTGAAGGTTAGGTTTAGGAAAAGAAGTTAACGCAAAGGAATGACAGAAATTTAGTGTAAAAAGCTAAATTTTTCTCAATTTTTATGATGTGTTCACTTTAAATAGTTTTCATGCTTAACAAAAGTATTTTATTAACCTATTTAGCATGTGTAGTTTCAAAGGATATCCAATGAAAATGTTTGATGCTGTTTCAAGATTTGATCAACAAGTTTCTTATTTGAATATCCAATATATTTATGAGATTTGCCCGCGCATCTTCCTACTTCGCAATTCAATTAACAACTCCTAAAACCAATTAGCAAAACAATTCACTAAATCACAAGATCGAATCAATGCCATCAAACGTAAAACCCATCAATAATTCAAACCCACAACACCTAATACTTCAATTCCTCCGTACCTGAAAACACTCTTCTAATATTCCAAATCGGATTCTTTCGAATTATTCTGCTTGTTCTAAGCCGGCGAACATAAAACAAATTCGGGAGAGATCCTCTGTCCCAAATGTGATGGGGGAGGATTGAATAAAAGCGAATCTTTTGCAATTAATGGCAGTGTTCGAAGGTGGGAACCCCCCTCGCCCCCGATAATCTCGCAAATGGAACAATAAATGTAATTACCGAAACCAAGAATCCACCCCTCTCGAAGATCGGGAATTCTTGGGAAGGAAAGGGTAACCGAGAACGTCTTAGTTTGAGAGAGTGAAATAGATGTTATTTCTGGAGAAAAGTTATGCATCGTGGTTGTTGGTTGGTAGACATATATTTTCAGGCATGTGTGCTTGGTCGCAAGGACCCGCTTATAAACCATCGTCAAGTAGGACAACACAAGGCACACACATACACAAATGACAGATGCTGACATCTGTCGCACCTCCACAATTTAGACATGTCCCTGAAGGGGAGGGAAATTTTCTCCAGGGACCTGTACCCGTGGGAAACTGCGCAATCACCGCCCACAGGACTTTCGAACCCAACAGATTTAACGAGCACGTACTCCGCATATACTCGAGAAGCACAAACATCCATGCCTCAACGGGACTCGAACCCGGACCCAGCTGCTCCAAAGGCCAACGTCTTAACCACTGCTCCGCCGGATAGGCTATCGTGGTTGGTTTTTGGGTAGATTTTTCTATTCTGATTCTCTAAAGCTTGGCATACATGGGGAGACTCGGTCCCTTGAACCTGACGGAATTTTTTTCTGCTTTCCTTGATTCGCGCACTGTGCCAGCGTGACATGCAAGGTCCACCCGCTACGTTATTAAAGCTAGATATACATGGAGGGATAGGACATAGGAACCTTCGGCAAGCATTTCCGCTCTTCCTGCAAGACGTTACCGAAAGCGTTTTCATTTGTCAGTAATTGGTTTGACCTGTCACGTGGTTGCACAATATCATTCACTGACGAGTAACTTCTTGCAGAAGTTCACAAGTCCTGTCCCTGATCATGTTTCTCCGTGAATGGGCATCTTTAAACTAAGCAAGGAGAAAAAAAGTATGCTTTCTATCAGGCTCATTTCTGTATGCCTAGCTTTACAGATGAAATTCTTGCGAATAAGTTAGATAATAAATTGAGTATTTTCAGAGAAAAAATGTAGTTTATATTTTTGTTTTACTTGCAAAATTAGCAGAAAAGTATCTTGGTCAATCAAACACGAATAGATGCAAGACAGACACGAAAATAACAGGTATAAAAAGATATATAGCACAAGAGACGAGGAACAAACTCTCTTAACCTCCACATCCACAACGTCTTACTCCCTCTTTAACAAAGGCCAACTCCCACCAAATTCAGACGGATTGCCCTCCCGCCTTATTCTTTGCTTTGATTCCCGCGGTAATTTGTAAAATCAACCCAAACGGAGGTTGTTCATTCCCTTAAGTAACTCAAGGGCTCGTCTGTCTTAATACCGGCGCAATACGGTGCAGTAATTGCTTTTGCAGCTATATTCCCGGGGCCAAGATTTATGTGCAGATCTAATGAAGGGTATATTCCACCGGTGTAAGAATAGATCGTACCTGTATGGATGTACCAGGCTTAGGTATAAGTACACACACACACGTAATAAGAAAGTAATTTCTCATGTCTGATGTGTTGCTTTTTTTTTAATGCGTTTCAAATATCATGCAAGGTAATGTTTGTATGAGATGTTTTGCCGTACTGCATAAAATGTAATGTAATTTAAGGATTCGAAATTCAATCAGTAACATGGATTCTCCAAATACATTTGGTACTTCATTTTATTGGTCTTAATAGTGTTGTTTTGTTTTTTAAAAAAAATCTTATTCTTCTCTTTTCGCAAGATTAAAAACCTAAATTATCTATGACATTTTTAAAGGATAAGAGTTTCCATCAATTATGTGTTTTTTTTATCATTGCAACTAGTTTATCTAATAAAATAGATTATTACACTGACCCCACAGTGGACCTCACAGTGTGTTATACACAAATTAATTTACTGCACTTGACATTGACATTTCAATAATAAAAAACAGTGGGATACTGAGTGAAACAGATGATAAATATGGAAAGAGTTATACTTCCTCTTCGACTTCCTTATTGAATAATACGCATGCAAAATTATCGTAATTAATCATCAAATAAATTCTAAATTTTCCATCTTGAGTTCGAATTGTCGGTTCTTATTTCGCGGACGTAAATCTCGCCAATCGGAATTCTTGGCAACTATTTTTTTTAAGCACAGCATACACAGTTAAAGGTTACCATCGGAAAAATTCTGTTTGTGCTAAACATTTTTGGCGACTTTATCTCTTACTCAAACGAAATGAAAAAGTACCTAATTATGATGTATCAGCTAAATGTAAATAGAAGTAACCCTAAAATATTTAATAGAAAATAAGACTTAATTATTTAATTTTTTAAATTCTAATGACCTGTAGAAAACTTAAGCAGCATAAGAAACCAAATTATTCGAATGTTTTTTTAGGACAAAACTTAATAAGTGTTGCCAACTAAGGCATACTAACAAGGATAAAAAAAAATGCAAATCCATTAGTGAAGGGATACAGTTCCCAAAAATTGGTCAAAATATCGGTTTTTCAGTTTTTTTCTATTTATTCACGATATCTTTCTAAACATTTACTGAAAAATTGATATTTTCAGTATAAATGCATGATACTCTTTTACTGTGGCTCACATTTTAAAATTCATGCACAGTTCACGAACAAATACTTCTAAAAAAAACTAGAAAAGTTTGGTGGAGTTATTCTTGAAAGTGAAAAAGGATAAGCGTTTTAAAAAAGTTTATAATTTTAACTTTAAAAAAATGAAAAACTACTTATAAATATTTGTTTTTATTGCTTTAAAATATTTAGTTGTAGTAAATATGTAAAAACATTATTATTTACAAGTGTATGTTATTATTTATTAAAATAATGTGTTGGGTACACTGCTAAAAATTCTGTGCTTGCTTTCACCATAACAATGGTTCCTAGTAGCTGCAACGGCTGTGTGGTGAAATGTTTCACCATATTTCCGGTATTCAGTCGAACCATTTTTTAAGTTTTGGAAACAGAAACTTGAGAAACGGTTCAACCCAATAACGAAAATATGGTGAAACACTTCACCACGCAGCCGTTGCAGCTACTAGGAACCATTGTTATGGTGAAAGCAAGCACAGAATTTTTAGCAGTGTACCGTATCCCTTTGAAATATAACTCAATTAAACACTTTCTGCATTTGGAGTTTTATTTAAAACTAACATTGTACAGAGTATTCATAATGTTATTCCGGTATTAAATCTAAATGGTATGTTTTCTCCTCGTCCAGATCCCGTTCCCGCCCTCGAACACTACCAGGTGCTCCTCCAGCGCACGATGCGAATCCAAGACTTGGAGATCGAGAACCGACATCTGAGGGAAACGCTCAACGACTACAGCACAGAGTTCAAAGTCGTACGCAATCAAGGTATACGCTACTTTATTCTCATCATATATCGTTGTCTATGAACAAATAATAGGTTTTTTGTTGCTATGTGAAAAATGCAAGCTAGATGGAGCTGATTTACTACTGCTTTACCATTAGTCATCTAGATCAGGGGTTCCCAACCGGTGGTACGCGGGAATATTTCAGGTGGTACGCGTGAGTGATGTGAGCAACATGATGCTATCAATAGCTTCTGAATGCATGCGCAGTAAGCACTCAGACATAATGCCCATTGTTTTAAATATTAACATTATTTTAAAGAGAAATCTTTAATTAACTTCTGGATCAGATTTTGCTGAGTTTGTACTATTTTTTTTATTGGTATGTTTTTAGACCTACAAAACTGTAAATTCCATTTCAATCTTTTTATTTCTCTTTTATTATAAAAGCATGTTATAAATAAGCAAATATCTAACCATAAATCCGTAGTTTTCGCAGGAATTTTACTCAAGAAACCTTTGAACACTTTTGAAAGAGTAAATACAATACTTTTATTAAAATAACTGAATACTTAAACATTCTGACTTTTTTCTAAAAGAGTTAACTTTAAGCAATTTATCTTTAACAAACCAAACTCGACCACATTCGAAATAATGACGCAGTTGATTATTTGACAAGCCTCATCATTATCAAAAAATCCTCTTACATCCCAAGTCCACTTATGAGAAGCTATTAGAAGACAGCAGGCATAAGCTTTGTTGGTGAGAAACCAACCAACCATATCAATAAGTAGTTTGGGCAAGTTTTCTAGTAAACAAATCAAGAGATAAATACGGAAAAAAATCTAGGATCAGCGGCACCCATTTCAAATAACCCTTTTTATCCACAGTACATTTCTTATTTATATGTTATGTAAACAATACTTTACGATCGTACTTAAATTTATTAGCGTCTTAAATCTTGGTAAATAAATAGATTTTTTTTATAGCTCGATCATTGATATAATTTTAAGATGGTTCTCATTCATTTGTGTTCAATTCTAATACTTCACCGGACAGGCTAAATCCTGTTTGGGTGAGTAAAAGTTAAGTATAGGTGAGGTTTTTTTTTTCCCTCAACAGACAAGATGACCATGTTAAGAGGTAGATTGCCTTTTTTGGCTGGTTTATTTGATGTGTCTTTAATTGGGATTGTATGACTAGTTGAGAGGCAGTGATTACTGCTTGCACATAATGCTAAAACTATTTGTATATGTACTTATGTAGTGAATTAAAATTTGCGATCATTGAAAACCAAATTTTGGATAACTATTTTTTTTTACTCGTTTCTGCAACATACGCTTTTTTGGTTACTGTCTTAACCTTGGTCGTAAACTATGTACTTTTACATTAAGGGTTAAATGTCCAATTCCAGATTTTCGTTGATTGAAATTTTATCTAAATAATATTGAGAATAGCTATACAGGTTACGGTTTATCATCATATGTATTACCAATATTGCATATGGATTTCTTAGCGATAATAACTCAGTGTA
The DNA here is from genome assembly GCA_023701765.1 of Hylyphantes graminicola. NCBI lineage: Eukaryota > Metazoa > Arthropoda > Arachnida > Araneae > Linyphiidae > Hylyphantes > Hylyphantes graminicola. Next base: position 6,744,817 of record CM043113.1, read on the forward strand.
ATTGCGCGCAAAGCAATTTTATTCCATAAATCGACTTCATTGTTTTCCTACTTGGTGACTTTTGCAATGTAATACTAACATTACATATTGATTTCTTATCAATAATAACTTATAACAAACGCAAACAAAGCATTTTTATTCCAAAAATTCTTCTCCAACTTGGCGACTTTAGTTGTTTCCCACTTTCCAACCCTGGACATTACTTCAGCCTGTCCGGTCTATTATTTGGGCACAAAACCCGAACCTTAAAAGTTGCAATTACCCCCGGTGTGTATTGAATCTTCAAGCTAATAGCACCTCACTTAAGAACCTCTATTACGGGCCTGGCCTTGTGGGGTTCCACTCTTTAAAAAGCATTATTCCTTTCATTCTTAAAAAAAGTTCTTTTTTTATTGCTTTTGTTCCATCTTACCCTGATGCCAACTCTCTTTTTGAAGAAAGTGACGTGTATAGTTCGCACTTTGTTTGAATTGTTGACATTGGTGATGAGGGGGCATGTGAAAACTGAACAGAGAGAGTGGGATTTTGTGATTTGGTTTGGTTTAATTAACATAGTACTTGAGTTAGGCAATGGACCTTAGGTTTGAACAGTGATTAAGGTATGGGATTGAAAGGGTTTTTAATAAATATTTATGCATTACCTCCTAGTTTTTTAATATCTTGAGTATTATTGTACTTGAGCAAGGGGTAGCTAGGCCTTAGAGCTTTAAACAACGATTAAGAGGTGTGATTGAAGCATTTTTTTTTCGGAATGTTTATGTATTACCTTTCTCTTTTTTTATTCAATCGACATTTTTTACGTAATGTTTCAGAGTCGATGTATGTTAGTGCTATTCTTTCATTGCACCTTACAACATTGGAATTCTGCTTAGGTTTAATATTAAAAAAATAGCATTTTTTAACGAGCCTTTTGTTTGAAAAGATATCAGTACACGCTTTTTCAATCATAATTTCTTTTAAAGTATTTGTTTCAGTTATACTTTTTTTTAAATTTGGTCTTTAACTTTAATAACCATCAGAAGAATTGCTGATATGTGTATTTATTTAAAAAGCTTGCAATGAAAAAACAACAAGCATTACGCTCTTTTAGAAAATATTACCGTTACAATAATAAATTATATTATTGTATCTAACATTAATATCAAGCATCATTCGAAATAGTAATGACTTATGGCTTAATAGGTAAAATAATGTTAACTTTCACAAAAGTTTAGATTGCATATTGCATACGAAAGAATCGCCGTACTTTATACTTTAATAGCTTTAGTTTGGACAAATCATTTTACAAAACAAAATTTTATCTTTCTATATTCACAGGTAATTTATATCTACGGGCATTTCTTCCTATAATTTCAGAGAATCTCTACTTAGCAGAACCTATTCATTAAGGAATGTATTATGAACGGCACATGTAACGGCTTCCTATTATTTTCTCACGGCCCGTAAAACTTTGATAGTAATTCGAAGGCGTTAAAAATAAAGCGCGGGAATTCGACGAGCGAGATTAAAAATAAAATGAGATAAAACTATTCCCCTCTAAAAACCGCGAAGAATATTCATATTTCGAATAGCCCCAGGTATGTAGGGAAAAGCGACGTATCTACACTCCTTGAAAACTTAAGTTGGGTAAATAGAAATATGCTATGGAGAAGATCCTTCCGCGCATGTAAAGAGTTCCATAATTTATTTGTGAATCCATCCAGAAAACATGTTCAAAACATTAATTTCGTTTAACGTCTAGCAGATTTGAATATCATTTGAGAAAATTTGGAAATTTTATCAGAAGAAGTGTATTTTTGTTAAATTGTATTCAGATCATTTTGTATGTAAATATTACCTTACAAGAGTTTCCAGCTAACAGTCCAATCGCGCTTTTCCCTCTGCCTTTTCACTCTTTGTTTTTATCCAAGTTAGGTCGGCAAGGAGTGTAGTAAATCTGACATCTCGAGTTAAAACTTTTTAAGAAGGTAGGTCAGTCCCATTGATCTGTATTATAATAACACATTCATTTTGAAATCTTTTAGAAAAATTCAAATATTTGCTTTTCTTTCTTTTTAGTCTTTTTTTTTTCAAAAGGAGTGAAAAAATTGCACTTAAAAAACTGTGCTAGTTTCACCATAATAATGGTGTTTTAAAGTAGCTGCAAAGTCTGTGTGGTGAAATATTTCACCATATTTTCGGTATTCAGTTGAACCATTTTTTGTTTAGATTTCAGAAACCAAAAACAGAAAAATGGTTCAACCGAATTTTAAAAATATGGTAGAACATTTCACCTCGCCGCCATTTCAACTACTAGTTACCATATTTTTGATGGAAATATTTTTTTGGTGAAACCAAGCTACAAATTTTTACAGAATGAAACAAATTTGAAGTATAACTTTCCACACGACAGCTAATTATGACAAATTTTGACACTATTTATAAACTTTATCATTAATGACTAACTAACCAGATGGTTACTGTAACTTCAAATTTGTTTTATTTTGTTGCTATTACTATTTTGGTAAAGTTAGAATTTGAAAAGTAAGTCTAATCGGCCTATTAGTTATTTAAAATTTAAATCTATTTCTAGACATTATATTCATAGATGTTTAAAATTATAAGACTACAAAAAAAAAACCCATATATTTTCAACAATGGAAACAAAGCTTTAGACTGAAAAATTCGCATTCTTTCTGATACACCACTGTTCTGCATACGGTTGTTCATTCACAACTCCCCTTAATACCTTTATTTGGAGTATCATAATGGCAGCATAAATTGAAGATAACGATTACTCTTAAAGGTGATCACGATAAATGAATTTATTACCGCCTTTTTAAAAGAGATCATTTCTACAATTTGGACGAAACTTTTTTTTTACGCTAACGATATGGCCATTTAAAATGAAGCAGCAAAAAAAAATCCTTTAAATTTTTGTGATTATTTTTTGTTATAAAAAGAGAGTTCGAAAAAGCTCTTATTAAAGAAAAAAAAAATAGGAATTAAAGCTCAGGCGATTTTCCGAGGCCATTCCGAAATATCGTTTGGTTGTTGCGAACACTCCTTTTCTCAAAGCCCGATGTATTAAAATCGACTTTAAAAGCGACTCCGTCAATTGGCCGAGACTTTTTGATGCCTCAAAGGAAAAATGGCATAACTATAAAAATATTATTGGATATTTGTAAGAGTTTTTCCTTAATTGTTTTTTTTTATTTTGCTTTAAAATCGTACGCTTGTGGAATTTAAACTTCACCATAGAATAAAAGTAAAGGTTATCACGTAAGTCCTTTAAAAATTAACATTCATGATTAATAATTTTTATTCGAAAACTCAAATGGAATTGTAACTTTAACTCTAACCAAATAATGAATAATTTCATATCTTTTTATATAGTTACAAAATAGTTGATTTTAGTTAAAATATATAAATTTATGTATAAATAGTACTTGATTTACTTTTGTCGGGACCTGTAAGTCAGCTGCTTTTATCACAGAAATATCCGTTTGTAAAATTATTCAATACAGCCGAAGAAACGTGCCATCAGAGAATTTTTTTTCTCCATTGGATTGAAACTGATGCACTTTGCTTTAGAGACCAGCGATCCAGCGCTCCCATTCCCCCTTAAGGCCAGAAAATCATTGCTGTAAATGAATCGGTGAGTGCAGAAACCACTTCAGTCAAAAAATCCGAAAACTCGTTTTCAATGAAAATAAAGCGTAGAAAGGCAAGATGCGTGTTGGGTGCAAAAACTACGTTAGTCTGTTGAGTAGTTCCGTAAATACAGGACGTTTGTTTCGAGTGTTGAGTGCAGAAATAGAGGAGGAGTTATTACGTTTTTTCTCCCTTCTAAAAAATTTGAAATTTTTGACTGACTTTGTTCTGCTCTCACCGATTCAAATATCAACTAGCTACGATATCATTTTCATTTTCACTGTAAAGTTTGCAAAACAGAACTACACCATTTCTCTCCCGTCAATCGGAAACGACTTGATACTTTTTCTTCCGTTTCACTTTTCTGCTCATTGTTGTGCGACAATAAAATTACCAAAATCGTCTTCCATATTCCCCCAAAAAGCATTAAAACCCGGCCTCACAGCCTAGAAGAGGACCATTAAAACTTAACACCTAACTTGGTATTAGCATTTTTCAGGGGACTCATACTTTATATATATCGGCCCCGTACCCGCTTTCATTGCATTAAAATAATTGTCATAAATATGCCTCTGTGGGGCGACTTATAAATAAAACTCGCCAGTCAATACCTTTAAATGGGTGGGGGGAGGGAGGGGATATTGCTTTCTTTAGTGTATAGTGATTGGGGGAGTTAGATTAGAAAAGTGAGAGGTTTGCCAGTTTTGGCGTTTGATTGTCAGAATTTGGCATTTTTAAAAACAATTTTAAAGGTCGATTTACTTTAAGAAATTTGGAAAAATTAACTCTCTATTTCTTTTAATTTTTGTATTGTTAATTTTTAAACGTTGTTGATTTCGTTTTACTTATTGAGATTGTTATTTAAAATTTGATTTAGAAAATATTACCTTGTCAATTGAATCAGTGAGTGCAGAAACAAAGTCAGTCACAAATTTCAAATTTTTCAGGATTTACGGAAAAATAATAACTCCTCCTCTATAAACATCTTCTTGCTACGCTTATTTTCATTGAAAACGCAAATTCAGTTTTCGGATTTTTTTTAAGTATTAAGTGGTTCAATTATTTCTTAAATTTAATAATAATAGAAAACATAAATCAATAATAAACTCAATAATAATTAATACTCACCGAACAATTTTTTCTAAAATTTTAAACACTAAAGAGAAAAGAATAGTTCAATAATTTTAAAAAATTTTCACAAATAATAAAAAACTTTTTACCAACTATTTTTCAAAAAACCAAAGATTTATTATAACTTTTAAAAAAAAGTAGTATTTTTTAAAATAAATTTATTTTCATATTTTTAATTTAATTCGAGGAGTATATAGTTAGGGAATTAAAATTTCAAATCTAAACTAGATATATTGTAGAGGCCTGTCTTTCAAAAAATGAGATACATATTTTATTTTTCAATTATTTCTTAAATTTAAAACAAAATGGAAAACAAGTTCACAAAACAGTAATAATAAAATGTAAGAAACTATCTTTGAGAAACATATTTCAAAAACCTAACGTTTATTATAGTTATTGTCCACCTTTTTTCCTAAAAAGTATAATTCTTTCTAAAATTATTTTAGTCTTATTTTAATTTAATCATGTAGTGCATTGTTAAGAAAGTTATAATCTTAAAACTGCACAAGTTTAATTGTGAGACGTTTAAAAAAATATATACATAATTTTTTTTGTGTGTGACGAATTTGGCTCTATTTTTCACCAACACCTCCTTATAACCCTACAATTAGAGTAGAAAGACAGCCACTTGAAGCTTTTGTACGCGAGAAGGGGGAGAACTATTCGAAATTGCACAAATATATCTGGAAAAGCATATATAAAAGGGGGAGAGAGAGAGCATATGCAGATGAGAACAGGGGGCTCTTATTTCTCCTTACGATATTTTAATGTTATTCTTCTAATATTTATAGCCGTAATTTCCGCGTAATGAGCGGCAGTTAAGGCCCTTGCCGAAAAGCAACCGTGTGCGCGTATTCACGGCTATCTTAATCATTAGGCCTAATGCCGCATTAAAATCTCACTCGCACTTTCAGAGGTGCGAGATGAAATAAAATTCAATCATCTGTTTTTCTCTTTCTTGTAAATGGCCTTGGAATGGAGGGGTGCTGTTGTTTTGTTTTCGGGGTGTTAAAGATGAGAAGTGGGTGGTGGTTTGTGACGTGTTGTTTGGATTAATTGTTCTCAGGGTATTTGGTTTTTAAATATGATTAAAGTTGTATGTGATTACAATTGAAGAGCGTTCTGTGCTGATAAAGGGATGAAAATGATAAAATGAGCTTTAAAATGTTTAGTTTGCGCTTAAATCCGTTAAAAATGGTACTTGCAAACGGTAAAAAGTATATAATTAAGTTTATGAAAAAGGAGAAATTTGTTATCTTTAAAAGGTAGAATAATATGGGATCATTGGACTAAAAAAATCTATCTTTTTCTACTAAGCTCTTTAATTAAAAATTTTTTTTTAATTATTTTATAATTATACTTTTCTGAAAATTTAAATTTTTTAACTATTTTAATGTCCTTTATTGGTTAGCAATTCATTACTCTATGAAATTATTTATTAATTGCAGTTTTTAAAACTCTTTAATTGAAAATTCTGTTTAATATAAAAATATTTTTTCTTTGCTTATTTCTAACGCAGAGCAAAAAATACTTCATTACCTGTTATTAGTTAGTCTTAATTTACATAAAATACTTGATGGGAAAAAATGTGACGATCTTTTGAAAAAATCGCATTTTGAAATTTGAGAGAAAATTTCTGAGCAAACATAGGACATTTTTATTGTCATCAAAATTAAAATTTATTGCATTTCATATATGTTCTATGACGTTTTACTGAAAAAAAAATTCTATAAAACCTCTTAAAAATTTAATGAAATATATATTTATCACTATTTCTTCAGCCATAGCCACAAACACTTAAAATAAAATTTGAATCACAAATCCATCTTCAAAATAACAAAAATTTATCCAAACTTCTTAACACAAAGAACACAAATGCGCCTGTATTTTCGTTTCTTCCTGTGTACTCTAAATTGTGTGTTTCGTTTTTCCCCTACTTTTCCCATTGAAAGGGATTAAATCCCGCGATTGGAGACGCTTTGAGAAAAGTGTTTTAATGTGGAACGGCGTTTTTGGTGACAAATATGGGTTTCTGTGACTGGAATTGACGATATTGGAGTTTTTGGGGATCGAATTTTATGTGGAGTGACGAGTAAATTTGATACGAAGTAACGATGGGGCAAATTTTATGGGTTTTATTTTAAAATCTTAATTGGAATTGATGATCGGAAATTTGCCAGTGCTTTTATGTGTATGTATTCGGTTTTTTTAATTAAGAAACTTTAAAAAAGTTAAGGCTCAATATTATATAAATGTATTAACTTGTTTCTTGTTTAAATGTTTGTACTTATTTGTGTTAAAGTGTTTCATTCTTAAAATTGTAAAACAGTTTCAATAGTAACACTTTCAAGAAGTAAAAATATAAATAAACTAACCATTTTTTAAATTTACTATAAATTATTATAAATTATTTTCAATGATATATTGAATTTCATATTTTAAGTTTAATTTAAAAAAATTCTTAAATATTGATCTGTTTTTTATGAATATCATTGGCTGGCTTCAGGTGACGTAATTTCTGCCTACTTTCATTCTTTCCTTTTCTTCTATTGGTGACTTGTTTCCACGTGACATTGGTACACTAATGACGCCTAGAAAAGAATTTTTTTTTCATCAAAAATTTTCTGTTGCATCTCAAGACCTAAAACATGCAAGTTCCATCCAAAAAAATTCATTTTTAGACCTTCATAAAATTTTCAATTCCAAAAATAAATTTCTGCATTGGCCTTGAATGATCTTCAAATCAAACACTTCTTTCTTGAATCCTTCATAAGAAAACTTCTACCTCTGTATCTTTTTAAGCACTTATTTTAATATCACGATTCGAAGGCAATAAAAGTTATAATTGAAGCAGTACATTAAAACAATCAGATTCTCCCGCAGCTACTCAATAATCACTGATCGAAAAGTTGTATCATTCGCGATATCATGCGAGTCGTAAAAATTGCGCCGAAAAGCAGTAAAATCCTGATAAAAATTGATGTAATGACAGGGCCCTTGCACACTTTGTAGCGACATTAAGTGCTTTTTTGTGTAAGGTTAATGAACTAAAATTCTTGAATTATATTCGCCCACTGCTCATTGCTTCTATGAATGCTTCAATTTATACCGTGTTATTGAAAGTGGTGTCGTAAAACAGGAATGTTTTGAATAATTTTGGTATTAATATTGTAATATGGTGCTAATGCTTGCACTCGGTTGTTCGTTTGAAAGGAATTCAAAAGGCACTACACTCCGTGCCACCCTAACTTGGGTAAAAACAAATGGTAAAAAGGCTGAGGGAAAAGAGCAATTGGTCGGTTAGTTAGAAACTCTTGTAAAGTAATATTTACATACAAAATGAACTGAATTACACAATTTAACGAAAATTCACTTTTCATTCAGATAAAATTGCCAAACTTTCTCAAATAATATTCAAATCTGTTAGACTTTAAACGAAATTAATGTTTTAAACATGTTTTCTGGATGGATTCACAAATATTTTACGGAACTCTTTACATGCTCGGAAGGATTTTCCCCATAGCATATTTCTATTTACCCAACTTAGGTTGGCAAAGAGTGTGGAGCTACACGATGATGGCTATTAGTATGGCGGGTGTCATAAGTTAGAACTGCAGTCAAGCGACTCTATCAAATTAAAAACAAAAACATCTTTAGAAATTCTTCAGCCTTTAAAGTAGTAAAACATGTTAAAAATACACTTAATGCAGTTATTCCGAACGTAAAATTCAGTGTGTTTGCTTGAAACTTTAAAAATTACTTCTTGCCTGTATGTGACTAGATTTCAAACACACTATCAAATATGTACAAATCAACTTTCACTCTCTAAGTTTCAATCTATTGTTTATATACACCATTCATTGAAACTACCATTTTTTATTCGCTTCTAAACATTAATAATTAATGATAACGAGTCTCTTTCCCAATCGTGGGTGTATTTCTGTAGATCCAGGTCCTCCTCAGAAGGACAAAAGAATTCCAAACAGGTTCATTAATCAGTTAACCCTAAATCTTCGAAAAAAAAGAAACCCGAAATTCCATTATATTGTTCTCAAAAGGAAAAGGGACATTGACAGGCAACAACGTAAATCAGTGCTATGATTTCTCAATTTGTGCAACGATTGGGCGCCATTTCTGAGAAAAGAAAATCACAATAATGATATAGGCAGGTGAGAGAAAGCTGCGAATAATAATAAGTATCGGCGAATTTCGAAGTAGTAAATATGTAAGCCGTTGTTATAAATCTTCCCGTTGTTATTGTCGCGTTTTTATCGGGAAAAAAAAAGAACGCGGGGGCCAAAGACAAAGGCAGGAAATCGCCCCCATTTGAATACGATCGAAGAATTCATGAATGCCTAATCGCTGACCTACTTTGACATAAAGGTAACTGGGTTTTTCATTTTAGTTTTAATTTGGGTAGAAAAACATTTTAATATAGTTTTTGGAAGTTAATTTGTTATTTTTTTAATAAATCTTCATATTCTGTGTTCTATAAATTCCTGTTTTCTGTCTTTAAAAACATGCCGTCTTGTAAAACTTGAAGAGCTTGTCCTTACACAGCCAATTTTTGGTTGGAGCCAATTTAGAATTAATTTTTTAGCATCGTGAAATTATTAAAGGTTTGATTTAAAAGCGATTTCTATGGCTGTTTATATTGTGTACAAGCAAAAGATTGGAACCCCACAAAGCTTTGCAACGAGTCACGAATCGTCATAACACGGTACCAGAACATTAGACTGTGACAACATTGACTTGAACCTCTTTAACAGCTTAGATACTCAAATAGTCATGTTTCCAAATCAGTTACTGTTTATTGGAATTTTTTCAACCAAAATTGGTTCCAAATAAAAGAAAAATCATTGTGAGTTATCTGAAGCATAAAACTTTAACTACATTTGACAATTTTTTCGGAATTGTAGTTTAAATTTTATTTCTTGACACTCCTACTTTCTTTGAAACGCTCTTAAAGCAATCTTTTAAAAAATTTCATATCGCATTTCGATCCCGCGACTTACACTTTTGTCACACCACGACAGCCCCCCATGCCGTATGCGTGTTCCTTGATGACCGTCCATGCTCGATCGCTGGGCGACGATCAGTTGGATGCCTTGCAATGTAGGCCACTGGGGCTCCATGGATAGAAGACAATAGAAACACCCTGTTTCTCAATTTATGGCCCAGTGTCGTATCTCGTGGCTCGGGTTCGAATTTTACGCCTGATAGACTTCGAATGTTCTGTTCCTCCTCCTACTTATGATGTTTGAAGAAAGTCTGAAGAAAGTGAAACGTTCTTCTTGTTTGTCTAAGTTCCAGTTGTAGAGGATACATAAATAGTTATTTGGGTTTATATCGGACATAAAATTATTGATTATAGGAGTTTATGTAGTTTTGGTTGCATTCGTAAAATTTTTTTATTATAGTTTTCTATCAGTTCCGCCGATAGAGATATTATCATTGTTTTTTTTTATTGCGGATGTCTTTTTGTATAAACAAAGGTACAATACAAAATAGTACGGAAATTAAATGTATTCTTATTAAAGTAGGATACTTTCTACAAAGTCTATGCTTTCAGGTACAAACAATACGATAAAGTTAAAGCTTTTAAGAATGCAAACCGAAATATTCAAGTTGCCTATCAAAGAACAAAACAAAATAATTTTATTGATGGTAGAACTTGAAGTTAATGTTTTATTGACCATCAAATCAATCCCAGATAAATTATTTCTGAGTAAATTATTCACATTGTTCTGAAATTATATACGGAAAAAAACTACTATCGCTAATAATAACCGAATTGGCGCCAATGCCAACCTGTTCCTGTTTGGAACTGTGGGTGGTAAATCGTGGCCGTTCCAACTGACCTCGAACTGCTGAAAAAAAAAATCTGAAAATATCCATTGTTCGATATTCGATTTTCCACAACTCGATAAATTGGCGAAGAAAGCCGTGCAATCCGATCCCGTTACATCATCAGCGTGACGAAATCATTACTACCTCCAGCAAGGATCGTAATTGTCAACCCATGGAATGGAATGGAAAAAAAAATAAGAATGTAATCGTTATTCCAAAGGTTTCTTTTCATCATTCGATCGTGAAGCGCGGGCTTGGTTGAGGTACGTCCCAGCCGATATGCCGTCATTGCCCTAATGACGTCTAATGACGGCCGCTCGTTGTCATCAAGTTGTTGGAATTGTTGCAAGAAGAAGAAGGATCTTCTGCGGCATTGTCACTTTTCTTCTTGTATATATGTTGAAGAAGAAGGTTTGGTCCAGTAATCGACCACATTGGAGGCCTTGTTGAGGATATAATGGTCATCGGAAATCGTGTATAGTCTATTTTGCTAAAGTTTGTGGTTTCTTCAGATAGATGAGCCTATATTTTAAGAGTGTTCGATAATTTTAATCGTGCGGTTTGGGAATTCATTTAAACCAATTCATTATTTAGGGCTCCAGAAGGTTTTTTTTTTCATGAAACGTGACATTTACTTTAATTCTTTATATTTGAAAGTTTTGAAGTTCTGCAAGAAGAAGGATCTTCTGTGGCATTGTCACTTTTCTTCTTGTATATGTAGAAGAAGAAGGTTTGGTCCAGTAATCGACCACATTGGAGGCCTTGTTGAGGATATAATGGTCATCGGAAATCGTGTACAGTCTATTTTGCTAAAGTTTGTGGTTTCTTCAGATAGATAAGTCTATATACTTTAAGAGTGCTCGATAATTTCCATTGTGTAATTTGTGAATTCAATTAAGCCAATGCGTAATCATTTATCAGGGCTACATCAAATATGGAATATTTTTGTGAGGGAAGAGAAGAGCTCTATGATGCTGAGGCATGTATTCTAAGACAGGTCAACTGCCAGTTTTGCCGTGAAATTGCAGTATTTCCACCACTTCTTTGTCCTTAAAAGGCCCATATTTGAGTATTATTTCGTATTCACTGAAGTTATACAAAAATAGTCTAATTCATTGGTTGGGTTCCTGCAGTTTGATTGTGCCCGACACAGTTACTAACTGAATCATTTACTGATTACTATCTTCAAAATAAAAAGTTAAGAATTAGATATGCATATGAGAGGATTAACGAAGGAAACAACGCAAATTTTTGGGCAATTTGTACCAACAAATAAACTATTTGCTTCAATAATCTGCGTTGTTTTCTTCGTGAATCCTCTCATGTTTCATGCGAAAGTCGAAGATATTTTCTGAATAGATAAGAAAACTGACGAAGATTTTCTGATAGATAATAAAATTATGAAGTATTTAAGTAGTTACACAAGGCGGAAACTTTCTTTATTTTCAAATTGAACTCAATCAAATAATTTGTATTTTCTTTTTTTTTAAACACAAGTTCACAAATCGGAATGTTCATCCGGTTCTCCTCCCATTTTACAATGTATATATTTTTTGAACAAAATCCTTTTATTGGTTATAAATGAATGCTATATGCATCTCGAAATAAACTTGAGCATACATATTTTACATAGAAATCACTTTATTATGCTAAGACCACAATGACATGAATAGTAAAAACACCTACACAACCCTGACAATCAAAACATTACCAAAATAATATAAAAAAATAACATAAAATCCGATTTCTTATAATTCTACACCTACGTCCAATATTTACATACACAATACCTACGCTCCTCCATAATACAAGTTGGATTTGAACCTCACCAAAATCGGGCTATTTGAAAGCAGTAAAATGCCCTCGCCGTGCCCATTTAAGGGGTCATAGGAGTCTTAAAAATGTGCAAAGAAGATACTGCAAAGCATAGTTTGATCTTTCATGTAATTTTTTAGCTACTCAATATATAAGTATAATTTTTTAATGTAATTCTACAAAATTAATTTATTATAAAACAAATTTTAAAATTTATGAAACTTTAGCCAAAACTAAAATAAATGATATTAAACATAAAGCTATTTGAACACATTGTGATTAGGCTTGCGCGGCAAATTGTGAGGTCAAAATTGAAAAAATGACCAAGCAAATGACTCTATATTGTACAAATATGTACAAACAAAGACTTATACCTAAATTCTCAGTTCAATTTTAATTAGAAATTATTTTACGAACTTTTTTTCTAAAAAAATTAATAAAATTTTAAAAAAAAATTATTTAAAACTTTGTTTTAAATAATTTCTAATTAAAATTAAGCTGAGAATTTAGGTATAAGTCTTTGTTTGTACATATTTGTACAATATAAAGTCATTTTCTTGGTCATTTTTTCAATTTTGACCTTAAAATTTGCCGCGCAAGCCTAATCACAATGTGTTCAAATAGCTTTATGTTTAATATCATTTATTTTAGTTTTGGCTAAAGTTTCATAAATTTTAAAATTTGTTTTATAATGAATAAATCTTGTAGAATTACATATAAAAAAATCACACTTATATATTGAGTAGTTCAAAAATGACATGAAAGATCAAACAATGCTTTGTAGTTCCTTCTTTGCACATTTTTAAGACTCCTATGACCCCTTAATTTCTTCGACAGTCGTTTTATGTGGATCGCAGTCCTAACAGGATCTTAGATCCCTCTAAACGCTCATTAGCCATACCGGTGCGCGTCATAATAAGTGGTCCTCTTTCTTCTTTTCTATCACAAAAGAAGAAAGACGGCCATCTTTTCTCTTTTTTTTTTCTTTTTATCTCCTTTATAGTCTTTTCGTATCACGAATTTTACGTAAAAGCGGCCAAAACACCTGGATTTTGTGTGGAATCGAATTGTATTCTCTTTTATAGAAAGAAAGTTCTTTTTTTCTTCCGGCTCTTCTCCTTTAAATGATGATTATTAATAATTATTTGCATCGCAGGTGTAAAAGAGTGGATTGGATTCCGGATATGTATGATAAGGGGGAAAATGATTATTTTCATGGAAAGATAAAAGTTGGGAGAAGTGGATAGTATTAAATGGTTGGGCTTTCCTAAAGACACAAAGTTAAAAGTCACTGTTTAAAATCACAAAGATTAAATTCACAGATTGAAAGTTATTGAATTTTATCCATGGTGTTTCATAATAAATTTACACACTTTATAAGTAAAAAAATAATTTTTGTAAAACATTAACCTTATTTTTTTTTAAACTTCCAAGCAATACTTCGATCTGCCGGCGATTTTCATATTAAAAAAAAGAATACGTTAAGGTTGATTCGATTTTTAAAAAAGATACAATATTCTTCAAAAAAAAGTCGGGATTTAATAATTACTTTGAAATGAGCTCAAGAGAGAGAGAGAGAGAGATGTGGTATGGTAGAATTTGAGCACAACAACGCACATTAGTATTACTTATCCTCGAAGTGCAAGCATAAACACACGTGTTTGCACTTCGATCATTTTAAAATCACTAGGAACAAATTCTATATTAGAAATAAAATGTCGTAAATGGGGTGTAAAATTCTTAAATTCTTCGCGACTTTATTCAGTAGACTTGGTGTCCAGCGAAGATTTGTGACTGAATTGTTTTAAGAAGGATTTTTCATCTTCACTATAAACAGTTCATTTCAAACTTTAAATAATATATTACAGTGAAACGGAATGAAGTTTAACACAGTTCATATCCTTATCTTGGTATTTTTTTTTCAAATTATGATGGGAATAGTCTCCACTATCTTATATTTTTCATAATATTGAACAAATGTATAATTTGCAGTATTTATTAAAATAATGGCATCCTTGTTTATACTTGGTTTACTTTGGACACTAAAACCATCCTTCTTTTATTAATTATGCATTTTTAAAAGTATAATTACATAATTTAAATAAGCTAAATGTATATATCTTTAATTAAGTTAAATGTATTCAAAATCTTCCTATTGTAACAAGATTTTTCCGCGAGGCCATATACTAAACGGCTCACAAGGTCCATCATGGTTCGGTATTGAACAATAAGTATAAAATATAGACCACGCCTTTATAAAAAAAAATTAACTTACCTTAGTTGATCTTTGATGCTTCGCCCTGGAAACCCTGGTAAATACAAAATAAATATATAGTATAAAATAATATTCTTCAGTCAAGTTAGAAAACTTGAATTAAATTAATTTGGTTGTAGAAGCGACAAATCGCCTTTTTTAATCGATTGTTTTTTTATCAAGGGGCAGCGGCGACAAGGGGAAAGGAGTGATTAATTAATGATAATTAAAATAATGTTGTACCATTACCATAAAACCACAAAACACCCTATAAACAACCATTTTTCTTTTTTTTTTTTTTTTCTTTTAAATTTCTTAGGAAACAAATATACAATAAATTATTTTATTTTTATTTTTTTCTTTTAAGATTATGTGTTTTTTTTTTTTTTCTTTTATATTTGGACACACAGGATATAGCTTTTCTGATTTGAATTTACGGTACGGTAGTAAGTGTTAACAAAACATTATTAGTTTATTTTTAATCAAATTTGATGATCGACATAATATGAAAATTAAAAGTGGTTTATTTTTTTTATTATCAACCTAAAGAACGAGGGCGATGGTCAAAAAGTTTGGAACCACTGATCTAGAATTTCATAAATTACGCTATTAGTCTAAATATTGAAGTACTGAATCTACACTAAACTTTCACACGATAAAAGATACTTGACCCAAGTCAATGAAACACTAAAACCCATTAGCACAAATTCCCCAGATCACAAAATTCGCTATTCCTTATACCGAGATCTATAAAAAGTTTTTAACTGAAAAGCAGAAATGCATTAACAATATAGGAAAGCAATTTCTATGGAAAACTACTTCCCATACCGAGTTCTGCATCTGTGTTCAGCCCACCTAATTTGCGAGTCCAGCTATCACTCCATTGAAAAAGCATGCTAACAAGACTTAAAGTCGTTTCTTTTTACTGAATAAGTATTTTGTGTTACGGTTATTTTTATGCATAAGAAATATAAACAAGAATAAGGAATTGGAAAGTCTGCAATTGAGAAAGTTGTGTTGCACTTTTTCAGTGACGCGTTTATGGATGTTAGGGCCATAGGCGGCTTCCGAATTTGGGGCCCCTCTCACCCCCCCCCCCCCCCAAAAAAAAGAAATTACAATTTAAAAAATCTTAATACTTGTACAAATAAAAAAACATGATGGAGAATTAGCCAGTATGAAATGCTAGTGACCTAATCGGGGCTGATAAAAAGAACCAATTTCATGGCTAAATATTATAAGAGGCAAGAATTTAACTTTTACTTTTACTGCTCTTATAGCCCAGTAACTTTATACATCTTTAGTATGTGTGAAATTCGGTAATTCTGCTTTTTTGCACACTTTTTTATGATGTTGAACTAATGAATAATCCAAGTTTTCGAACTCGAGAGCCGAACGCAACTTGGTCAAAAATCCCTAAACCTTGGTAACCCCAAAGGACTAGTTTTTGAAGGATCTTTCAAAGAACGTTTTTAAAGTACACTAAATTTTTCTACAATATGATACTAGAACTGTCTCTATAGATCCAGTAGTTTCCGAGATTAATCCTTTAAAAGTTTGTTATTTGTTTCGAACTTCGCTCAATCAAACATATGCATTTTTAATTGAATTATATACTATCGAAGCCCTGTTCTTTATGCTGGGATGTTAAAAAAAGAAACAACAATGAGTATAACAATAGTTAATAAGTTTATTTGTCAGGAAATTCAGCAATTCCAAACTTTAAAAATTGAATTAATTTAGCCCTCTTGGAAGGTCTCGGTTAAGGTTCATCCATATATGGATCGACGGATTAGGAGCGAATATCCCCATCAAAAGCTATGGTGAGAGGGCTAAATTAATTTAATTCTTTGAGTTTGAAATTACTGAATATCCTTACAAATCAACTTATTAACTATTGTTGTATACGAAAAAAAATGACAAACTTTGGAAGGATTAATCTTGACACTATTTGGGTCTATAGAGACAGTTTAAGAATCATATTGTAGAATTTTTAATGCACTTAAAGAAATTCTTTGAAATATTCCTTCAGATAGTAGTCCTGCAGGGTTTTAATTCTTTATTCTTTTTAGTGCAGAGAAAAAATGTTCTCCAGTTGCATTGCTAATCGGAATTGTAAGATAAATACGCAATAGCGTTTCCACAGTAGGAAAAGTCGATTTTAATCCTTGTTGCAGAAAGTTATAAATTTTCGCTGGAAACCAAAGTTGTTCTTTTCTTGCAAGTATTAAAAAATGTTTTATTTCGTCTCAATCACAGTCGTAAGTCTAGGTATTTGTTGTTAATTTTGAAATTTGGGGGCCCTCGCAATGTTGGGGCCACAGGCGGCCGCCTCTGACGCCTATTGGTAAACGCGTCACTGCACTTTTTAGAAAAATATTTGAGGATTTCTGAGACAAAAAAAAATCGATAAATTTTTTCATATATGTACAGCCAATAACTATGCATAAAAATGTTTTAATAAAACTTTTCCATCTATAGTTAAACTTTCTTGGAGTCTGTAAAATGATGTTTAGTTCCTTCTAAAAATGACAATATTTCAATGCATGAAAAGTACACTCTCAAAATAATTATTAGGGCTTCAATGTGTTTGCCACGATCTTATTGCTTTAAACGTAAAAATTTTTAGGTTTTAACACACTTCATTTCTTCATAAACGCTATTTATATCGGGGATTTCGTGAATTGACATGGATTATTCTCATTCTTTTTGATGCCGGAATTACATTTGTTTCGGTATTTTTAAAAGTATGTTGAACGTGAGGTGTGTAAAAACTTTCCTTTCAGTAGAGCAAGCTTTTCCTCTGTTCGTGAAAAAAGTTAAATCGTTGTCCAATAATTTCGTTTAATTTCTAAGCAGAAAACAAATATCAATTAAACCGAAGTTTTCCATGATATCACGAAGTGCTAAATAGGAAACTGAAATGAGGGACGCCATCTGATGGTAAAAGACAAGTGGAAGGGAGCATGCAAAGTAGCATTTTTGAAAAAAATTAGATTTTTGTGTCAATGAACATATTATTTCATCCCTTAAAGACAGCAAGTTACTCATTTTTCATAAATTTAAAGTTAAGTAAATTTTTTACAGTTTGCAAGTTCCGATTTTAACTGACGTAAGTGCAAACGAAAAACTTTAAAGCTCATTTTCTCGTTTTTACCTTTTTGCCACTTAGCACGTTCTTCCACTAAGATCTTCAAGTGACGAACTCTCTTACCATTTGAGATTAAAAGAACAAGTAAAACCGAGCACACTACTTAATCTTTACCATCTTTTCTAACGAGCCATTGTTCTCTAGTTTCTTCTCCAAAAAGCAGAGGATTAAACCCTCCACCCTACTTTTAAACATCTAAAACCCGTACCAAAAGGAACCAAAAACCCAGATGACAAAAAAAAATCCACTTGCTCTATGCCTCCCATTCAACAAGCCGGGCGTTGTGTTTAAAAGCACATCAAAATCGTGATAGCCGATTCCTAATGTCGATTTATCAAGGTCGGGCCATGCCTGGGCCATTTGGTTAGAGATTGTTTCATTAGCAATAAGGGATTTTTTTTTTAAATTTACCCCACATGGAGGGGGATTTTACCCCATAAACAGGGGTTATATCGATCATTACGACGAAATGGGCTTCCAAGGCGCTGTTCCTTTCATCTTTCGAATTTTTTTCATTTTGTAAGGTACCTTTCACACAGGGTTGTTCCGGTAATTTTTACAGTACTTACGGTACAACATGATTCACGGCAACAATGTTAAGTCAGTTGAGCTTTCAACCTCCATTTGACCAATATAAGCCCTGTCATTGTGGATTTTGCAGAATTAAAGTACATTACTCTTTGCTTGTCCAAGAATCTCGTATAGGAATGGTTAATAATAAAGACGCTTGCTTCCGACTACATAATGGATTTTTAATTTTTTTCGTCGATGTCCAAACTTGCCCTTACTGTGAGAATACCATTTATAAAACCGTAACTACGATAAATTGTCCTCTTCGTGTGAAACCTCCAAAGGATCAAAAAAACATACCCAGTCACTCTTGATATTGCTGTATCATGAAAATTGCAAAAATTAAATGATGAACCTCTGCTTGTATAATGGTTAACAAAACCGTATATACTGTAATTTTTCCGTATCGTGAAAAACTACCAATGGATTACATACCCAGCCATAGTGGATCTTTCGGCATCTACGACAAAAATTGCCGGAACCTTTGCTTGTCTAAGGATCTCCTAGAAATCGTTATTAATAAAGCGCCTTGATTCCGATTGCATTACCGATTGCTTTTTTCGTCGATGTCAAAATAAACCGCACTTATGTAGTAATTGGAGATTCTATATTATAAGTTTGCCACTATTGAGAAAATATCATTGATGAAACCTTATGTGCGATAATTTTTTCGTATCTTGTGAAGCCTCCAATGAACTAAAAATACCCAGTCCACTGTGAATCGTAATTACGGCTAACTTTACCAGATCCTTTGCTTGTATAGCGAGTGATGATATCGTTAATGCGATAATTTTTCCGTTCCGTGTAAAACTTCCAATGGCTTACATACCCAAACATAGTGGGTCTTGCGGCCAAAGTTACCGGAACATCTAAAGAATCTCCTACAAATTTTTATTAATAAAGGCTCCCTGATTCCGATTACAAAGACATGAATATGCCTCGGCCTATCTGTGGCACAATTTATTGGAAGTGTTTCGGCTCACGGGTGGCCCGCAGCGCATCTATAGAGCCTCTTTATTCTATGGCGGCTTCCTTTTCGGGCTGGAATGATGTCTTTTAAAGTGGTACATTAGCCGGTTCGAAGGAGTATTTAATAGTCAATGAGAATGTGTGTTTTTGTTAATATTGAACGTGTAGTTCGGTTGATCAGCAACAAGTTTTACAAGAGATTCTGATTATTGCATTGTTAAAAATTTCGTATTTGGATTCACCAAAGAAACATTGTTCCTTGTAGCTGCAACAGCTGTGTGGTGAAAGGTACTTGTTTATGTTTTAGGTGGTAAAGTTGAACCTTTTTTTTTTTTTCATTTCGGAAACCAAAACCTGCAAAATGGTTTAACCAAATTAAAAAAGTATGGTGAAACATTTCACCACATAGCCGTTGCGGCTACTAGGAACTCTTTTCTTTTGGTGACCTTTGCACTTTTGACCATTTCCAGCTTTAGGAATGCTTATCAAACACAGATAGCTATATCTGTACTTACAAGTTCAGCCTGCTGTAGGTAGTATTGTTAAATTTGAATACTAGTTGGTTAAACATCTATCAAGTAGTTAAGTAATTAGTTTAGGCATGGCTTAATATATAAATAAATTATCTAATAGTTAAAATTGCAATAGTATTTTATCATACAATTTCATATTAAAGAATGAAGAGGTCTATTTTAGCTTTCATTTCGTGATGAACAGTCATACATATGGTCTTCCTATGATGATTCCAACAATTCATTTTCCATTAGTCTACCATGTTCCTTGAATGCTAGTATATTCCATTAAGTAAAACCACAATTTAATTCTAATATCACAGACTTCAAAAAATAATAACTTATAGGTGGAACTTCAGGAACAAAACGAAGAACATGTATACGAGTGGTCGCGTGCTTCACGATTAACCTTTCTTTGTTCGTGACAAATCGTTCTTTAGAATGTTAGAGTGGACGCCATGTTTTCATGTGGTTATACTCGTGTTCTAAGCGATATGGGCCGACATGAACACGTGTAAATACGAATAATTTTTGTGTAGAAAGTGAAAATATTCTTTTTGTGTGTGGAAATTACGGATGTAATCTGCGATTTGCCGCCTTTAGAAAGCGAGTTGAATGACATTTTCGAAAGAAAAGATCTTGCTCAAGAATAAAAGAAAAGAGAACACTATTGTGTATTGGAATGTTTAGGCCATTGATAGTCGTTTAATCTATATGTTATAATTCTTTTTGATTTCGCTTTTTAATGCACCTTTAAATTCAGTGGTTGAAGTATTATTTTTAATAAAAATTGAATCAAAGTGTAAGTTTCTTAAGCTAGTTAAAGTAAAGTCCATTTTTTTTAACATTGCTTGTGTCATGAAAAAAAAATTGTGTGTCTAATAATGCGATATAAATGATTAATCCTTTAACTATTTTAACTTTGGTCAAAATAAATATTAGATAAATAACCTAAATAAATTTTAGCCAAAGAATATCTTATTTGTATATATATTACTCTTACCGTGGTTAGATTAAAGGGAAAACTTCTATGGTCGGAATGGCAACAGCTTCCTTATTCGGCCTCCAAGTTAGACTTAGAGAAAACTATAATTCTGATGAGTTTAAAAAGTTTACGAATAAAAGTTAAAAATTCTTTTTGAGTTGAACAGTTATATTTTATTGATATTGTCAGATATTTATATATTGCTAACAAAATAAACTTTCTAAATCTGAAGCATATTTATATTTTCATGGAACAAACAGTGTCCTTATCCTTTACAGCGAAGAAGCAATAATTAAAAATCTTACAGCGACCATCATGAATGAAGTCTTTTGCGAATAAATTATCTTCCCAACGGTATATAAGCAGTAAATTATCTGCCAGCTTGTCTTTACGTATTCATGCTCTTACGTTTGCAGTTCGTCTTCAATGGATTCTATTCATAACGACGAATCCAATGAAATATTACGATCGTAAACTGCAGTTTTTTCATATTTGCCTTGCTTGTTAAACCAAGAAAGCGATGCTAAAAATGCTGTTATTTATTATTCGTGGTATTTATTTTTTTTCTATTGCGCAGTATTGTGGACATATAAGCCTTTTTCTCTACTATACATCTACATAATTTATATCTCTCTCCCTTCGAGCGCAATAAAATCGAAAGCCATCGTCGTCCAATCAGATGCGCGCGGCCATAACCATTCGTCAAAGTTCGAAAACAATCAGTACCCTAGGTTTGGTAACAGCGAAATCGAGTTATTAAAGCAGTAAAAAAAGAACACAAAACAAAATGAAAGGGACAGCAAAAAAAAAAAAAAACTGTCTCCAGACAATGATTTTTGACAGACGAATGGGTGGCCTTGCGCAATCCTTCTGAAGCCATTGTTCCAGCCGTTCGCCTATACCCGTATTTACGACTGTTGGATTAGGTTTTTTATTTGGGATTGCTTCTGATGCGATTACCTGGCTGCTTTGCATGCGACATATTAAAAGCGCATATCGAATAAAAGAATAAAGGGCCTTCCTTCCTCCAATGATCAGGAGAGTCGTAAACATGCTGCTGGAATCAAACGACTGACTGTGATGATGATGATGATGTCAGCTGGAGGAACATGCTGGTAGTTTTAACCAGCTCCTTAATTATTCGATCGTATTATGGAGTGAGTCCTAACCAGCTTGGGGTCTCATACTTTGCATATAAAGTATAGAGTCCCATTTATCCTGGTTATCCGAAAATCGGTTTATCAAAAAAAAAATTCCTGAGCCTTTTGGATAAAATAAGAAATGTATAAGCATAAATAAATACACAAAAAATATATGCGTACTTACAAAGTTGGATTTATTTCTCAAAATATGCAGTGATTGTTTTTTGTTTTTGTTTTTGCTGCTCAATTTTGGTCCCGACCTTTCGGATAAGCGAGACTCTACTGTATACACTATGGCAAGAGCCATGGTTTTAACCAGCTGCTACACTCTTAAAAGTATAAAAGCCGCATGCTGATCGTACCTTTTATCATGAAGTAAAAAAAATAACCACTTGTATTAAAGAAAAAAAAATCTTAGCAGTACAACAAAATGTACGCTAAACGTGGCATAGCGAAATTTTTTAATATTGTTAGCTTTCTGACTGCAAGAATCTGAAAGTGGAAGTAAATTGCGAACTCCAGAATGTCCCAAAATATTTGCCACAACTGCAGACCAATTATTTTTCGAAACCACATTCAATTATTGTCTTTAAAAAAGCATGCAATAGTTCGATATCAAATTTTTTCAATATACTCTTCTGCAAACTAATTTTTATTCGAAACTTGCTAAAATAGGAAGATTTTACCCCAAAAAAACAGGTCATTTTAAAAACAATAACTAAACTAAGAGTGTTCACTAAAAACAATTACTCTCTCTCTACCGATTCCTACTCACAAAAGGGTTTTTCTTATGAATGATAATCATAAAAAATGCATTCGGATTTTTGTGGCGGCGACACAACTAAATGGCCGAGTGCGGGATTCGACAATGGCTCTCTGGATACGCATTAAGCAATTCGCCGGCGAAGACATCAAATTCCAATGGCATATGCGAGGACTCGGGGGATTTCTGAGGCTGATTCGCACGAAATAATTGTAGAAAAATAGTTTTTAAGCATTTTGTGGTATTTTTTTTCCGTTTGGCGGGTGAAATTCTCGCCAAACGTAGTCTTTGGTGGCGACACACAGAGTTAGAGGATACAGTTTACACAGTTAAATGATCACGGTATACGCAGTTGAAGGACTGCAGTGCACACACTTATTTCAATCCCCGTGCAAACTCCATTGCACTAAGGGCCGGATTTTTATATAGGCTAAGTAGGCTGTAGCCTATAGAATGGCTAATTTTCGGGGGTAAAATTTTACGTCAGTTTTTAGAAAAATTTAAGCGTTTTTCTATTTCTGTACTTTCTAATTATATTGTATTTCAAATGAACCTATTTTCCATCATTTACACTCCTAAAACAAACGAGCGATTTTAACTCAATCTGAGTTAATTTTCACTCCTTTCGGTGTCGAAAATGCACTTCCCCTATAGGAGTAGATTTCCCTCTTTTGTTCGGTTAAACCTCCACCAATCTTAACAACTAACGAGCGATTTTAAGGCAATTAGGAGCGATTTAGGAGTTAATTTCCACTCCTTTACAGTGTCGAAAATGCACTTCTCCTGAAGGAGTGGATTTCACTCTTTTGTTTGAAGAGTGTATATTCGTTGTGATAATTTTAAACAGCACATATCACCCTATTTTGCAACTTACCTTTCCCGAAGTATAGGAGAATACTGTGTCAGGGGCGGCATATTGATGGTATTGTAGAAAAATAGTTACAGGCGGCAGAAGTATAAAAAATACTACAGGCGGCATATCTTAAATCCGGCCCTGATTGCACTCTATTTTTACATCAGCCATTAATATAAGATAACTCACTCTACAAACACATTTAACTGTTTCTTCGCCAATGACCATAGCTGATTCATGAAAGAACCTGTACCTTCCGAAAATCCTTGAAAAATCCCCATTCGATCAACGTCCTGAACAAATAGACCTTCGCCGAAGCGACAATCAATTCGATTTTAATGCTGCGCATGCAAATGCTTTATGGTCCTATTTGATGGATATTTACGACAAAAACAACATATAGTTTGATTGTTCTCCTTGCCTGTCTTTCTGTCCAAAGTGATGCCCAGATAAGTAGATTCGAAATGTGCATGGGTTCCATTTCGAACATCATAGTTGTTTGTTGTATTGTGCAAAAAGCTATTCTTTAGTTTGTCCACTCAGTATGGGGATTTTGTTGCATTCGTTTTTCAACTAAGGCAAATTACTGTCTTGTTTACGCTTGCAATTTGACCGTCTTCAAGTAGAACAGCCAAGCGCAGTATTCGACTTTTGACCGCCTAAAACAGCCTTTGCTTCAGAGATGGAATGCTTAAGCCTACATTGCTCTTCACTGCCAGAAAAAAAATCCTTAAAACGTTAGTGCCACGTCCTTTTAACACTACCTACTACTCCTACTTATACTACTATTTAATATTTTAAAAAATCAATTGTTTCAGTATTTTAGAAGACTTGAGCATTCTAGTTTGTATTAAAAATGTTGGTATTGAGAAATATTGTAAATTGAAGTTGTAGAGTGAATTCCACAAAGGTTCACGCACGTGTACCTCTGGAAAGAGGACACGCACGTGTACCTACAAAGAGGTCTTTTTTTCACAACACAAATTCACCCGCACACACACATACGTGACAGGTGCTGCTATCAATCACGCACCACCTCCACAATTAAGTCATGTCCCTGAAGTGGATGGAAATAGTCTCCAGGGACCTGTACCCGTGGGAAACTGCGCAATGACTTTCGGACCCAACAGATTTAACGAGCACGTACTCCGCATATACTCGGTGGGTCGTCAGAGACCAGGACTCGAAAGCGGGACCTTTTAATCCGGAGATCAAGACTCTGACCACAGGGCTCCCACAGCTTTGGAGCGAAAAGGTTAAAGACATCAGTCATTTCCACAAGTGTGTATCAAATCAACTTTTATCAGCGCTAAAGGTTACTTTTTACTCAAGAAACTAATATCCTATTTTAGCGAACCTAATAAACTGAAATCATATTTTCGCATGATACCGTCTTACCAAAAGGTAACAAATTTACATGATTCATTTACCCTAAGAATGATGCATGAGAAGTTTTTAAACATTCAGGGGTCAAATGGACAAGTGATTATTCTATAATACACTGAGAAAGGTAATGAAATGGTATGGTTATTTTAGGTGAAAACAAATGCTAATGAGATTGATTGTATCACAATTCATTTATCCTGCTTTTAATTAAATATGCCAAACTCATTACTAAAATACAAGAAAACATTTTAACTTTGTAAAGTTAAATAATTCTACCTCTATATTTAGATTAAACGTTCTTACTTGATATTTTAAATAGGATTTTAATTATCTAATAAAAGGAATGTTGATCACTTTGGGTTAGTCTGTAACTCTTTTCAACAATGATTGCGAATTCTTGAACTATACATTCCATCTAAACGTTAATTGCTTTAATGAATTAGCAGCTAGCGTCTCCGAATACTATGTCAATCGCATAATTTACATAACATGTTTTTCAAATCTGAATTATAAAACGCATCTAGAGAAATTAGTGTTTTTGTAAATTTGAAATTCTTTATAAACAAATTTAAATTCTTTAAAAAAAATGTACAACGCGTTAAAGGTACCCAAAGTTCACTTCATTCTGTTCTTTGATTCTTCCTCGCCGTAACCTTGTAAAGTGAATAGCTTATTTTTGGAATTCTAAGCAGAGTTGAGTTGAGATGTCCGTATCCTGCGGGTCATCGGGTGTTATGGACTGTTGTGCTGTTTGTCTTCTGCATGTAAAAGATCGTGACGAAATGAGTGCCTCGGAAATAAGGCCAAGCATGCGTCGGTATTCGTCTTTTGTCTGTAACTGTAGGAATTTGGTGTCTGAATTATTATGCTAAAGGACGCGATGTGGTTTGGTTCTTATATATGGAACCGGAAAGCAACCTTGTTTGAAGAGTCAAAAATTACGAATTTTATTTGCTTTTTTCTAATGCATTTTTTAGGTTTCTAACTTATTTTTGGAAAAAAATTCAGTAAGGCTTGAAATTCGTGTGTTTAAAATGTTTTTCTTAATAGATGTCTTCTTAGCATGTTAATTAAGCAAACTTAGCATGCTAATTAATTAAAATCCTCTTTAAATATCGAGTAGTCTTTCATGCTATTCATTGTGATGGAGCTTTTGCGAGAAAAAGAGAAAAATGTGTATAAGGGAAGAGCAAAATATGTATTTATGAATGTGTATAAACAACCATTATTTACTTGTAAATCTATTAAAATTTAAAATTCGTAAATAATTGAGTTGAAAACTGACGATCCTTTTTAAACAACAGTTATTTCTATCAATGTTTGACAGAGTTGCGGAAATATATCTTGAAAAGGTTCTAAAGCAAATACACGCAAATTCTTGTTAACTGTAACAAAACCTTTAAATATTCTTATTTTTCTATCACATGAGAATTTCTCAAAATAAACCATTCAAATCGCACAAGGTAAAAAAAAAATCTTAAATAATTTCTCTCCTTTATCCACTCCCATTAAGTATCTTCCTCGCCATATTTATTTAATGTCCAAATTCATTAAACATATGATCCTTTCAATCAATAAGAACTAAAAAAAAAAACCTTAAAAACCGGTATTTGCCAAAATTGGAAAGCCAGAAATCGGCCACACTGGTCTTTCTGATATATTGATTATTACCCTTCCGCAACTTAAAAGCTGAGAAGTAAAAAAAATAATAATAACTACCTTAAAAAAAAAGCCATAATAGCATAACAAACGCTATAAAGGGTGTTATGGGGAACCTTCAATAGCGATTTACGGGTTTTCAACCCCCCATCCTAATACTTATCGGCTTTGAAATGTCTGTTATCGGTAACAGTTTCTGTATGTTATAGTTTTTTTTTTAACTATATATTGCGGGCGAAATAAAAGTAGCTTTTTTAAAATTGACAATACGAGATAGAATCATCAGATTTGATAGGAGTACTCGCATACCAATGTTTGGTTGATGGGAAGGAAACTGTTGGTACGCATGTCATATGATTATGTGGTATGCAAATAGCTTTACAATACAAAATTTAATTAAGCAACAAATTGCAAAATTAATTTAAGGTGACGTGCGAAAAAAACTTGCAGTGTCTGTATGTTGTTACTCAGTAAATTCTTATTTAATGGTCTAGGACAAAATTCCAACCTTTGATATCCGGGAATCCATAACTTATCTTAAATTCTCGAGACTTCATACTGTCTGGATTCTGTCTGAAACACTACACTCCGTGCCAACCTAACTTGGGTAAAAAGAGAGCAAAGAGGCAGAGGGAAAAGCGTGGTTGTTCCGTTAGTTGGAAACTCCTGTTAGGTAATATTTACATACAAAATGATCTGAATACAATTTCATTAAACTACACTTTTCATTCCGATAAAATTGCCAAATTTTCTCAACTCAAATCTGTTAAACCTGGAACGAAATTAATGTTTTAAACATGCTTTCTGGATGGATTCACAAATTATTTACGGAACTCTTTACATCCGCGGAAGGATCTTCTCCATTTACCCAACTTAGGTTGGCTAGGAGAGTAAAATTCTCGAGACTTCAGCTTGTCTGGATTCTGTCTAAACCACTCAAAAGAACAAATAATAAAAAACCCAATGTTACAGTATTTAACACCCTCATCACCAAAACTCTAGTAATGAGATATGCAGCTGCCCACTAAGTCTACTTGTCCGTGAAACTGATCAATAATCGGTAAACGGCGTTGGTAATAGCCACCATGTATCACTACGCCATAAAAAGGGACTTTTTGAGATTATCGCTACTTACACCCCCCTTTAATATTTCTTTTTCTGGAGAGAGTGCACCCCCCCCCCTTTTATTCCATCTCATGTGCTGTTCTAAAGCTTCTTTTGTGCAGTCATGATTGGTTTGGTTTGCCCATTCCAAAACGATATCATTTCTGCACCCCCTTCCCTTTCCCCCTTTTATACCTTATGTTTCTGTAGCTATTATAGTTGAAGAGTTTGTTTTTTGTACTGGTGTAAGTCTGTTTTGTAGTTGTTAGTAAATTATTATTTTTGTAAGTTTTTGTGATGTACACTCTTAATACAAACTAGCGATTTTAACTCAGTCTGAGTTGATTTTCACTCCTTTCCAGTGTCGAAAATGCGCACTTCCCCAATATTAATGGATTTCACTATTTTGTTTTAAGAGTGTAAGGGTGTCTGGGCTGTGATGTTTCGTTGTAAAGCTCTATGATGATGGAACAGCTTACACTGTTAAATTTTTTGAGCTTGGTTTCACCGTAATAATCGTTCCTAGGAGCTACAATGGCTGGGTGGTGATATTGTTTCACCACATTTTTGGGTATTCTGTTGAACCAATTTTTATGGTTTTGGAGAGGGGGGAGTACATTTAGGGGAATAAGACTAGGTTTTATGGTCTGAACTATTCTAAATTTGTGTTACAAAAGCGGTATTTGAACCAACAAAATCATTTGTATATTTGAACAATGATTCAAATATTTTTTTCAACCTACTGAGGGATACAGATGAATAAACCCTTAACTTTTCTGTCAGGCATTATACATAATTTGTACAAAAGGTATGAATTTTTAATTTCACTAAACTAAAAAATTTAGAATTTTAAAGAAGTCATCGTTTTATACAGAAATATTATTTTAAAAAATAAACTTTTCATTAAAAAGTAAAAAAATATAATCATGCAGTTAACATATAAGTCAATGTGCTTATCCTACAGATTGTTTTTAAACTAATCTCGAAATAAAAGGGACAAGGGCACAGTACTTGCACCACTCCTCAAATGACGCTTCCCTATTATAACCCCCCACCCCCTCTTTGGTAGTTATATGTGTGGAGCGTTCGGGCTATTTCGCCCGGCCATTATGGTTGGTAATACCAATAAATCTGTCACCATTTTTGTAGTTGCTTAATTGGCAGGAAGAAGTTAATGGGGAGTCTGTGTTTCGCCCCTCAACCCCCCCTCCCCCCCTCTGTGGGGGTGTTCTTGGGATTGGGATACAAACCCCGGGAAAATACTTCTTGTTTATTGAAAACAAGTGCAATTTTCAATTTTCTGGGTTGTGTAATTGTACGCAATTATTTTGTACAGATCTTGTTCAAAGGCATACATTTTTAAGTATTAAATAATAACGTACATTTAATCCTTGTAGCATCATAAAGAGCATCGTTATAGGTTGTTTTTTTTCTCTAATCAGCTACCTTTGCATATGAATGTATAGGGAAGTGTTTGTTTGAAAATTGTAATTCTCTGTAAAGGTACTGCTTAAAAGTTAAGATGAATTTTAAAATGCACATTTAAGAGACGAAAATATAACTTATCTTTATATATTTAAACAGTTATTATCACAAGTAACGACGTTAAGACATTTTATTTTTAAGTAAGCCCCTCGTTAAACAAACTTGAGAGAATGTTTGGTGAAAATCATTTGAATTTTCATTTTTATTTGATTGAAATTTATAAGCAAAAATTTAATAGAATCATAAGAAAACATTCTTCTTAATGTAAACATTTTGAGCCTTGAATTATACCATAATAAAAGTTTGAAGAATCGAATGATGTGCTTTTTGATATCATAAATGGCTATAGATTATCAGGAAAAAAATTCTAAAATGATGATGCCAAATTGTTATTGGGACTGAAAGGGTTAAGAATTTAATTTAGAATTGGATACACCGAGACATATAAGTCACATTGGAACGTATGAACTTAAAGATTGGCTGTTTTTTTAATTGTCTTTTGTTAATAAATTTAATACTTAGCCAGTAATCTTCAAGAAGAGGACATTTTGTAGCAAACTATATTTACTATGATGTGCAATTTTACTACTAGGATTATCAAACTTTTTATCGCTGTCTCAAATTCAATAAATGATATTTTTGTTCAATTTCATTTTTGTAAAATTCAAATAAAAGTAATTAAGGGTTATTCTTTTCTATTTTAAAATTTCTTTAATACTTTAGTTTTCGTTATCATTAATTTTGTATATTATTGTTCGGAATTAAGTCTTCCTTTCAACTACTAGGATATTTCGAAACAAACAGACTATATCAATCATTAATAAATTAGACAGACACAAATTAATCAACCTCAATTGGTAACATTCAAATATCAAAGAGTATGTTTATTTAACAATTATATAAATGAAGTTGTTCCTTACACCGCAACGCACGATTTCAATATTAAAAAAAAAATCGTATAATCCATTAACTGTGTTTTTTATAGCTTTTGCGCAAGGCATCCAATTCTTCGAAAATTTTTAATTCGAATTTATTCGTCCTCGCTCATTGGTCGGGAAATTTCGAACACTGTGACACGTGACTGATAGGGACGTGCAAACGATTCTTGCCATTTGAGAAATTAATGTTCGTGAGCTCTGTAGAACCGCGCGCGCTTGATTGAGTTAGAATGAATTATTGATTGCATTAGTCAGCCGGAAATATTGGGCCATAATTATTTCACTTTAATTAAATTAGCAGACGATAGATAATATCCTGTTCGGTGAATTGAAGTGAATAGAAGAAATTTATGAATGGCGGGGAAGTGAATAATTTGTAGGATATTGCCTTTTTAAAATCAATTTATGCAAGGCGATGTCGACCTTGCTTTAAAAGTGTTTCAAACTTCGTTCAGTTGATTAAAATATTATAGAATTGGCTATATTTTCTTGGATTTTCTAATTTTTTTTATGGAAGTCAGAGAATGGGAAACATAATATTTAGAAATATTTTGAGTTACAGGAAGTAGACATTTTTTAGGAATAAAAGAAAATACTAATAATAGTACACTGTTAAAATTTTTGGCGCCGGATTGCGCCGGAATCCTGGAATTTTCTAGCTGCCCCCACTATTTGGAGCGTTGACTCACCACTTTTACGGTGCATCAAAGTTATGGTTTTACCACAAAATTGGTAACTTCGCGAACGAAATAGTGGTGACTTCTTGAAAATTCCAGGATACCGGTATAATTCTGCGCCAAAATTTACAGCAGTGTACGATTTAATTATATTTAAGAAAGGGGGGGGGGGTAGGTATATGTAACAAATTGTTAGTTTTATTAGGCATTAAAAAGTAAGTTCTGAAAAGCCCTAAGTCCTAACTTGTGAGCGCCATTTGTAATTCATTAACAATGACACTGTAAATACACGTGTTTCATTACCTAATTTTAGTTTTAAAAAAAATATTGTACCTTTTTAATAGAGAACTAGATGTTTTATGTTAATTAAATACAAAATAAAAAAATATGCCTCTGTTTTGAATGTTAGATGATAGTCTGGCCTTATTGTGTACAATAGTAGGACATAATTTCAGATAAACTCCTATAGGAGTTCATCAATGCCTCTCAGTTCTGGGGAATATGCCGAGTCTGCAAAAGGCTTGACCGCCAATATTGCAGATCCATTAGAGAAAAAAAAAGTATTTTTTTTTCATCACACAGTAGTTTTATTAAATTTCTTTATTGAAAATATATGAAGAGAAGTAAAATTAATTTTGATTGTCGGTGCCTCGTATAATTTAGAAGAAAAACCTATAAATTTCTGAACATTTATTATTAACATTATTTCCCATTACTCAACTAGTACAACTATTTCGAAACACTCGATCTTTGAAATCGTAGTTATGTATTTACAACACTTTTAAAAAATCACATGTTCCTGAATAATATTTACGATCTCGCTGAATGTTATCTATTTTTTGTTGCAGAGGTGACAATCAAACTACTGCGGGAAAAGGTCAGGGAGTTTGAGGACAAAGAAGACTCGCCTGTACAGGTAAGATATATTTGTCAATCGTTTGGATAAATATAGGACGATTTCCTTGCATGCTTCTTTTATTAGTGAAGTATTAAAAGGGGGAAGCGTGGGGGGGGGGGGAATCCTGCAATATGGATTTGACATTTTGCGATTGAATTTCCTTAAACCTTGGTCTATATCACTAATTCGCATCTGAAATGTTGATTAATGGTTATTAGTCACTAATGTCATTGAAATTTGTTGTGTATTTTAAATTTTCGATAATGATCCGTAAGATAATATAACGAATTCAAATCCATAAAAAAAAAATCTTGGTAACAAAAATGCAACTAAATTTAAGACCTTTTAATTACATTAGTAATGTGTTAAGTGCAACAATATGTAAATGGAGTCCTGAAGACTTTTGAGCTCATTGACTTGGTCTAGCTTGCGGCTGACCAAGACGAATAAGTCAACAACAACAAATAAATGGAGTTGAAATAATCTCCTTGTATTTTACGTTGATTGGTGATACTGCTCTCAGTAGGCAAACTTTTGTAATGGTTTTACATGGATTTTAAGCCTGTGCAAAGTATTGATAATTATTATTGCAACTAACATCATAATAGCCCAGTTTTTAAGCTATTTCATTAATGTAATCTACATAAACTAAAAAAACCCCACTGTTTTGAATTTGTCACTTGTTAGTAGTAAACAATTATTAAGCAATTTATCAATATTCTAGTGCTTAGTCGTCACTAACAGTGGCTCAAAATTACGAAGCACATCTCCTAATGTATTTCTAGTGCTATGATAATTCAATGACCCTCATAAGTATCTCTTGCTTTTCAACCACTGGCCTTTTTTTTCAAAGTCACACAAAACTAAAAATATAGAGATCTTTTTTCTGCTACATCACATTCACGGAGAAAAACGACCTATCTCCCTTTCAGTCAACAAAACCGGAGAGTCGTTATTCCTCATTCCATACTCATATGAAGAGTACGCGGGAAGAACCGATTGATTTCGTACAAGGCTTTCCTTAATAGCCTCTTTGGAGTCGTCAATGTCCGCCAAGCAGAGACAATTACGGAAAGACTCTAAAAAAATCAATAGCATTGTAGTTCACAATTACCATTACCAATATCCTCAGCTATAGCCCTTGTACGACGTTATTGCAATTGGCCATCTCCAAAAGCTACACAGGGGCTGGGGTGTCCAGTCGGTTAGGCACTCGCCTAGAATGCGAAAGATCCCTGGTTCGGGTCCGGGCATCGCCAACATAACTGCCGACCTATAAACTGCCCGTGCAGCCAAAAATGTCCTACGAATAATACCCCGTGTAAGGGAGTGCTCGATAAATATCCTCCAAAGTCCTAACGCTGCGTACGATGTCGCCCTTAACGGTTCCGTTGGGTGCCTATTCAGGTGCCTGCTCGTCACTTTACTATGGTTCTAAAATACGAAGCCCGTCACCAATAGCCCTCGTGTAGCTCTAGTGCGACGCTAATTTAAACCAAACTTTACCAAAGGCTACAAAAAACTAAACGTATCGATACACTTTTTCTGCAACACTACTGCTATTGCCCATGACCTCTACCCACCACTTACCGCGAAATCAGGAAGCATTAATCGATGAAAGCTTGGCCCTTTCGTCTTCAATAACGAGCACTCATTGAATCAAAAAGGATTGATTCCAACTGTTTCTTCGGAATCTGTCGCTTCGGAAAATTATAGAAGTTTCTGAGGTCGGGATAAGTATTGAGGGTTCTTTGTCAAAAGTGGTTCTTCTTTGCTCCCGTTCACTTTTTTCTCGGACTTGACAAAAAAAGCAATGTTCTCTGTCTTTTTTCCCTAGCTTAGTCTTTTTTTGTGTGTGTGTGTCGATTTGGAAAAGTAATTTTTGAACATTGGTCAGTCTGGGGTTGGACTCTGTCTAATAGTACACTCTTAAAACAAAAGAGTGAAATCCGCTCCAGTTGGAGAAGTGCATTTTCGACACCCTAAGGGCATGCATATTTTCTCAGACTGAGTTAAAATCCCTCGTTTGGAGTGATCCTGTCGGAGGTTTAACACACAAAGGATCCACTCCAAAAGGAGAAGTGCATTTTCCAGTCTGGAGGAGTGAAATCCACTCAGACTGAGGTAAATTGGGAGTGTTTGTTTTAAGAGTGTATACCACTCTACGATGACTCAAACTAAAAGGGCTGTCGACTTCAAATGTGGTTCACGAGTTCCATTGACCTGTCGGTCGTCATAATAAGAGGAGAGACTCTTTAGAAGAAATCGAGTAAGTCCGTAGGATAGCTGCCACATAAGTATTATTATTTTGATTGTATATTAATTACCGAATAACGAAAAGAACTACGAATTTCAAACCACGAGTTTCATTTACATGTCGAACATGAAGGGTTTTTTTTAAGCAGCCGAATCTACCGTATCAGGATATATATTAAAGTAATTAAAACTTATGGTGTTTAGCAGCCCTAGTTTCTATTTTCTCATCGATGCTTTTCTGTTAACTAAATGGGAGAAGTGTATCTTTCAGTACTTTACATAGTTTTATATAAATTAATATGTTTAAACCTAAGCATATTTTAAAATTAGTTGTTTCAGGATGATATTTACAGAACAAGTAAAAAAAATATCGATACTTTAGTTTCAACAGCTCCCGTAAATCTAACATAATTTTTTCTCCGTCATATATATATTCGAAGATAGGTGTCATTTCCGAACCTCATTACTGTACATTCTTCGAAAGATAGATCGTCCAATTGCTTATTTTATGATCAGTTTGAAGCGTTTTATGTCCAATTAAACTGGCCACTATTTTGACACTATTGGCGATATTTTGTGTGCCCATCACATAAGCTTATGAATGGATCTGCCATTGTTATAAACCGGATGCGTAAAGTGTCTCCGATTATTTGTGTTTGAGTAGATAATTAATATTCAAAATGTAAATTTGAATTTAACTCGGGTTTTTAGTTTGAGTGATTATTTAATTTTGGAATATGTGTAGTTTATTTGACCATAGAAGGATAACGTTATTAGTTTTGAGAATAATTCTACCTTTTCAGAAAAAAATGGAGCTCGAGCGAGAAGTTTTATAAAATTTAAAATAGCCTTTTCATGTTACTCAATTACTCACTGAAATTCGTATTGAAAAACAAATGTAACAGTAATTTCACCCCACAACCCCTTCCAGATACGATTTATGTATTTTAGAAAAAATCTCCGAACACATCAACCATTTAGTAGTAATTTTAACTATTAAAAAATAAAATAAGCTTTTTTCATTACTTTACTTTCTCAAATTAAGTTAATATTCTTTATAGTTTGCTTTATTGTTCAACGTATTAAAATTGTATTCTACAAAAATAAATATTTATATATTTAGCGGAAAGTTATTAAGGAGGGGAGAAGCTTGGTTCTAGCAAAATCTTCCAAAAATTGCACCAGAAGACGGTACCTACACCAAGGATTTCAAATGAAATTTATTTTATCTAGTAATTTTATATTCTTTAAATTTTTAAATCATCTTCGTAACTAAAAATGAACAAGGCTTTTACACCGAAACTTCCCCCCTTGTACAAGTTTCCCTTAACAGCATATATCCCTCCTCTTTTATATAAGGTTCTCCGCTTCTCGAAGTAAATGGTCTGTCATAGAAATTTTATAACAAGGCCCGCGCAAAACCATGTATAAATAAATGTATTAGCCATCGCAAGGTACAAATCACTCGCTCCAACAAAAGGAAAGGAGAAAACCATGACAATACACGAACGCATTAAGGGGTCACAGGAGTCTTAAAAATGTGCAAAGTAGGTACCACAAAGCATAGTTTGATCTTTCATGTCATTTTTTAACTACTCAATAAATGAGCATAATTTTTTTATATGTAATTCTACAGGAGAAATTAGAAATTATTTTAAGAACTTTTTTCTAAAAAAATTAATAAAAACTTAAAAATTTTGATTTAAAATTTTTTTTAAAAATAATTTCTAATTAAAATTGAGCTGAGAATTTAGGTATAAGTCTTTGTTTGTACATATTTGTACAATATAAAGTCATTTTCTTGGTCATTTTTTCAATTTTGACCTCACAATTTGCCGCGCAAGCCTAATCACAATGTGTTCAAATAACTTCATGTTTAATGTCCTTTATTTAAGTTTTGGCTAAAGCTTCATACATTTTAAAACTTGTTTTATAATAAACAAATCTTGTACAATTACACATAAAAAAATTATACTCATTTATTGAGTAGTTAAAAAATGACATGAAAGATCAGACTATGCTTTGTAGCTCCTTCTTTGCACATTTTTAAGACTCCTGTGACCATGATCCTGTGACCATGGTTAGTTAATGCTGAAACGCATCATTTTTTTTCTTAAAAAGCATTAATTAAAAAATCAAAAAAATTACTTTACGCACTTGTAGGCTGTATCACGAGATCTGAATTTACCCAATATGGCAATAATTCCGTTCACAGCTAAAAAAAAATCCTTGTAATTATAGTTAATATTAGAGAGTTTTTAGAGCGTCATTTATTGAGTAGTTAAAAAATGACATGAAAGATCAGACTATGCTTTGTAGTCCCTTCTTTGCACATTTTTAAGACTCCTGTGACCCCTTAAGACGCCAAGGCAACGAAGCCGTTTTCCCGGGGCCCTGATTGGATTAGGGGCCGAGATTGGCGCGAAAATGGCGTGCAAATGGCCGACCGGAGGATCAGAAATGCCCCTCGAAACGACCCGGGAAGGCCGTCCTGGGGACAATCTGCTTAAATAACGGATGAATCCCCACTCCCGCAGCACTCGCTATCAATATCTCCAATCCCCGCCCCCCCGCCCCCCCCTGCAGGCTTTTTGAAAAATTCAACGCCGAAGAATAAATTCCCATATATACCTACCGCCAACCACTATCCGGGCGCTATACAAAAGGTTTATATGGGCAGCAGAAAGAAGAAGAAAAAGCTGCGATGTATGGGTGTATCATAGAGTTCAGAGGAAGATGGAGATGGTTTGGTGAGAAAACATAGTGAGGCCGTCGGAAAGTCGCCAAGCAACAGTTAGTACACTCTTAAAACGAACGAGCGATTTTAACTCAGTCTGAGTAATTTTCACTCCTCCAGTCTGGTTTGGTTTGAATTATTGTCGCACTAGAGCTACACAAGGGCTATTGGCGACGAGCGTCGTATTTTAGAACCACAGTCAGGTGACGAGCCAACACCTGAATAAGCACCCAACGCAACCGTTAAGGGCGACATCGTACGCTGCGTTAGGACTTTGAAGGATATTTAACGTGCACTCCCTTACACGGGGTATATTCTGTCTTTTTGGCTGCACGGACCGTTTATAGGTCGGCAGCTATTTTGGCGATGCCCGGACCCGAACCTGGGACCTTCCGCATGCTAAGCGAGTGCTTAACCGACTGGGCTCCCCAGCCCCCCTCCAGTCTGGAAAATGCACTTCTCCTCTTGGAGTGGATCCTTTGTGTGTTAAACCTCCGACAGGATGACTCCAAACGAGTGATTTTAACTCAGTCTGATTTAATATTCACTCCTTTCCTGTGTCGAAAATGCACTTCTCCAACTGGAATGGATTTCACTCGTTTGTTTTAAGAGTGTAAGCCCAAACAGACAGCTCACTCAATAGGCGCGTTTTCACGAGCCACCGAATCCGTGTAATTCAAAAATCCCCATTAGTGGAAAAAGAGGTCGAGCAGGATTTCTAACCCAAATGATATAGTCTGTGGCCGAATCCATGGTATGAAGCATCAAACCCTCCTTCATGGGAGGGTTTGCGAAATCCCCTTCAATGAACCCTGCAATTTCGGTCTGTCTGGGAGAAAATACACTCTTAAAACAAAAGAGTGAAATCCACTCCAGTTGGAGAAGTGCATTTTCGACACCCTAAAGGCATGCATATTTACTCAGACTGAGTTAAAATCACTCGTTTGGAGTGATCCTGTCAGAGGTTTAACACACAAAGGATCCACTCCGAAAGGAGAAGTGCATTTTCCAGTCTGGAGGAGTGAAATCCACTCAGACTGAGTTAAATTAGGAGTGAATGTTTTAAGAGTGTAGTAAGCAAGTAAACAAGCCAGACAGACCGCTCACTCTATAGGCGCGTTTACATGAGCCACCGAATCCATGGAATGCAAAAATTCCCATTAGGGGAAAAGGAGGTCGAGCTGGATTTCTAACCCAAATGATAATCTGTGGCCGAATCCATGGTATGAAGCATCAAACCCTCCTTCATGGGAAGGTTTGCGAAATCCCCTTCAATGAACCCTGCAATTTCGATCTGTCTGGGAGAAAATCCCCAAGAATGGAGAATTGCTTTTATGCATTTCAATCCATGGATTCGATTGCATTTGCGTAGTTGTAGGCTATAGCACGAGATCTGAATTTACACAAAATGGCAATAATTCTGTTTACATGTAAGAAAAATTCTTTGTGATTATAGTTTATATTAGAGAATCAGAAATGACATATTGATAAAAAGATGGCATTGGGTCGGTCATGTTCTAACCGAAAGGGTCGCTTTAACTTGGTCTCCTGAAGGCAAAAGGAAGAGAGGCCGACCAAGGCTGACGTGGCGACGAAACATCTTGAAGGGGACCATCTTGGTTGACCAAGCTGGGCAGTTGCCAGGGAGGCTGCACTGAAACGGATGAACTGGGTTAAAACAATTGCGGCCTCATGCGCCTATAAGGTGGCGAGTTTCAAGGCAAGGGAGTCATAAATCGCCGAGTCGATGTAGTAAGCCTATACAAACTCCACTGTAGAATAGCTCCAAATACTTCGCCAATCACGCTTGTTTGGGCTTACAACAAAGCAATCGATAGCTTCACTCGGCAAAAACAGTTTTTGTATTGGTTTCTACCCGGCACCATCTGTACCTTCTTCTTATCTCCCTGGGCTATATGTGGGCAGGTATATTTTTCACGTACCAACAAACGCGCCTGGGGCATGACCTGACACGTCTTCTTCCTCAACTACATTTCTTTTTTTAAGATTTTATTTTGCACTTAGAGCCTCTTCCCCCCCCCCCCCCCCCCTTAAAACGCGCCATCTTTTAAAGGGGGTCCACTAACAGCTCTATCGAGTGGTAAAAAAGCGCGCTTTTTAGTAAATTTTTTATAGACGTGTTCACCCTATTTTTCAGGTCCGTTTTCCACTCGATCCCCAAGGGGGCAGTCCGAAAAAAAAGAGGGGATTTAGCTGAGTGATGCGGGGGTTATCTGTAATATGCTTGACTTGTGGAGGCACTCCGCTTTTTCAATAAAAAATTTACAAGGACCCTCTGTGATGCGTCCCCGTGGACAATAACAAGAGCATGAAGAATCAACCCATATGCCCTATAAATTTATGTTGCTTTTGATTTTGATGTAGTTATTCGCATATTTAATATAGTTTTCTGGAAAGTTTAGATTGAGCACTCTACCATAGAAATGCATAAACAAAGTTTTCGGATTAGTAAGAGAGTATGAAGAATCAACTCATATGCCCTATAAATTTATGTGGCTTTTGATTTTGGTGTAGTAATTCGCATATTTAATATGGTTTTCTGGAAAATTTAGATTGAACACTCTACCAAAGTTTTCGGATTAGTTTAGGAGTATGAAGAATCAAACCCTATCCTGTAAATTTATGTGGCTTTTGATTTTGGTGTAGTAATTCGCATATTTAATATGGTTTTCTGGAAAGCTTAGGTTTAGATTGAACACTCTACCAAAGAAAAAGCATAACAAAGTTTTCGGTTAGTTAGGTTAGGTTTGAATTATCGTCGCACTAGAGCTACACGAGGGCTATTGGCGACGGGCGTCGTATTTTAACAAAGTTTTCGGATTAGTAAGAGAGTCTGAAAAATCAAACCCTATCCTGTAAATTTATGTGGCTTTTGATTTTGGCGTAGTAATTCACATATTTAATATGGTTTTCTGAAGTTTATAGGATAGTTTTTGGCTTGTCCATGTACTTTGCTAGGTTGTGGTTTCTAAAGCTATCTTTAAGTAGGATAAGTTTTGAATTGAACTTTGCAATATCCCATCACTTGTAGAGTTTTGTGTAAGGTGATTTCAGTTATGAAATAGCAACTGTATTTCTGAACAGTTACGCATAAGTTGCACTCCAATTTAAATTTTATCCTATATGGTAGCTCAAAAATGTGAGGCACTGTCTGCATATCTTTTTCTTATGTCTTTTTGAAGGACATTGTTGTAACTACTGACTGCTGTAGTGCATCGTATTTTCGATCACTCGCTTTTCGAAATAAATCCGTCGCCAAGCATCACCATCAATAAATCTCGCCAACTATTCATCCGCCAACACGAAAAATCATGTTCCAATGCTCAAACCAAAGAAATGTGTGTGTCCATAAAGCAGTAAATAACGGTCCCATAATGAGCGAGTATTTCACTCGTAAGACTTCCAATTACACACATTCGGGCTTGAAGCATACCATACTGCTGCCATACATTATCTTTCGAATTGCTGCCATACATTATCTTTCGAACCTCCATTCGGACACGTCGCCAATGCCATGTGTCATTGTCATCGTCAATGAACGTCAATTGGAACGGCTGGGAAACATTGACGATCTTTTTTTTTTCATCAATGTGTCCGCACCAGAAATGAAATTTATGGACAGGACATTGGTTTTTGATTTTGATTTATGTCGCCAGATGTCTCTATGCATTTTTTTTATGAGCCGTTAGTTGATAAGAAATATGTTTCTGTGGAAATGATGAAATAATGTTTTTTTAGTGAGAGATTGTTAAATGAGTAGTAGTTATGCGTCATGGGGGGAAGAATTGTGGATTCGGTTTTTAATTGCGTTTACAAAAAACACTTTTCTTATTGCGTATTGAATATAACAGTAGTTTTTAACCTCATAAGACCCGAGCAAAATCCTTCACGAATATTCTTAATCGAAACATACTTTTCATACAAATATATGCCAAAAAGTACGTTTTTCAAAGAAATTAAAAGAAAAAAAACTATGTTTGATATCTACTTAGGGATACGCCTTAAGCTCTAAAAATATTAAAAAAATCGCTATAAATGCAAAAAAAAGAGGCCTTTTCACCTATTTGTCGTTAACAGTTTATTTTAGCAATGTTTTTAATGCAAGCTCCCTTTAAAATTAACAACTAAAAGAACTTTTTGAAAAGTTTGAAAAGAAGTTTAAATTAATTTTTTAAGAACTCTAATTTTGTATTAACACTCATTCAACTTCATTTTTTCATAGAAATAAATGACTGATACCTGTAATCAAAGGCTGAAAACTGATATTTGGATCTTCTTCAATAGGACAAGGTCGATTTCGGAACTAATTAACACGTCAATTGTTTGTGGGGAGGTTTTAAAAAATGTCCCCAAATAGGGATGCCAGGTTG
Source organism: Hylyphantes graminicola (assembly GCA_023701765.1). Lineage (NCBI taxonomy): Eukaryota > Metazoa > Arthropoda > Arachnida > Araneae > Linyphiidae > Hylyphantes > Hylyphantes graminicola. The sequence goes on from CM043113.1 coordinate 6,785,976, forward strand.
GAAACTAGGAGGATAGGTTGGAAATAACAACCGCTAAAAGATTATGGATATTTAGTCAGTAAATAGCTAGAATCTTTGAATGCTACAAAGAATCAAAACGACCTTAAATTTATAATCTCCATAAATTTCAGTTTTAGCCAAATTAATCTAATTTTTGATATAATCATATAAACATACACTGCATCGTACAATGTTAAATTCTTCTTAACCATTTATATACATTGTTTCTCTCAAGTTACTAAAAGACCGACCTTTTTTCAACTATAAACTTTTACCTTTTCTCTACTAGTAATTTCTGCCAATAAAATCAAACATTAATAAGTCATTGATCTATACCAGAACTTCCCAATAACAACTCCTAAATGCTAATCCTACCAGCGAAAACAACTTAATATATACAGCTCAGATCGCTACAAATGAAAAAGCTAGGGGGATGTCTATAAAGCTACATACAGCTAAAAAGGAAGGACAGGGAGCTGTAGGATTAAATTATCTATGCATATAAAAGATAACACATAAGGACATAAGATATATTATATCAATTTTACAAACCATTGTATATTATACCGAAAACTTTATTTAATTATCAAATATGATTTCTTGGAATAATTTTTTTAAAATCAATTTGTGTCACACACTACAGAAAAATATGTAACAATTTCCTAAAAAGCAAAATAGTTATAAATACATCTTACTTTCTCTACAGTTGTAGAAAGCAAATCTTATTCCGATGTACAATGTTATAACTTTCATTTCCTTCAACAAAATTCAGATTGCCATATAGTTGAAGATATATAAGGAAGTAGAGGAAAATAATTTTTAATAACTTTAATTAAATTTTTTATTCCATTAATTCAAGATATTCAAATAAATTAGTATTTCTTGAAAGCTTTATATGGTATAAAATTTAATTCCTACAAAATTAGCTGTAGAGAATCATAGGGTATAGTGAACTAAGTCCTGGTCTCGTATAAGGTTCATTATCGCAGGGTTAGACTTTAATGTGAAAGATGCAACTTAAATGACTGTCGTCTCACAAACCTTCTTACTGTACTTTACAAAGAATTCTACAGTAGGGTAGAGACTGAACCTACCAACCGCGCCATGGACCAACATGTGGTGGCATGTGGGGCCTGATGGCCGAGTGGTTTGGATCGCAGGCCATAACGCTGGCAGTCAGCGCGCTGTAACGGGTGCGGATTCGATTTTTGCCTTTGCCCTGGGTGTACTTCCTTTCCCATTATCAAAATTATAAATTAATTAGCACTTATTAGGCTTAACTGCCACTCTATGCGGTCTCCGTAATGAGCCATGGCTGCCGATGGCAGCTCAGTACGAGTCGTTCCTCTACCCTACTATAGAACTCTTAGGTACTTTACTGTATTTCGAGTGATGTTTTTAATGGATATAGGGGAGAGTGTTGTACCTTGGGACGCTTGTACCTTGGGACACTGATAATTTCTAAGAATCTATTGGCAATATTCATACATTGTTTATTTCTAATAGTAGCCTTAACCAACAGACATCATCATAATAAAATTTAACACTAGCATCATTGAATTGATGAAATGGTGACAAAAAATAATATTTCATTACCCCAAAGTAAATATTTTTCTCATTCTAATATAATTTCTAACTTAGTACTCTTACAAAAAGTCAACTGCATTTTATTTTCTTCATAAAAGAGAAGATTTTAAAATATTTTGGTTATGAGAAAATAATGATAATGCATTTGGATTGGCCACTATCTTGCTTTTATTTAAACCATGTAGTGTGTTGTACCTTGGGACAGTATTAATAATTTGATTAAATTCTTAATAATTTGGATAAATAAAAATATCTTTATTATTTATTTTAAGAGCAATTTCACAAAACATGTAAAATACAACTCAGCTTTGTTTAGGATATATTTTATAATGATTAAAGTTTGAAAATATAATTCTGGCAACACCTGATAAATCTTTTTCCTTCCGTGTGATGAAATGTTCTAAAGAGCAAATTTTCTGATGTATTTTGAAATAAAGTTTGTTTCCTGACACAAATTAGTTCAAGTGTATGACTATTGACTGAATTATAAAGCATGTCCCAAGGTACAACATGATGTTGTACCTTGGGACAGTTTATCCTCTCTACTTTAAATGAGTGGCAATTTTTTAATTTCAAGCTGCCAGAATTTAAGAAAATATATTATAGAGGAATATATTGGTGTGTTGAAATGCTGCTTTGAAATTTTTATTTTGACAATAATTATAGAAGAAAAAAATCAAAATGTAAAAATTGTCCCAAGGTACAACACTCTCCCCTATGCCTTAGATTTGGTAATCGCACTTCTAAACGCACCAAAAGAGGTTTGCAGATGACCCCTAGCGTGGGCGTATAAGCAACTCCATCGAGGGGGTCACAGCGGTGGTTATTATTTGGCTAAAGGGAGCGGCTCCCGATAACATGCATTTTATTGGCGACCTCTGCCACAAAACCGGAAATCAATAAAATGTTTATGACTCTGATACATTGGCCTTTGCCGCCGAATGACACGGAGGGTCTATTAAAAAGGAGGAAGAAAAAAATATTCACCGATAACATGGATTGATTTTGTGGGATCTTAAGAGTTATGCGTCAATTTATGACTGGGAGGATACTTGAGTTACAAATTTTAAAAGTGTTTTTTAAGGGTTAATTGAATGTTTCGTTTAAAATTAGCATTAATGGCTTTTGAAAGTTGTTGAGTTTAGAGTCGCATAGGAAAAAAAAATTATAAAGAAATTGTGTAAATACAATGATGAGGTTAAGTTATTTGTTTTTGGTTGAGAAATTTAATACTTTGTTTATGATTTTATTCGCTTGTAAATTTATTGCGTAAGACATAAAAAAAAGATTCGGACATAAGCTTCCTTCAATATATTCTTTTATATAGACTTGGCAACTAGCTTGGCAACTTATTGGGATTTTACGTGAGCCAATATCTGGGAACCTATGCTGCACCTTCGAATGCGGTAACTTTGGCTCTGGAGGGTAACTTTGCCCCTGGTTTTTTCTAGTCAATAACTTATCATTCAATACACTTTTTAAATAAAGAAAAGTGTGCTTGCATTTTTTAATTAGTTGTAACTCTGCCTTAACGTATGAGGAAAAGAAAATTCAAGTAGAAAGTCTGTGCTAGGGTAATAATTGTCACGAACGAGTCAGCATGGGCAGGAATAATCAAAAGTTTATTGATAGCATGGTGATATATAATGTACACAAAATGAGATTATTACAGTTACAGATAAAACAAATAAAAAAACAGCTGGTAAACTATAAAACATTACTAGACATTCTCCCTATTAAGACGAATGGCCGTATCTGTCGGGCCTCAAGACAATTCTTCCAAATCTGGTTACATGTTGAGCCTGTGGAGCCAAAGTTACCCCATCTACCCAGTGCCGGATTTTGGCCTAGGCCTACGTGGCCCGGGCCCAGGGGCCTAGTCAGGAAGGGAGCCCTTAAAAAGATATAATCGCGAAAAAATCGTCTAAAAATTTAAAATATGAAAATTTCGAAAAACCTATCGCCTGATGAAGGCCTCAAAAATTGCCAAAATCAAATTATAAAGTTTATAGAATAACTATAGTAACATACTGTATAATTCTGATGTTTATTAAAGACTATTAAACATTATATGTTCTATACTAGTGTATTTAATTTGCTAAATTTCTAAAATAGCTTCGAAATAGTGGGGCCCCAAATGTCAAGTGCCTAGGGGCCTTGGGTCTTTAAATCCGGCACTGCATCTACCGGTACCTTAAGTACTTTTAATCTGCTGAAGTCTAATATGTTCTAACAGATATTTTGTTGTTCTTTCGCAGGACACCAAGTCTGAGGAGAAGGACCCGGAGCTCGAGTATCTGTTCGAAGAAAAAGAGAACGCCTCCGAGTTCGCCGCCAAATCGAACCCCCAAGAAGAGACCACAGTCGCCCAACTCCAAAGTGGTGAGTGTTGTCATGAAATATACAGAAATGTGTACGGCTTTAGTGATACGGCACACATCCAAACGAAAATGCAATTCGTCTCATTCTGTCTTTACACTCTCAGAAACGAATACTCAAAAACGACGAAATTTTCCTCAATTTTGACGATGCCGTTTACTGGCAAATGCTCCGAGTTTTCCTTTCCTCAAGGTGAGGAAATTTGAATCGTCATTTTAATGAGGATTCGAATTTCGACTAATCTAATGAAATATATCGTCATTTTTGAGCATGTGAGTACAACAATGAGATTCAGTTTCCTCAAAATCAAGATACAGAATCGTCAAATCAAGATCATTAAAGTGAGGATTCGCGTTTACTCAAAAGTCACGTGATAGTTTGACGAAATAATCCTCAAAATTAACGGAAAGAGGCTTGAGGATTAATGCATCGCCAAAAGTGAGAGTATTATTTCTGATACTGGGTTTACATGCTTCGAGCGCTGCTTCCAGCGTCAGCGTAAGCACTTTGACCTTCATCGATTCGACCTTTGGTTGGCGAGAAGTTGGCGAGTGAGATTGTATAGCTCGGCGATTTGATGATGTGACTAAATTGAATTAACGATGTAGGATCAATTAAAAAAGAGAGAAACGGCCAAGATAGTTGCCATTTACCTTATGGCAACCATTTCCTTTGATCTCGGGGAGAAAACCGAAAAAAAAAATGGGTTGGTGGCCTTGAGAGCCAGCTTCAGCCGAAGTTCGTATGATTACGTGTAAAGTGGTTACCTTGAGATAATCAAGGCCACGTTGAAATGGCTGCTCGCAGCAAATGCTCGAAGCATGTAACCCCGGTATGAGAGTGTAGCAAGTCCGGAGTAATGGAAGCAAGAGTCTGTGCAATTCTACCTTTCAATGTTGGTAAATCGTGGGGTAGGGGTGGAACGTAGACCCGATCTTATACGAAGCCCCATAAAAAGAAATCACATAAATTAACACAAATATTGCGACCAAATTGGAGAAGAGGAAAAGAGGACCACAGTGTACACAGTTACCATTGGAAATATTCCGTTTGGAAATGGATGTACATTTTTGAGATCTTGTGCGACCGTGAAACGGAAAAGTACACACACAGACATAAATATAATTTGAAAGTTCATTCCATTCTTTTCACCTCGAAAAATATAACGATTAAAACTTCCTCGAAGAATATTTCTTTGCTTTGAGGCTTCCCAGCGGGCTATCCTCCTAAAGTGCCATCTTATAAAATGAACCTCAAAAGCTAACTATTATTTTTAAAAAAATATAAAGCTATCCGGATCAAGTTCAAAATTTAACTTTTTTTTCAGCAAAATAAAAATTATATTTTAATGATAACCTTTTAGGTCAGCCCATGCTTTTGTATGAGAGCGTTATTCAGACACATCCAGCTTGTAGCTTTTAACCGGACATCTAAACTCTTCTTCGCTCTTTACGTCTTAAATTTAAGTGCTTGTTGTTTTGTGAGGTTTACCTTTTATTCTACTTCGAATAAACCCATAGAAATTGTGATGTAGAGGGGGGGAACGTTTTGCTGTGCTTTTTAGGTTGGTCTTTTGTTGTTTCGTGAGATTCAAACAGTCTATTTTGTGTGAAAGTTATGGGTGTAGTTTAAGAAAACCCAAATTTCAGTTTTTATGAATTGAACAAAAAACCATACAATTTTATAAAAGATCTAGGAATATGTTTTTTGACGAAATATAAATAAACCTAAAATTACTTCATTCAATTTAAAACGGATACACCTTTGAAACTCAATTTACTTTTTCACTGTCAATTATTATTGACCAAAAATAGATCAAATGATTCAAATAGTTTAAAACATATATTTTAACTATGTCAATTAGAATTTCCGATAGATAAATGGACTTTAAATTTTATCACATTTTTTAAACCTTTTCTACTTAGTCCTAAATATGAAAGTAAATGGAGAAAAAAAATATTTTCCACGCCGAAATAAATAACTAGATTAAAATTTAAAATATGCTCTTCAACAACATTAATATAGAAATGAACGAATTAAATATCTTGAAACAAATAAAATTATTTTAAAGCTTTTTAAATGAAATTAAATCTAAATGATTCAATAATAGTATTAACTCATTAATAAGTGAATCAGAAATTTAGAAGGAATAAAACACATATCATTATAAATTCAATATTCCATATTTATGTTCTGTCAAAAAATAAAGTATTGCTTTTACCTAATAAATTATAAGAACCGTAATGACTAAATTACACTGCAGATTGAGCATTTCATTAATACTTGCATATTCTCGACGGGTCCTAAATCATTTGTACAAAAAGCATGCAATAAAAATTATTTCGACAGTGATTTTGATTCCGTTTGATTTAGGTCTAACATAAATCATTTTGACTTTTCAGCCTTGGATAGATCCCAGTCAGAACTTTTTGATTTAAAAACCAGATATGACGAAGACTCGAACGCTAAGTAAGTACAACTCCCTAATCATATTATGTACAGTAATTTTATCAGAGTCCTTCGAATTTCATATTTTTTTCTAAGGTCCCTTGAGACTCCTCAACTTTGTTGGAAATCCTGATTTTGAGTATTGTCTCCTGAAAAAATTATCTTTTTATAATCAAAATAGTTTTCTGTGGATTTGTAGTATCCAATTTTTTAATAACATAAGATTTTGCATTCATTCTGGTTTAACAAATTATCAGTTCTTAATTTTTCGAGATTTTGTCTGTCTTGAAGTTATAGTTACTTATATGAAAGCTAATTACAGTTACTTAGTTTTAAAAGTAACCATTCGCAGTTACTTTTTTAAAATTTCAAGTCATAAGAAAAATTAATATGTAGCCATCTTACCGTTAGTCTTTGAGAAACAAGATTAAAGAAATATGGATAATCGGAAAAAAAATAAGAAAGAAAATTCAACGTTGTTAAAAGTTACATTTTGTATAATTAAATTTTGCCGAACGCCAAACTGAACTTCCCTGAAGTGCGGCTGAGAAGTTCCAGAAATGTAACGAAATTTTTTGTTACCACTAAGTAACTAAGTTACAGCTACTTTTTGAATGTCGGCGTTACAAAAAAAAATCCGACGGGGCAATCACAAAATACCGTAATGGTTAATAGATTAAAATTAAAGTATCTTAATCAATAATAATTAAATAAGACAAGTATCTCCGAAATATCTTTCGTTTATCTGGATTAGTTTAATTGCTATGATTAAGATGACTGGTCAAAATATTTTCTGCAAACCCTTCAAAGTTCTTTTTTACAAAACGATTGCGGTTGCTGTTAAAAAATAATAAAAACATTTTTTTAAATTATTCATAATTGCAAATAATATTCTTTCCAATGCTTGTTATAATAATAAGCAATCCAATATATTTCTATGGAACTAATTGCGTAAACATGTTTAGATATCTTCGGCTTTTCAAATGAATTGTTTCTGCCTTAAAATAATATTAAAGTTTTGTCATTATATTGTTTAGTATTAAAATCTGTCAATTTCGTGTTTTCTTTTCTGTAATTTATATCCAGGTTTTGAAATTCACTCTCAGAGGAACAACTGTTGTTGAACTGTTTAAAATACAACTATAAATTTCAATTTTAAAAGTATTTCTTTCAACGATGCCATGAATCTAGTGATTAGTTAAAATAACTTATTTGGAGCCAAATAAGTGTAAGTATGTGGATTATGTTTTGAAATAATATTGGGCTGTACACGATTGTTATTAGTAATAACGTTTTATTCGAAAAGTTTATAAATACTTTAATGTAACAGATTACTTTATATACGATTTTTTTTGGTGTGGGGTGGGGTGGGGTGGGTCTTGATATTTTAGGAAAGCTCTAATGTTATTATTTATCGAAATACACATTTTCCAAAAATAAAAATAATTGTAATATTTCTTTTTCTTTAGGTCGGATGAAATGGAAATCATCGTAAATGACTTGGAACGAGCAAATCAGGTATTTAAACTATTTTTATTTTAGTTAAAACAAATTAACGCTAAAATATTTTGTCGAAGTAATGAGCATGAGGGATCAGAAAGTAAGGGATTAAAACAGTCTTTTTGCGAGTATTCAATTAGTGTAGTGTATTGTAATCGTTTCCGGCTGCCTATTTCTAGCCTCCATTAGGAGCTTTAATCCAGCCAATAACGTCGCGTAATTTAGAACCCTGGTCGAGTGACGAGGTCGACACCTGAGCGGTCACCCAACGGAACTTCGAGCGACATCGTACGCTGACGCCGTCGGGACTTTGGACTCCACAGATTTAACGAGCACGTCTGTCCCAGTGTACTCGGGCCCATCCATCACGAGTTGGATTTTCTACTCTTTCCCAGTACAGATATCCGATTTATAGGATGACTGGCAGTAGGTGGGATTCGAACCCCCGCATTCCTAAGAAGGCTGAATCCTAAGGCGGATGCTTTTAACCACGCGGCCACGGACGGGCAGTATTCAATGAATGTATAGTATTCAATTAATGTATAATAGCCAAAACCTGTCCGTAACACCAAAACTTTTGGAAATCTTTTGCGAAGTAATAAGTATGAATTGACAGAAAGTTATAGTTGAAAACAAGTTATCTGTTGTTAGTACGAATTCAATTAATCTATAGTTTATGAATTCAAATTTGATTGCACCATCAAAACTTGTCCTTCTTATAAGAACTTTCAAACTATTCTCAATTGTAGCAATTTATAAAATTGATCTTTTCGAATATAAACATGTTGCGTCTTTCAAAATAATGAGTAGACACGTGTCCGTTAATCCGTTAATAGCCGAAAATGCAACACAATTTTGAATATAAGTAAAATGTTATCGTTTCATTGGTTTACTAATGTTTTTAGTAAAGTTTTTTTTTATTTAAAAACGCGCTACAGCTAGCCAATCATTATTGAAAATGTCAATTTAATTTTATTTTCTGAAACACACAAGATATCATTAAAGGTGATTACCATAGTGAAAGAGAAATTTTCGTATCCCCAATATTACACTTATTATTTTAAAATAATAAATAGGTAAGTAATTTTTCGTAAGCTAGTTTTTATTTGTGGAAAACTTAGTTATTTTTCCTGGTTAAGATGTCAAGATACGTATATAATTGCTAAAATAGAGAATATTCTGTCTATACTTTATTGTTTTCGAGTCACCATAATACCAGAAATACTTAAGGTTTTTGGAGATCTTTTAGGTGGCAGCTCTAGCACAAGGAAAATTTTATCAATGTGCAACATTTGTTTAAAATATTCATAAATTTCTTTGTTTTAACAACTAAACATTTGAGGTTCATGAAATATATAAGGTTCTTCCTCATATGGCAGTGTGTATCACTATTCCAAACAGAAAAAACTTATTAGTCCCGCATAATGCCGATTTCCATAGTTACACCAATTAACCGAGGTTCCAAACGTTATGGGGGTGGGGGAGCCCAGTCGGTTAGGCACTCGCCTAGCAAGCGAAATGTACCAGGTTCGGTCCGGGCATCGCCAAAATAACTGCTGACCTATAAACGGCCCGTGCAGCCCCGTGTAAGGGAGTGCACGTTAAATATCCTTCAAAGTCCTACGCTTCGAACGATATCGCCCTTAACGGTTGCGTTTGGGTGCCTATTCAGGTGTCGGCTCGTCACTTGACTGTGGTTCTTAAATACGACGCTCGTCGCCAATAGCCCTCGTGTAGCTCTAGTGCGACGATATTTCAAACCAAACGTTACGTCATCCAGATCCCATATCTGTACTTTAATTCCATGTCAGGTAAGAACTGTTTTATGGCTCCAAGAATGCGACAAATCCGATCCGTTCACAATAAGGCGTTGGTGGGTACTGGCAAATATATGGCCCTCCTCCAGATCAGCGATATCTCTCCCAGGAACACCGTCGCCAATGTGTTTACCCGAATTATTATAGATGCAATCTCCATGTGCAATTCCTTCTTCCATCCATATCTAAGCGATTTACAGCCTTTGCCAAAGGCCAGTCTGTCAAATAGTTTTTATCTGTGCGGATATGCAAGCACTTGTGTGTGCTTTTTGATCGTTTTATGACTAGAATCGGGATACGTTATTAGGGGAATTATTGTTATCTATTGGGTTCTGGGTCCAATTGCCGCAATCTGTCATCGGCCGCGTAAAACAATGGTCCCGTGGCCATATATCGAAGTGTTTTTGTGTTTGCGAAACAGGCTATATCGGTGTTTTTTTGCCCAACATTCGAACCATAAAAGAAGAAGATACGTAATTGATATCTAAAGTATCTTTAATAGCAGTTGGATAGTGTCTTTAATAGCTGTGGATTTTGTAGCTGTTTTCATGCTATGTGGTTCCCTTATGAATTGTTTCGATTGAAACCTATTTTGAGGAAGACGTCATTCTCTAAAGATGAAAACATAACTTATTTTGCTTTTATTTGTAATTTTTCAAATTATAACCGTATGCCATCAACACCTTTTATACTATGGCACACATTCGTTTATGGTAAAATTTTCGGTTACTTTTTAAAGAAAATAATTAAAACCCAGAGCTAAAACTTACAATTTTCTAATGAACTCAAGCATATTATCCATTCTTCAAACTCTAAAACCTAATAGAAGTCCTCAAATAAATAAACAAAATAACTTAACAAGTTAACACCAAGCTTTGCAACATTCGTAAGATTTCCAAAATATTCGCCGTATTGTAAATCGTTCCATCGCCTGTGCTATTTCATTGATGCATGGTCATTTTCTGGTTCAGGCGACGATACCATTAATAACGTTCCATAGATTGATCTCTTATAAGGAGGGGTGAAGAGATGTCTTCGGGAAATCAATAATGCACTAATTGTCCTAACCTCCGAGTTATTCCACTCACCAACAGTATAATTAAATCGATGGGTGCCGTTTTCTAACTCACGCTGTCCCTCTTCTGAAGGAGAGGACAAGAAGGTGGAAGAGTTGTCGCGAGAGTGGTTCAAGTTTTCACCGGTTCGTGACGCGGAATTGGTGAATGTTTGTGGGCATATTGAGTTACGTTATTGTAGGATCGACAGTACACTCTTGACACAAAAGAGTGAAATCCACTCCTATACGAGAAGTGCATTTTCGACACTGGAAAGGAGTGAAAATTAACTCCTAAATCACTCGTAATCACCATAAAATGGATCCTAATGGCCTTAAAATCGCTCGATCTTTTCTGATCCTGTCGGAGGTTTAACAAGACAAAAGAGTGAAATTCACGCCTATAGGGGAAGTGCACTTTCGATGCCGAAAGGAGTGAAAATTAACTCAGACTGAGTTAAAATCACTCTTGTTTTTTTTAGGAGTGTACATAAATGGAAAGTTGGTTTGTGGTGCACCACCAAATAAAGTACATGGAGCACCATAACATTATTGCAATGCCTCATTTTGGTACACTTTTAAAACACGATTAGTGCAACAAGTTAGAGGTTCTCAAGTTACCACAGCACATTTATTACTGCGAGATACTAGATAAGTTTAGAGTTAGGGTTAAGATAATCGATACCTTGACGTGTCAGCAAATTGAACTATTTTTAAGACAACTATTAACAAAATTTTCGTAAAGTGAATCCGAAATCTGTTGTGCTTACAGTCTGTGTTTTCTAGATCAAGCCCTGGTTTAAATGGAGATGAAAAAAATATATTAGTATAAGTTATCTGGATATTTTGAATTAGACAAATCTGAAAAGAGCTATTTGTACCATCAGTGACTATGCATGCACTAAAATTACTGTGTGTCGGATCTCAGCCCAAACCTTAAGACCTATTCATTCCAAAATGCATACAGCTGTTGCACCACTTTTAACATGAGAACCTGCCACCTTTTCCCGAAAAGCGTGATTGAAAACATCGCGTGCGAACCAACTCCTCTCTCTTCAAGTGGGCGTCCGTCTGCAGAAATTTTCTACTTTCGCTGCTGGTTCGAAATCGAAAATCCACTCCCCCCCCCAATCGAGTTCCGAAGTCCGAATGTGGACCAGTGGCGTGCCATCCATTATTAATACGCAAAATCTGTTCAGCGTTTGCCAGGGGTTACACGCTTTGGGGTGTTCGAAGCTCAACGGCAAATTACCATTCTTCTAGTAGCTGCTGCTGCTGCGATATTTTATTTTCTGGCACGTGAATCCGCCATTGATGATGGCAGTCACTTGCTAATTGTCCTTCCTGATGTCTGGTCCCTTTTGTTTTCGGTCGTGGCGTCTGATGAAAAGAATGTGTGATGACATCCGGGTAGACTTCGATCAGTTGGTCGGACTTTGCGTGCCATCCGGACCTAAGGTACATTGTCTTTTTGGTACGATGTATTGTTCTGTGCTGATCGATTTTTCGCCCTGGCGTTGTCATTCGGTTCCATATCGACATCGGTTTGTCGCCCTGTGCACTAAATGGTTTAACGGAGGGGGGAGGGTATTTTGTTTTAATTTGATGATGGGACTTTGCAAACATCTTTCGGAAATTCCGTTGGGGGAAGGAATTCCATAAGACAGACGGAAGGACATTCGGTGGAGGAAATTCTTTTCCGATTTATCAGAGTTGGCCTCGGAACAGATAATTAGGGGCATCGCTTTGCATCTGATCATGTATCTTTTGCAGTATGTGACTGCCTTGGAACAAGTAATTCACAGAGTTTATATCGTTTTAACGTTTCCACTGAGTTTAATCGTTTGGACATACTTTGCTTGGCCTCTGGCTTGTTGTTGGTCGACAATTTTTGCATTTGTATCTATAAATTTGCTTCCGAAACATAATGGTTAAAAATTCGATACAACAATCCCGATTTGCTTTAGTTGTAGACTTTCCATCCGAAATTGAAACACAAATTAAATTCGGACTTTTCCAAAGTATTTTTAATGAAAATTAGTATTTTCGAATGAAAATGGCTTTGGGTAGAAATTATGTGGAAGGTACAGTTCGAGCTAATTACTTACCTTTATTATGACGGTAATTATTATAGCGGTTGCGTGTGTTTATTTTGCCATAAATCCATAACAATATCTCTTATCAAAATACTGCTTATCATTATTTAAATAAATATGAAAACTTTAATGAAAATCTAATTAGATTTAAATGCCAATTATCACAGTAAAAATTTGCTAAATTAAAAATATTTTTGCGAAATAAAGAATATTGGTTGGATAAAAAATAATCTTTTTATGATTCGACTAAACATATTTAAGCTTCCTGCTTAAGTTTATCTAAATATTTTAAGACAATTGAAGACGGTAGATCTGACGTATTTATGTAAGATAAATTAAGTTACACGAAAAACGAATTTTAAAGAACTTAAAGTTAACGCTTTTTATTCGCGAATGAAAGTGTTAATAGTGTTACAGAGTCGTCGTTAATGAATCAGGTTTACTATTTCTTTAAAGTCTAAATTTAAAAAGTATTTATCCTCTTAGCTATAAAGAACTAACTTTATTCTTGCATTAACTTAAATTACTACACAACAAAAGAAAGACCAGGATATATAATCCGTAAAATGTTCCAACTTGTTTGAAAACACCATGGAAAGATAAGTAACGAACCGAACAAGCTAAATTACCACCAAATAACATCAACAAGTGTCAAATCTAAAAAGACAAAAAAAAGGGGGGGGGGGTGTAATAGCCACGGATTTCGAACGCGATAACATAGTCACATTTCAGACGATTACAACAGACAGCCCTCCCGCTTCGCTGCTCCTTTAAATCAGAAGGGGAGTACTGCTAAAGAATACTTTTAAAAAATAAAATAAAAATAGAATACGTGACATGACGCCGAGATTTCTTCCCGGGTAAATAATCCAGAATGCCATTGTTATACTTGTATTTTCGCTATTTGCATAACGGGGTAAAAAGAGGCTGTGTTATGCCCGGAGTTCTTTCCTATAGACGTGGAAGGATGTTTGGAGCGATAATAGAGTTCAAAAAGGTTTCGCTGCGAAAGTCCACAAAAGAAAAGCAAGTAAAGCGGAAAAACTGTGATGCGGTGTATATATATATATTACTCGGCAGATGGATTTTTACCATGCAGATTAGGAATTGTTGTCCGAAAGCATGCACGAATAGCATCGCCTTTTTTGTGTGTGTGTGGAGATGGATACTGAGAAATATCACCCGTTTTCTTCTGCTCCTGCTGTTTTTTTTTTTGGAGGCAGAAATAGCGGTATTGAAAACTGAAGAAAGTGTTTTTTGGTAGCTGTTGTTTGTGGTGGATAGGAACGGTCTGGTATAAAGTTTGATCTCATTTTCAATATCTATTCTTTCATTAAAAAAGTTGTATTTAATACTTTTTCGACTTTTTTTTAAAAAATTATCTTAAATAAATACAACATAATTTGTAGTTATGCATAACAGTGTAAATATATTGGGCATTGAATGGCAAAATTGTCTTAGATGAAACTTTTATTCTTTATCTTGACCTTATTTTAATTATTGAAATTAAACACTTCACGAATATATCGGTATAAATAAAAATTGATTGCAAAAATTCAAAAAGTGAGTTACTTATCAAGATTTAATTCTGCTTTAGGCGTAAGTTGTATGTATAGCTATGTACTCGTAACATATCTATAGCGATTAAAATCGAAGTGTAAATATTCTATATTTCAAAAATATTTAACAGCATATTTCGGCATTTATCCAAAAATACCAAAGTTGTTTTTAAACTTCTCCAAATGCTGCTTTCGCCCAAAACACATTTAGTCCAGTAACCAGGTAGTCAAAAGGGGGTGTTTCAGGAAAAAAATACAGAAATTGTTTTCTCAACGGTTTTATATGTTTTCGAGGGTGCTGAATCCGAATATCTACTTTGTTAACAAATTCGGACATGGGAACATTAAAAAAAATTGAAAAAATCCCGAAATTTTACCTCTTTTTTTGGTTTTTTCCTTCTAGCTGTAAAAGTATTAATTTCTCAACAAAAACGTCAATACAAAAGTTAAAGTACTTTAAACAAGCTAAATAAAAGTCAATTACACTATTTATGTCAGATTAATAGCTTAGTTGCTACAGCGCGCTGAAAATTGGGCAATTCCTCCTGATGTGAAAAGTCCGAAATTTTCACTTTTAGCACACACACACACACATGCAAAACAGTACTGTCGAAATAGAGTTAGGGGTGGAGCTAATTGAAACACAAACTAATCTTGTTGCGAATGGTAGGAAACATGCATCTAAGGAACATAATAAAAATCACAACCCGAACTGTCGCTCAAAATTTGTTTTTTAGCCGCAATCTTGAAATAACGTCATTTTTTTTTTAAAGTTACAATAAACTATAATAAGTCAAGTTTGGTATCAAATTAAAGGAAATTTTACGCTGAAAATGAATATAAAATTGGTTTTAAAACCTTAATATTTACAAAGTTTATTTGAAGGAAATGATGAGAAAACGGGCGAAAAATTTCCGAAAAACGGTAAAAAAATATTGAACAAACTCTCATGAAATGTTCGAAAAGAATTTAGAAAGAATGGCTGAAAGTCAACATGGAACCTGGTTTAAAATCATTTGAAATGCAGTGAAATAACTTATGCAATGAGTTTGTTGACCAGTGTTTTCCGTTAATCTAACTCATGCAATAATGGTGAAAGATTTTGTCGATCTAAACAAGGTAATGCGAACAATGTGCTCCATATATGTTATGTTTGGTTTTTCATATACATCAAATACTATTATAACTTTTCCCATAAATTCTGTTGACATTATACAAGTACTGCCATGTGACATCCCCAAATGTTGTACAAGTGTTCCAGAGAAATTAATGCACAGTTATCAAGCACGTAGGAAATACTTTGCTGGGCACAAAGAGTCTATTGAATTTTATTATTATTAATGGAATATGATGAGTTTGCAATATATTTGTCCGTTTTATTCATTCGTCGATTGCTATGGTCTATAAATGAAGTTGGTAACGTTTATATAGCTCGTAATTGAATTTTTCGTACTGTCCTTTACTATCCAAGCAGATGTAACATGTAAGCTCGCATCCTGTATGTTAAAAGACTTGAATTTATTCGATGAGTTTCACCAGAAAGGACTAGTTATTCTACTCCTTTTTTCCATAGTTTTATCGTAGCTGCTTAGTACTTTTTCTATTAAGTTCCATCTCTAAAAGGTATGGTAGACTAGTTTATTTTAAATATTGCTTCAAATCATGTCACGTTAGCCTTGTCTGCAATATATATTATTCCATTAACGAAATTCTACGAAGCACTTGAAAAATCAGCGGATGGATTGCCCACACACACACATTGCGGTCTAAATGTATTACCTTGTTAAGATCTACAAAATCTTTCGTCCTTCTTGCTTGAGTTAGATTAACGAAAACACTGGTCAGCAAACTCATTGCATAAGTTATTTCACTGCATTTCGAATGATTTAAAACCAGGTTCCATGTTGACTTAGTTATTCTTTCTCAATTCTTTTGATACATTTCATGAGGGTTTGCTCATTATTGCTTATTATTGGGGACTCCATGTTTTTTATTCACTGAAACATGGCTCTGGGTCGCAAACTTTCGTTGTATCTCAATAATGACAAGGAGTGCCGTGGCGTGCAGTGAAATTTTTCGGCCGTTCTCTCATCGTTTCCTTCTAAAATCATCTTTGCAAATATTTAAGTTTTAAAACTAAGTGTATATTCTTTGTCAGCATAAAATTTCCTTTAATTTGATACCAAACTTGACTTATTATGGTTTATTGTAAATTTAAAAAAAAAATTGATGTTTTTTTCAAGATTGCGGCTAAAAAACTTATTTTGAGCGACAGTTCGGGTTGTGATTTTTAGTATGTTCATTAGAAGCATGTTTCCTACCATTTGCAGCAAGATTAGTTTGTGTTCCAATTAATTCCACCCCTAACTCTATTTCGACAGTACTATTTTGCGTGTGTGTGTGCTGAAAGTGAAAATTTCGGACTTTTCCCATTCAGGAGGAATTTGCCCGATTTTCAGCGCGTTGTAGCAGCTAAACTATTAATCTGACATAAATAGTGTGATTGACTTTTGTTTAGATTTTTTAAAGTACTTTAACTTTTGCATTGACTTTTTTGTTGAGAAATTAATACTTTTCCTGCTAGAAGGAAAAAACCAAAAAAAGGGGTAAAATTTCGGGATTTTTCCCATTTTTTTTTATGTTCCCATGCCCGAATTTGTTAACAAAGTTGATATTCGGATTCAGCACCCTCGAAAACATATAAAACAGTTGAGAAAACAATTTCTGTATTTTTTTCCTGAAAAAACTACCTGGTTACTGGACTAATTGTAGTGTCAGACAAATGTTTTTTCAATCAATTAACTCTCTTAAAACTAAGCTATTTGGCTTAATGTTAACTTGCTTCACTGCATGAGATTAAAATTTCAATTTTAATCTGAAAATTTAATATCGGTTAATTTGAAAAAAAATTCTGTTTCTGATTATAAATTACTCCACCACACTTAAAAAAATTAAACATTAGTCAAATAATAAAATTTACAAATTGTTTAAAATTATGTGTGTTGCTGGAAAACCAGACTTGGCAGGTGACGTATGTATCCCTCACTGGGTAAAAGAACTAGATAATTAAACAACTCCTTAAAAGTAACTAGAATGCAGAACAGAATATTCAGAACGATACTATGCGTATATATGCCCACACACAAAAAAGGGGTGGACTTGAAAAATTGGCGGTTAGGAAAAAAAATACCCCATTTCGCCGCATGCGAGGGCATTTTAAACGAAACGGCACGATATTTTCTTATATATAACTCTAGAAAAAAGAAAGAAAAACCTTCAGTGTTTCCCCATCTTTTCACTCTTATGGTTGTTGGTTTCACTGCGGGGGGAGTCTACTAAAGGAGAAAACCACTTTACAGGGGCTGTTTTATCATAGTTCGCAAAACTTTCGATGCTCTGTCCAATCATTCAGGTCGCTTTTCTATTGTCGTTTCGGAAGAACATGTTTAAAGCGGTTCCGTATGCAAATTTCCCTAACAGATTTTTCGCCCTGGATGTATTCATAGAGGTGGTTTTTGTGTTTTGTGTAGGAATTTTCTTTTCAGATCATTTATGGGATCTTTTTGTTGGCTGGATGTTGCGTTATTTTTTTTATTTCATCGGAGAAAATGTTTTTCTTTTTATATAGGTGCACAATTGATTTATTTTTTTTTATTTAAAAATATTTTATAATACGTGAGAGAGTATTATACTTTAAAAAAATTATTTAGTTATAGTTATAAGCTTACAATTCGATTTCTTTTTCTTATTTTCAAGTTATTCAAAATTAAACCGTAGTAAAAACTTAAAACTATTCATTTATTTTTTCGTGCTAAAAATTCATGTCAAAATGGTACTTAAAGGTTATAAAATGGCGTTTATTTAGGAAATCAAAATAGCTATGAGGTTCATACAAAAATAAACATAAGTTTAAACCTTCAAATTCTAGCGTGTAAAATTGATTTTTAGTTCAACTTTTCAGCATGGAACAAACTTGTAGTTATTTAAAATACATTACAAATACATTTATTTCAAGATCGTGGTTTTAAATTATCGTTAGCCTATTTATACGAAACACTTACTAAGTTATTTGCGTGATCGTTAAATAACTGAATATTGAAGACTTAAATTACAATCTCCACTTATAAGGCAAATTAATTTAATTAATATTCACAAGAAACTTCCAAAAGAGGTTTAAAACCCCATCTTTCTGTAATGTCTCTAAAGGAGGCTTCAAAATTACGAAATATCTTCGCAATTTCAGAAATGAGAAGGGGGCGCTAATGGTTTACTACACACCAAAATATGAGATCACGTGACCTGACACAATGGCGAAGGGGGGGGGGGGGGGTAAGGATCGAATGGTATGCAGGAGGCAAACCACTCAACACAACTCTACAGCAGAAAAGGGGGGGGGGGGGGGCATTGTTAGACAATGACTCGTAAATAAAGTCCTAGCTCTGTAAAGTTTGTGTCCCCTTACGAAAATTGTAATTGAAGCGTTGATTATTTCTAGGGATGAGATGCGTTCCCTGGGCCAATTTTGCACTCGGCTGAACCCGTTGTAGTTTCTATTTTACCCCTTTTCGATTGTGGTAGGGGAAATGTGTTAGGGGAATTCCCATTGGTATTATAACAATTATGAAGGGTTTGTTTGAGAGAGGAATTTTGTATTGAAAGGGGAGTGGGGTGACGTCATAGTTTGGGATTTTTTTTAATTATGGAAAAAAATTTGATGGGTGGAATTGATTTAATGAATTTTTGGTGCTGTAACGGAATTGTGTTTGGTATTTATGATCGTCGACAAAGTAACAGCCACTAAAAATAATTAACTTTTAAAGTATAAAAATTGCGTGTGATTTTTAATATGCACTAATTTTACGGTTTAATAAATTTGTATTCAACAAAATATTCAAAATAATTAAATACATTTTATAGTGCAATTTATTTTCTCGCAGTGAAATTATTTCAAGAAACTAAAAGAGTCTTAATCGTTAAAGATCGTTAAGTATTAAAGTTTAAATTTAAATTATCATTTTCCATACTAAAACTAAAATCTCTGGTGCATTGAAATAATCATTAAAACACTTAAGTATTTTCATACAGCAATTAACTTTGTCGTAATAGTATAAAGTGTTCTAAAACATAGGTTAAAGGGTCTTAATCGTTCGCCAAAATACTAACGGTTAGATCTTTAAGATATAAATTATCATTTCTCTCTTTGAAACTTAAGTAAAATTTCTGGTTTATTAAAATTAAAACTCCGTAATCAAAACTTTCAATTTCAAATTCGAACACAAATATCATATATTTCCAAACCTTATACGGGATTTTGAAACCCAATTACCCCTAGCAATCTCAGTTTAAGAAAACCTTATTCCCACTATTTCCAAAAGCAGATTTAAGTTAACCCCTTCCTCTATAAAACGAGCTAATAAAAATTTACTCTCAAACAGCGAAAGAATTCCAATGGCCACTTGACATCTCCTTAATAGTTAATTCAAAGGGGGTAGATTAAGAGCATTCGATTCTCAAAAAGGGCAGACGATTAAAATGAAGAAACGTTCTCTCGCCCCCGCTTGAGTGTGTTCAATTAAGCGTTTTAACGGGGACCGTGCCGTGAATATCCAGTGGCGTTCACGAAGAAAAGAAGATTAGGAATTTTAAATAATAAAAAAAAACACAAGGGGCGCGCGCAGTGGCGAGAATTCACGAGCGAGCGCTCTGGTAAGCACGGCTAAGATGGGATAAGCCGTTTGGGTTATTTTTGAAAGAGTGGTTACTTTCGGTATGTTGGGCAGCTGTTTGTGGTTAGCATCAATGGCTTATAAATTTGGAATTTATAGTAAGTACTTCAGGAGAAGTTTAAAATTGTTGCGTAACCAAAAAAAAATCGATGGTAATTTTTTCCAGCTTTTTCTCATGTTAATGGAGCTACACATGGTCGATTATAAATGAGACCATCATGATTTGAAGTGACGAGGCTAATACTCTAATGTACTCTCGATGCAAACCAATAAGGATATCATATGCACTATCAGGCCCCAATAGACTTAATGTAATTAACTTAGGACTCCAATAGACTTAATGTACACTTGCCCAACGGGCATGCTTCAGGTCTTGTTTTGCGTTAGAAATGCCAAATAAAAATATATTATTTCTCCAGCCTCAAGACCTGTAGACCTGTGTACAGGTAGACCTGTAATGAAATGTAGTAGGAATTACGTCACCTGAAGCAAAGCTTTACACGAAGAAGAAGGTTCAAAAGTTTTAACAACATAATCCCTTTATAGGATGGCATTATGTTAAAAACAGCATTCAATTCTGAGAAGTTGGCAGTCTATAAGTACTGTAAAGTTAGTTCTCGTACATAAGTTTGTGGTGTAAACTGCTCATTTATCGTCCTTCTCTTGTGGAATGGGCAAATGTTTTATCAATCATAATAAATGATGAAACAAATGATACTTTTTATACAACAACAAGTAAAATAAACCAACCCCTTTATCATCTCCGCTTTTTCAAGTTTATTAGAACGTCACCAATAATTCTTGTTCATTCAAAACAACAGGTCCACAACAACCAATCATTCCCGTCTTTCGCATCTCCCAACAGAAACACACATGCAAATGAGGATTTTGTAATTACCGTCGGAGGTCCGTATCAGATCCGCCACCCCTCGCTTTTATTGCACAAATTACGGGGAAATATGTCGGCTTCGTGGCCGTAATTAACATTGCTATCTCTTGATTAGAAACTACCCGGGCAATTAGTGGTTTTAAACAGCCCGGGCGGCGATAATGCCCCATTTTTGCCGGGCAGAGCAAACAGAGGCGTGGTGTGTGTCAAGTGATGTTATCACTTTTACCCGGGCCCGTGCTCAACTGGTGGGATAATTCGAAATTAATCAGTCATTGTTGGTGGATAAGTTGGTGGGGTGATGTAGGTTGAAGGGGTTGAAGAGTTGGTGTCGTCGCATTCAGTTTCTCTACAGGTAGCAAGCTTCCGGAATGAGCGAAACAGTCACAAGCAGCATGCAATCTGAAAAGAATTAAGTTGACTTTTAACCCTCTAATGCATACTGTTGTCATATGGCAACAAGTTACATAATCCACTTTAGTCTATTAGAGCTCCCTCTCGACAAATCTGGGTTTTTTTTCATCTATTACATTCCATTTTGAATTTTTAGTTACTAATAACCCTCATAGATGACGGTACTAAAAGTGCATTCAAAATTAAAGAGTGAAGTTATTAACTGTTGTGAAATTACGTCTTTGGCAGTATTCAAATTATAACAATATTAGTACTAAATACAAAAAAAATTGTTTTGAAAAAATAATTATAGTTCAAGAGAGTTATTTTAAAATATATTTAGTAGCTTTCTAATTATTCTTATCAAAATTGGAACTTAGTAGTTGGTTTTTGCCATATGGCAAAAATTTAAAAAATTGAAACTATTTAAATTCCAATGCAGTTAAATATTTTTTCAGTATTTTTTCCATAATGTATGAGTATTAAAGGTACAAATATATTTTTTTGTGCTGAAAAAAAAATTCATGCATTACAGGGTTAATACAAAGCATTTGCTGCAAGTTGCGTTGAAAAATACAAAAAAAAATTGTTGCTACATAATAATGATGTATTTTTACATATATTTTAGAAACAAGATTAATTAGTTTTTTTGTCAATAACGAAAAAACAAAAAAATCGTCTCCTTTCGTGATCGTCCATTGTATTGAAACAACACAAATTCACGTGTGTATGTCATCAGAATTATTCTTGTATTGAAGAAACACAATAGAAATGTTGCAATTTTTACACAATACTTGGGTTTTCTATCAAAACAAGTACTCTAAATTGCAAACTCAAACAACTAAAAACCAATCTCAGTTGAGGTTAACGATAAACTAAAAGTTTAAATCCCCAAACTTAACTTTCAACAATAAGTTCAACCAATCCCCTAATAATTTACTTATCCCAAAACTTTCATAAACATAGCTCTCAATTAGAAAACAATATCGCAAAGCTCTAGAAAACTCCCTCCTCCCCCCGGTCACCATAATTCACCACGACAAGACACAAGCCGTCGCTTAATATCATATCTCATGCTAAAGAATCATTATCTCTTCTGTTACAAACACTCGGCGCTGGCACTTTTGCAGCAGAGAACTTACAATCTTAAATCCATGTAAAACAATGAGATAAACTAAAACTCTCTCTCTCTCTCTCTCAGCGGAAGAGTCAACGAGGAAAATCTGGAAAAATTCCAACGGATTTTGTTGAAGTTGGTTCCGATAGCGGAGTACATTGTCGACGCCTTCAAATTGGGAAGTGAGTTTAACTTTAACAAAAGTTACTAAGTCTGGTGTCCTTTTGGTATTGGTGGTTGTTCTGTTTCCTGTGTGCAAGTCCGTGGTCTTAATAGGGACTTATTTGTTATATATTGTTTCGTATTCGTTGTTGTATGTAGATATGTTGGAGAGCCTCTATCGGCAGACAGAAGACTTTGCTTAAAATTATCCGTTGATGTTTCAGTAAAAGTTAGAATTGTGTCCACTTCTCCCATTTTGATTTGTTTTGTGTTCGGACTATCTTCCGATAAATTACGGACATTTTGTTATAAGGGCGACTTAGAATAAAATTATCCAGTTCATGTGGAAAAGTTAGAACAGCGTCCACTTCTCCGATTTTGATTTGTTCTGTGGTTGGACTATTTTAATATTATATCTGGACTTTTAGCTGTGAGGAGTGCTTCTTTTCAATCGGCAGGAGGACCATAAAATTATCTGTTGAAATTTTAATAATGTAGAAAAGTTAGGATAGTGTTCACTTCTCTAACTTTGATTTGTTTTGTGTTCGGACTATCTACCGATGAATTCTGGACATTTAATCCTGTGGAGTGGTTCTTTTCGATCAGCAGAGCGACTTAGCATAAAATTATCTAGTCTAATTCCAACAGTGCTGAAAAGTTAGAAAACCGTTAACTTCTCCGATATTGATTTGTTCTGTGTTCGGACAATTTTCCCATTGTATGTAGACTTTTAGCTGTAAGGAGTGCTTCTCTTCAACCGGCAGGAGGACCTTTAGCATAAAATTATCTGTTGAAATTTTAACAATGTAGAAAAGTTAGAATAGTGTCCACTTCTCTAATTTTGATTTATTCTGTGTTTGGACTATTTTCCGATACATTTCGGACATTTAGTTGTATGAAGTGCTTCTTTTCATAGATCATTATAGTTGATTTTTATCAATAGTTTGGTTGTTTCCTCAATATTGGTTTTAAGTTTGATTCGTTTAAGAAGTTAGATTAAAATATACTTTGTATTTTATATTTTCACTCGCATGTAATTGTTTGTAACAAGTGAAAGTTATGCATATTGATCTGGTCATACATTAAAAGTTCATACATATTTACTACCATTTAATACCATTATACTCCTTACTATTTTAAATTTAATAATGTAGTGCTAATTTCTTGTACTTAGTATTAAAGTTATGTTCAAAAGTATGGTAGTTGCTACTTCAACAAATCATTACTAGACTTTACAATGCTATTTTTGTAGTGATTTTCACGCAATTTATGTTTTGCAGTGATTTTCATACTACATTTTTTATGTTTTCATTTGTTTAATTAAATCTTTATTTTATTAACAAGTATTTGAGAAAATTGTGAATTTTCAATGTGTTTTATGTAAAAATTTACTCCTTTACTTGCATAACTACTCTATTATAAATATTTTATTTTATTTACTTTTGAAAATACTATTTAATTGCTAATACTTGACATAAAATATTGCGATCGTTTGTTTAGCTATAATGAATTTCTTTTAGTTACTTAAACAATTGATAGTGTAAGAAATGCAATTAAAAAGTATCGATAAAGACTATTTTAAATTTGCCATATGATTTATATAGGAATATTGTAAACATTTGTAAAAATAATAATAATTTTTATAGCTATTAAATTATTGCAATAATGTAAGAAATTCAATTAAAAATTATCAATAGCAATTCGACCAAATTTAATGGTATTCTCAATTTCTCTTTCACCGTATTTAATATAAACTAGCAAAATGTTGGTTTAACATCAAACTATATTTCAAGTACATATATACACTCCTGTAAAAAATATAATGACAAAATTTTTAAAGTTAATGCACATATCCTTCAGTAAGATCCCGATTTCAAATTTATCTAATTTTTATGTGTTTCAAATCAATTGTATCTCTCAAGCTCATTTGAATTCCATGCAGATTCTAATACGTGTGAATTCGAGCAAATCAGAAATATAACTTTTTTAGAAAAGCTAATAACATTATTCCCTTATGCAGAGTCAAAAATATCACCTTTTAAAATTCAACCCAAAACACTCATTTCACCATAAGTCAGCAGACTCCCTCAACACTTTCACAATTCCCCGTTATCAGCTTTTTCGCAGCCCCTTTTCTCTTCTAGTCTACATTCAATTCCGCCGCCCATTCGTTTTAGAGACTCCCCCTAGTTGAGAAACTTAAAACAATCGCCTCAAAAACCCGCCAAAAGGTCTGAGCAGTGTCATAAATTGGCTCGTTTTCTTTCCTTTCCCCCCTCTTTGGCAAAAGGTGCAACGAAACGTGGAGACGACAACACTCAGCTTTTAATTTTGTGTATTAAGGGTTAAAATGACCTAACTACAGTTCTCTAACTCTGTAGAAGGGCATCTAGATTATCTCAATTTTTGCTTGTGCAAATATGTTTGTGAAATTTTTGAACCGTCAATGCGACAGGTTGGTCTGTAGAAATTATATTTAATTTTGATTGTGTTCTAAAACCAAAAGAAAAAATTTAACAAATATTTTTTAAAATTTTGGGATTTCTGATTTCATTTCAAGTAATTTAATCCCCTCCCCTCCCCCCCCCCCCCCCCCCCCCCAAAAAAAAAGAAAGAAAAAAGAACAGCCTGCTTCTCCAAAATTAATAAAGGAGTTACATATTTAGGTTTTGAAACACTTGGTGATGCAAAAAAAATTGTCTTGATGAAATAAAAATCCACCCTTAGTTGTCTACCTGCCTAAAATTTAAACCTGCTTACTAGCTTTAAATGTTCTTACTAGCTTAAATACTAATAAACGCCCTTCTTAAACAAACTTTAATAAGGATAGATTATGGATTAAAAACAAAAATTCGCATACAATTGTGCACACATTTTAAAACTTGAGTATTAAGACTGTGAGGTAAATAAATGGAGTTTTTATCTTATATACAGATTATTTTGTCGAATATTAATTTGCATAAAACTGAAAATTATTTCATAGTATGTTTCTGAACACATTTCTCGTCATTTGCTATTTTTACGTGTAAATCTGTGAAAAAAGGGGGAGTTATGCCCTTTTAGCCCTGAAACATCCCCACTCCACAAAAAGGCAAACCGGGTTGACGCTTGCCTGTTCTACCCCCCATGTCACGCGCCAAAGCCCCCCCTAGTTGTGATGCGGTTGTAAACACAGTAGTGATTGGAGGTAGGCGGGGGGCGGGCACCAAAACACCCAGTACCTCATTAATTACTCCACTCTCCTCTTCCCAAGGATCAAGCGGACTCTCTTGCGCTTCTTTCAGAGAGAGAGAGAAACAGCCTGCGAAGATTACCATTAATCAGAGTGGGTAGGGAGAGGAGGTTCATTATAAGCAAATGGGTTTTAATTTGCCATTGTTTGGAGCGAGGCTCTTTCGCAGTTCAAGCGTTGCTTGCCCGGATTTATACGGCCGTTCGTCGCTCGCTCGGACTATGAATATTCATTAGGAGCAGCTTAATAACTCCCCAGTAATAACTATTAACTCCCCTCCCCTACCCTGTAAAGTTTGCGTTGCCTGCCTTACGGTAATTAATTCTTGGAAGCGCCGGGGCCTCTATCTTTTCGCGCCTTTTATTGCTGCTGCTTTCGGTCGGTCGCGTCTTCCCCGTCGCTAATTATAGAACTGTTCTGCCGCAACCGTGTCTTCTGACGTCCAGATGGTTAAAAGATGGGGCTCCGCTTCTCTGGAGCGTCTTCGCACGGAACTTGTGGTGGCGACATCTAGTGGTGGTGGGAGCTTTCGAGAAGCGAGGCCTCTTAAATCACTGCTTCCTCGTCTTCTCATGGCTAGGAGGATAACATTTAAATTTTACTAACTGTAACGGAGATTTCATAAAACTGTAAATGATGATGAATATCTTTTAAAATTTCAATACTATTCCCCTTATTTTTTTTAATATTTGAACGTTACAAAATATCTTGTGAAACTGGATGTGAAATTTGATTCGACATCCAATATCAGTGAAGAGTTAATTCACTCTAAGAGACACAATAAATTTTAGTTGACTAGATTAATGAAATGTTCTTAAAATTCAAACGGACAAATAATCTGCAATTGAGATTATTTTGTATGCTTTTAATATGAATAATCAAAGTTATGCCATGTTTTATTATTTAAATCTTGATAGAATTTTTACGCATCAAATTTTCCACACTTGAGCGCTTAAATTGTCAATGATTTAAATTTTTATAGTTATGCTAAACTAGAATCTTAAAAATTTATGCTCAATCCACATTCAGGTCTAAATGTTCTCAATGTAGATCTATTTTAGTTATAGAATATTATTAATGCCGTCGGACTTAAATTTTATTTTCATCGGGATCTGCCAATTAAACCAATTCCTGCAGTGTTACGCTAAAAACTACATTCTCTTAAAACAAAGAAGGTATAGAACTCCACTGCATCCACAAATCTCCCACACATTCTTTTCTATGCACTTTTCCACGCCAAAGACTTTCCCCCCTTTCAAATCGGGATCGGCGACTATGAATATTAAATCCCTGGTTGGGGGAGAGGACACATTCCTGTGCTTAATTCCTCTCCGGTTTTCATTGTCCCTCGCCATGACACGTATCCCTGGCCATTTAAAGTTACCCTGCCATTCCCGCCAACACGTATAAAAGACACGGATTGTTTTGTGAAATTTTAAATAGGCACCCCACTCTCTCTAACATTTGATTACAGCGGCGTTGTTCCTAATGTCCCACACATAAAGTTGCCCTGCATCAAGTGCTTTTCAAATAACGCAATTAGGAAGGGGGGGGGGAGGTTGTTCACATATTTTGAGTTGGTTGCTGCTGCGAAAGGATCCAGATGCTATTAGCAGCAGCAAAAGGAAGGGCTCGGAGGAGAGGAATTTGTAGTCCGTGGGGCTGTTAAAGTTGCGTTTTAAAGATTAAATTATGGGGACATCGTCTGGTCTTTAGCTTATTTAAGCTCTTTTGTGGGAGTATTTCCTGTCTTTTTGTAAGATTTTTCTTTTGAATTATGTTTCAAACTGCTGGCGTATGAAGAATTAGTAACACTTTGAGTTTTCTTATAGAATTTAGCATGGGATTTAGTTTGTAAGTGTAGTTAGTTTGCGTACGTTTATTGGTATTTAGTTGCCATAACATACACTCTTAAAACGAACGAGCGATTTTAACTCAGTCTGATTGATTTTCACTCCTCCAGTCTGGAAAATGCACTTCTCCTTTTGGAGTGGATCCTTTGTGTGTTAAACCTCCGACAGGATCACTCCAAACGAGTGATTTTAACTCAGTCTGAGTTAATATTCACTCCTTTCCATTGTCGAAAATGCACTTCTCCAACTGGAGTGGATTTCACTCTTTTGTTTTAAAAGTGTATAGAATCTAGCATGTGATTTAGTTTGTAAGTATAGTTAGTTTGCTTACGTTTATTGGTATTCATAGACATAGCTTTTCTTTAAATGTATCAAAAAACTATGATTTTCTTTCTATATCCGTTTATGCATGAACGTTGTTTTATGAATGGACGTTTATACGAGTAGTGCCAGACTGACTCAGTTACATTAAAATAACAAACAGTTCTTGATTACTTACAATAGCAAAAGGTAAAGTCAGTTTATGAATTCCTGAACATCTTTCGGTGCTTCATCCGCGCTTTCGTTCGAAACGCGAGAAATTGCTGCCCTTTGCCGACTTTTCAGGTCTGCTCCCCCCTTTCGGAGGTGAGAACTTGGTAGAGGGGCCTAACCCCTTTTCCTTTCATTCCGGGAAAACTTGTGAAAAGTCATTTGGAAACGAACGTGCGTGAGAAATAACTGCCAGAAATGAAATGTTTGCATTTGTGTTATAGAATCATCAGGTTTTAAAGTCTTGATAATTGGGGCTTTTGAAATAATAAGACGTGCTTTTAAGACTGCTCGTGAATTTCTGTATGCTTGTTAACGGACGTGCGAGAAGTTATTTGAAGTTACTTACTCGGTGAAATTCCAAGGTACTGCCAGGAGTTACACTTGTAATTGTTTTAAAGTTTCCATAAGTTAAATGCTTTTGAACAATTATAATTCAAGAAACATATAGTTGATTAACTCGTCCGGTTTGGTTAAACTTGTTAAGAGCCATTTATGTTGAACGTGCTTGTTAAAGTAACCACACAACAAATTCATTAGCGCGAAATTTGAATTCATTTGATTAAGATTCTGCATCCCTTTCTGATTGGGTTTTAAATAGGAAATTTGCTATGGGTTTGTAATGAGCTAGTTCACTATTGTATATTAATTTTGTAATTTCAATTTAAATATTTGCTTGATGAAATTATCAAAATGGATTGATGATAAGATCTTTTAATAAAAATTAAATACTACACTCTTAAAACAAACGAGTGAAATCCACTCCAGTAAGAGAAGTGCATTTTCGACACTGGAAAGGAGTGAATATTAAATCAGACTGAGTTAAAAATCACTCGTTTTGAGTGATCTTGCAGAGGTTTAACATACAAAGGATCCACTCCAAGAGGAGAAGTGCATTTTCCAGACTGGAGGAGTGAAAATTACTCAGACTGAGTTAAAATCGCTCGTTCGTTTTAAGAGTGTAGTTATCCCTCTAAACTGTATTTCGAAGCTTCCTGAATCGTACAAACATATTTTCATTGCGCTGCGTTAACAAAAATAAATATAAAATCATTAGCTTAAATTTAAGTAGCATTTTCAAAAAATAAAACTATAATAGAATATCTTATTAAATAAATTTGAACAGCATAAAGAAATTTATTTCTATAATATTTAGCTGTATAGATTCATGACATAATTAAAATTTACCTTTATAACCCTTTTTTACCATTCACATGTCTGCAATCGAAAACTAAATTCCTACCTCAAACAAAAAAAATCCTTGAAAAATCATATGAAAGCGAAAACACTTGCACAACGATCATTACGCACGGTTCGACCAACCCCCTGAACTTAAAAGCGAAATCTCTTTCACAGAAATAAAATAACGTCACAACTTTTAACTAAATCCTAGTAGCTTAGGATTGAATGACATTGGAGAGTTTCCCTCCGCGCCTTCTTTTTTCAATATTCGAGTGAAAGTAGAAGACTGCAGGGAAGTCGCTCTGTGGGACTTGAGCCTTTAGAGATTGATATATAAAAAAAAACTGTACCTTCTCATCGTCTTCCACTTTGCCGATGCTGAAACTCAAACAATGGCGGGATCCTTTTCAATTCCAAGAGGCGCTCTCGGTGCCATCCCATCCGTAAAAGACAGTCCCCGAGTTTTAAATGGGGGGGGATGTTGTGGGGATGAAGTTATATCTTGGGAACAGGTGGTATTTGGTGAAGTTCCGATTTAGCGTTTATGTTTGTTTTCCAGCGCTACGCTACACTCTCAGGTTAGGTTTGAATTATCGTCGCACTAGAGCTACACGAGGGCTATTGGCGACGGGCGTCGTATTTTAGAACCACAGTCAGGTGACGAGCCAACACCTGAATAGGCACCCAACGCAACCGTTAAGGGCGACATCGTACGCAGTGTTAGGACTTTGAGGGATATTTAGATTGCACTCCCATACACGGGGTATTATGCGACGGACATTTCTGGCTGCACGGGCCGTTTATAGATCGGCAGCTGTTTTGGCGATGCCCGGACCCGAACCTAGGACCTTCCGCATGCTAAGCGAGTGCTTAACCGACTGGGCTCCCCAGCCCCTGCTACACTCTCAGAAATAACACTTTCATTTTTGACGATTCATGAATCATCAAGCCTCATTTCGTTAATTTTGAGGATTGTTTCGTCAAACTGTCACGTGACTTTTGAGTAAACGCGAATCCTCACTTTTACGATCGTGATTTGACGATTCTGTATCTTGATTTTGAGGAAACTGAATCTCATTGTTGTACTCACATGCTCGAAAATGACGAAATATTTCCTCAGATTCGACGACATTCAAATCCTCATAAAAATGACGATTCGAATTTCCTCACTTTGAGGAAACGAAAACTCGGAGCATTTGCCAGTAAATGGATCGTCAAAATTAAGGAAAATTTCCTCGTTTTTGAGCATTCATTTTTAAGAGTGTATATGAGTGCTGAGTTTCTTGCTAGTGCTGTTCAGAGTTTGACTTAGCCTTCTTGATTAAAGGTCGATATTAATTCGTTCCAAACACCCACGTCAGTTTTGGATTCAAACAACTGACTTTGACTGTCAGAGATCTACACTCTTAAAACAAAAGAGTGAAATCCACTCCATTCGGAGAAGTGCATTTTCGACACCCTAAAGGCATGCATATTTTCTCAGACTGAGTTAAAATCACTCGTTTGGAGTGATCCTGTCGGTGGTTTAACACACAAAGGATCCACTCCAAAAGGAGAAGTGCATTTTCCAGTCTGGAGGAGTGAAATCCACTCAGACTGAGGTAAATTGGGAGTGTTTGTACTGTACTTGGTTGTGGTCATCCGAACGAACAAGCCTCCGTAGTATTTTTTAGCAAAATAAATAATAGTTCAGACTGTAATTTTGGCCAGCAAATGTGGATTTCAAATCGATTAGATACAATTTTCCATGAAATCGTGTAGGAGGTATTGCGTTGAGGAAATTTTAAATTATCAAATTCAAAGATGTCAAATATTTTGCAGACTGAACTTAAACTTCCAGTGATTCTCTATGTAACGTCACATTATCCGTCCTGTTCGGGTTGTCAGCTGCTCCGAAAAAGAAGAACGAAATCTGTGCCGTAGCTGAAAAGTTTTGTATATTGTGCGCGAGTATATTTCGTACTTTTTCAAAATAGCCGACAATTCGAACCGGGCGGATAGCTAGACGTCATACTAGGAGCTTTTAAAGCTTTAAGTTAATGAGTAAGCCATAGATTTTTTTTTTTTCGTCAATGGGACTGCAGTATTTGCTGTCAAGCCTTTGCTGACTCGTAAGCCACACTCTAAAAAATGAATGCTCAAAAACGACGAAATTTTCCTTAATTTTGACGATTCCATTACTGGCAAATGCTCCGAGTTTTCGTTTCCTCAAAGTGAGGAAATTTGAATCGGCATTTTTATGAGGATTTGAATGTCGTCTAATCTAAAGAAATATTTCGTCATTTTTGAGCGTGTGAGTACATCAATGAGATTCTATTTCCTCAAAATCAAGATACAGTATCGTCAAATCACGATCGTAAAGGTGAGGATTCGCGATTACTCAAAAGTCGCGTGATAGTTTGACGAAACAATCCTCAAAATTAAGGAAATGAGGCTTGAGGATTCATGAATCGTCACAAATGAAAGTGTTATTTCTGAGAGGGCATATATATACAAACAAGGAAATAGGAAAGAATACATTAACTTCATGGTTAACTGGAACACATACACAACACATACCTCTCATATATTATTAGATCACAGATCAGGTGGAAATGAACAGTGCGTTCGATTCCTCCCCATCCCCCTCCGCTTCTAACGAGCGCGGCCCCCTTAATGAGGGGACCAAGGACCTCCTCTCGAGGTTTCCCGAAATCCCGCCAAAACACGTACCATTAATCAAACGGAAGATCCTAAAGTGATACACCACCAATTCGAGTAATGAAGACGCTGAAGTCTTCATACATTCCGTGCAGAAAGGGGGGGTTAAAAGCCATGTCGTTACCTCGTTACGCTCTAACGAGAAAGTGTGTGTATGCAGATCTGTGTATGTATGTACACACACACACCACAACACTGGGTCTCCAATTATATTGGGAGGGAAAGGATTTATCTCCAAAGATAGCAGCACACTTGAGAGCATCGGGTCGCGTCCTAATGTGTGAGTCCGATGAATTGAAAACTTTTCGAAGTCGGGATGTTTTTTTCTTGTATGAGCATCAGGAAATGATCCTGAATTTGCGGTTTCATTAGGAACTATGGCATTTGAATGGTTTGTAAATGGACTACGGACCGAAACCGTAATCTTCGCTTGCAATTGGTTTCGTTTTGTTGACAGTAGGGCTTATAGTATAATGATCCTTAGTTTGTGGACGCAGTTGTAATAGTACACCTTGAAAGCGAAAACCCATATTCTATAGAGGTATGTATATATGAGGTATACGCGAGGTCTCCAATTATATTGGAGGGAAAGGATTTATCCAAAGGTAGCAGCTCACTTGAGAGCATCGGGTCGGCCTAATGTGTGAGTCCGATGAATTGAAAACTTTTCGAAGTCGGGGCGTTTTTTTCTTGTATGAGCATCAGAAAATGATCCTGAATTTGCTGTTTCATTAGAAACTATGGCATTTGAATAGTTTGTAAATGGAATGTCTGTTTACGGATACCAAACCGTAATTTCGTTTGCAATTGGTTTCGTTTTGTAAACAGTAGTGCTCATAGTAAAATGAGTCTTAGTTTGTGGCCGCAGTTGTTAGTACAGCCAGATAGCCATAATCTAAATGCATATCATCTGGCTTATGTGAAAGGTCTCCAATTATATAGGAAAAATATTTATCCAAAGATGTCACACTTGAGAGCATCGGAACGTTCTAAAGTACAAATTTGTGAAACACTAAATTAAAAGCTTTTCGAAGCTATGATGTTTTAGCATTTTTCTTAAATGATCCTATGCAGTTTTCTGTCTCATTACAAACTATTGCGTCTGAGAAAGTAAGAACCCAAACCATTTATGTTCAACCATAGTATTATCTTAATTTTGGTTTAATTTCATAAATAGTATAGTGATGAAAGTATAATGATCCATACCTTTTATGTTCCAAATTGACATTGATTCATCAATCGAGGTTCAAAAATAGTTTATTTTCATTTTCTACATTTCTGCGTCGTCGCTCAAGTTCTGAAACATACAAAAAAATACATTTAAAGTGCAAAATATTAGTTTACTATTTACATTCATATTAATTTCCTTTCTAGAAATAGGGCTGGGGAGCCCAGTCGGTTAGACACTTGCCTAGCATGCGAAAGGTCCCAGGTTCGGGTCCGGACATCACCAAAATATCTGCCGACCTATAAACGGAACGTGCAGCCAAAAGTGTCCGACAAATATTACCCCGTGTGAGGGAGTGCATGTTAAATATCCTTCAAAAGTCCTAACTCTGCGTACGATGTCACCCTTAACGATTGCGTTGGGTGCCTATTCAGGTGTCGGCTCGTCACTTGACTGTGGTTCTAAAATACGACGCCAGTCGCCAATAGCCCTCGTGTCGCTTTAGTGTGACAATATTTCAAACCTTTCCTAACTAACCTTTCTAGAAATCGACACTTCCGTGAACAACTAATATGTAGATAATACTCGTCACTATATCATACTTCCCGATCCCTATCAACATGAGTAGTTTAAAATAAACCCAAAACCATACTCAAAATACAAAACCTTCACATTCATTAACATATATATTACATAAAACTGCACTTACATACATTCACATTCCCCTTATCGCCATTGGTATCTAATTCCACACATAACCTGGGAGTTTAAAAATAAATCCCCGTTCTGTTTATGAGATGCCTGTGCATCTCTGCAATTCGGTTTCTTTCTCTTTTTTTTTCTAACTATGATCAATGATGTCGTCTCGAAGAAGAAACACACACATTTCACTGAAGCAGGCAATCCTCCCGCCTGGTCTAAAAATACGGCGATATCCACAGAAAAGAACACTGCAAAGAATAATATCTCTGTTGGTTTGTGGAAATTTTTTATCCGATATGTGATTGGTTTTGGGTTATGAAAGGGGTTCAATACAAGAAAATGTAGTTAAGTTTTGGTTTGAATTATCGTGGCACTAGAGCTACACGAGGGCTATTGGCGACGGGCGTCGTATTTTAGAACCACAGTCAGGTGACGAGCCACACCTGAATAGGCACCCAACGCAACCGTTAAGGGCGACATCGTACGCAGCGTCAGGACTTTGAAGGATATTTTACGTTCACTCCCTTACACGGGGTATTATTCGTCGGACATTTTTGGCTGCACGGGCCGTTTATAGGTCGGCAGCTATTTTGGCGATTCCCGGACCCGAACCTGGGACCTTCCGCATGCTAAGCGAGTGCTTAACCGACTGGGCTCCCCAGCCCTAAAATGTAGTTAAGACCTGCACTGTAAAAAAATTGCGCAAAATTACTACAATAAAGAACACTGCAAAGGATATTTGCATTACTTTCTGGAAATTTTTATGCAACACGTAATTAGTTTTGGGTAATAAAAGGAGGTAAATGCCAAATATTTATTAAGACCTACACTGGTAAAATATTTTCATTAAATTACAGCACAAATATCACCAAACGCTTTTGATTAAAAAAAAATTGACGTACAACGTACCATCTTACGAGCTATTACATTGTTAAAAAAATGTGTGCTTGGTTTTACTATAATAATGATTCCTTTTGTGCGGTGAAAGGTCTCATCTTAATTTTAGTACTCGGTTGAACTATTTTTCTGTGTTAGGAAACAAAACAAAAACTGAGAAATGGTTGAATGTATGAAACTAAACTCCACATTATAAACAATGTGGGACACCTGACTTTAACAAGGATTACATTTTTATCTGTCGTTTTTTGACCGAAATATTTCACCACACAGCTGTTGTAACTACTAAGAACCAGATTTTTGGCGAAACCTATTTAGGTTTCGCCAAAAATCTGGTTCTTAGTAGTTACATCAGCTTCAATAGAATCTCTATTGATATCTATACAAATCTCTATGGATCTCTATTGATATCCATACAAATCTCTGCTGATCTATATAGATATCAGTGCAGGCCTATTGATGTCATTTGAGATCAGTAGCTTACCGATATTTTCTTTACTGGTGTCAGTAGAGCTCTATTGATATCAATAAGAAATATTACCAGTAGATTACTGATATCAATAGCTTCTACTGATAACAATAGTGACATCCGTAGAGATAAGTAGACATCAATAAAGCTGCACTTATGTCAATAGATTTTTCTATTGATCTCTATGGATCCTTTTTAGTAGGGTTGGTCATCTTACTTCAATAGGGATCACATTTTAATTTGTCGTCTTTTTGCGACGATCCCAGCTTTATTTTCTTGTCGCTAAATAGTCCAACCAAACGCCTCAATAGAGTTTAAATACAACTTCCGTCGTCTCGATGGTTGTCTTGGCCCTCTGCCCGACTTAACGAAATCGTAAAAACTTTTTTTTTTTGTCATCATCCCTCCTGAGTTTTGTAAGAAGACTCGAAATCTCTCTGTGTGTGAGTTATTTTTGCTCAATCCATAGCTTAGAGAATATGACACTGTATGAGGAAAAAGGGCGTTTTGGCTATGTTATCTCATTGGAAGATGTGGCTTTTTTTCTATGGATAAGTTGGTTTTTGCTCGAGTGATAGTTTCGAGAATATGACAGTCTTGCGGCCCCGTTAAAGCGTTATCGAGGCGGGGAGGTTTGTCCCCAACGTTGTTTTGCGACTTTTTCTTCCTATTGAAAATCTTTTTATTTTTAATTTAACAGGCGATGATGCG
This sequence comes from Hylyphantes graminicola, assembly GCA_023701765.1. Lineage (NCBI taxonomy): Eukaryota > Metazoa > Arthropoda > Arachnida > Araneae > Linyphiidae > Hylyphantes > Hylyphantes graminicola. Next base: position 6,822,148 of record CM043113.1, read on the forward strand.
TAAACGGATAATTTATATTTTTTGAAGCAATTGTATCACTTTACATTTCTCCATGGTGTTCCAAAACCTTTAAAGTTGATCAACAGAAATCCTATACATTGGTTTATGGTGTACGATTATGGTATTGTGTATGGTGCTACCCGATAGCATTTAAACCCCCATTAAGATCTAAAAGTTAGACTTTTGGAGTACATTTATTCTTTAAAGATTTTATGTCTTAAGCTGTGATTTTAAAGTATGTTTTTATTTGATTGGTTAATAGGAGAGTAGATTTAAGGGTAGTTAATGAAAGAATGTCCGAACGAATATTATTGGTCCATTCAAACCATATTGGTCCATATTAAGTCCATTCTCTATTTCTAATCGAATATTAGTGAAGTGAACATATGAACCTGTTCGACAAAGTTCTTAAGCGTTTTGTATTCATTCGCCACTTTTTAGAACTGTTCTATCCTCTGATAAAATCCCTTAAGAATTTTCATTAAAACACTGAAAACCAATCATATCAAAATCGTTAAGAAAAATTGAGTTAAAAAGTGCAATTTTATATTTTACTCAGTAAACCCATTAAAGAGTATTTTAAAACAATTGATTAATTTCGATAACCACCACCCCTACGAAAACAAATCTATATTATTGCTCATCACAGCTGCAAAAAACAATCAAAATCAATCAAATTTATAGAAAACTACAAATTAGAATCTATTCCTATCAATTATTATGTCAATTATTTTTTCCCTACTATCCTCATTCAAATAAAACAAACCTCATAATCCCGCCTCGCAAAAACTCAACAATATAAACCCAATCAACATTAAATAAAATTACAAAGAAATTAGAATCAATCCTATCGATTCTTATGTTAATTGATTTTTTCCCCTACCAAATAAAACGAACCCCCCAGTGACGCCCCCTCGCAAACAATCAAAAACAATTGATTACTTTTGATAAATGCCACTTCGCGATAAAGCAAACAATAATCAAAACTAATCAACTTTTAATAAAATTATAAATTAGAAGCCTATCGATTTATGACAATTAATTTTTTTCCCCTACAATCCCCTACCAAATAAAACAAATCCCCAGTGAACGCCCCCCTCGCAAAACAATTAACAAAACAAAACAAAAAAAAACGAAGCGCAAAAGGGCGCGCGTCGAAGATATTGCGCGCGCAAAAACTGATCGGTTCTTTTCGATTGCAGAGGGCAGCACACGCCGAGCAGGAAGTGAATCATCTGAAAGATCAACTGGCAGCCGCCAAACAGTCTCTCCAATTGGCTGATCAGATCCAGAAGGCTCCTGACATGGAGCGGGCTGTCGACGTGGTGGCCCGGTCTTCGCTAGAGCTAGAGCTGGCTTCGAAGGAGAAAGAGGTAAGGCAGCTGGCCCCATCTGGCGGACGCGAATGCGACTAATATTACGCCGATCGCGTGCTTAACTGTTACCGGTGTTGGGCAACTGACTCCGCGTTTTCTTTTGAATTGAGAAATTGTAGCAACCTAGATTTTTGTGGAATGGAATGAGTGGTTTTTTTGTTAGATAAATTGTAAGGTGATGTGAGGAGATAATTGTCGTTGGTTTTGTTGTTGTGAATGCCGACCAAATGGATTACGATTAACATGTGTGAAGAAGTGGAACATAAGGTATGTTATTTTCGAGTTTTAAATAATTGGTGGAGTTTCTCATCTAACCTTCGACATGAACTATTTCATTCATAATTGTTTTTATGGTTTTCCAAATTTTTCTTTTCATATTTCTAAGTTCTCGGACTTGAGAATTGTTTTGTTTACAAACGTTTCGGAACTCTTTTCTATCGACAGAACGATTTAGGCGGTTATTAATTTGACTAAAAACCTATAACTCCCAAACCATAGGTACACATTTTAGTATACTGTTTACGCGAGACATTTATTTGAACTGAATCATATAATCTTACTGTTATCGTAACTGCTTAAGACGACTGGTTTTGAATTAAACAAACATGCATTGAAAGAGTGACGAACTTGAAAACTAAGTTATGCATTGTCAAACTGACCATAACATATATTTCTTGGCACGCCATTTATAAAAAGTTATATTTAATTCGATATAGTATTATTCCTCTGTTTTAGAAATTAATTTTCCAAATCTAATAATGACGAATCATTCATTATCTATTTTTCGTATTCAACAATTTCAGTTGTTTCCGAATCCGTTTCCGAAATGTTAAAAAAAAAGTTTTTAGATAAATGATATTGTGCAGGATTTACTAAGCTAAAAAATATTATAGAAACAAAATTATTTGAGTAATAATATTCTAAATTTAAAATAATCATGAGCGAGTCATCGGTGTCTGAAATTCCAATATCCTTTAAGTTAATACTCATAAAAATACAAGTTTCATATCTTCTTATTTAAAAAAATCTACATAATATAAATCGCATGATTACTTTTTTGATGTTGACATAGTTAGTTTATAAACATAAAAACAGTTCTACAGAAAAAATCTATATTATATTTTAAGTTGAACTTGACTTATAGTTTACGATGTCGGACATGTCACTTATCGAATGAACTTAGAAAATTTTTGCTTTGAACATTGCTCGAGGACTCCTGTAGCACATTTAAATTTCAACTAGATAACATTTATTATGAATTCCAAACTATTAAAGACGTTCTTCAATAATTGAAATATTTCTTAAGAATTCGACTTGTACTTTCAATGTCAAAGAATATTATACTAGAAGCTTCTTCCGAATTTGTAAACAGAACAGATTATGTTACATAACAGAGCATATAAATACGTTTAGCATATTTGTTATGCAATGAAATAGAAAAGCCATACTTTAGGAAATTACAGAGGTATGGAAAACCGGAATCTATTTATATAAAGCTTGCGAAAAAAATGGTAATACAATATTTTGAGCAGTATACAATGTTTTGAACTTCATAAATTTTAAGTAACGTCAATAGGCTACGACTTTGTTTCTGCCAACCGAGTTTGCATTAAATTGTTTTTCAAAGTTATTGTTAAAATAATGTTTTCCATAATTTTGTGTATCCTTTTTAAATTTAGCATAATTTTAGGCATTTTTTTGAGAAATATCACTTTAAATAACGGCATCATGAAAAAAAATGTTCTTACTTTTGTTATAAAGAAAAAAACGTGTAATCTTTCAATTTTGAATAAATAACTAAATAAACATTAAACTCAAAACAAAATATTAATTTCATTATACATTTTTTATCAGTTAAAAATATTATACACTTACGGTTAAGCTTTACATCGAACTTACTAGTATAAAGTGCGAATAGACGTACGAAGATGTATTTTGGAAAATTTCTTTAAAATCCTTTAAGTTTTATGTTGAAAAAAAAACTTCATTACTAATAGAAGCATTGGTTCTCTTAAAGTCTTTGTGTATAAAAAGCACTAATTGCAAGTTAGGTTTCACGTTAAAGGAAACTCGTATAGTTTCAAACGATATCCTGAAATAGTTCTGTAAACCGAGTTTTATTTTAAACTGCATTTTATTATGAATCATAGTATACATTTCTGTTTGTTTTAATTACTAAAATACATTTACGTTTGAGCTTTACGTAAACAACACTTTAAAAAGTTCAGAATTTTGTAAATATTTTTCTTTAAAAGCCTGTGTTTCCTCTTGAATTTTACGTTAACAATACCCTTTTTTTTAATCAAATACACAGTTCTATACAATTCTTTTTTTTTTTTTTTTTTTTTTTTTGTCGTGTCCATGAGAGTCGAACTTTATATGTGTCCGTGAATTTTGATAATTTCTTCTACGACTTGCTTGATGTTGTCTTCATACGGATCTATCAAAGTCGGCAGTACTCCAATCTTTCTCAGGCTGGCAATACAATTCTTTTATTTTTCGTAAATAAAATACTTTTACACGCAAGATTTACTTGAACGCGGCTGTTTGTGAATTTCAGAATATGGTTCTGTAAATGTGTTTTCCTTACAAGCTTACATTAAACGAGAGAAGCTCACAGTAGCGAATTTTAACTACCAAATTCAAAGTTTTCAATGGCTTTTTTAATTTTACGTAATTTTTTATGTTAAAATAATTTATTTTGATTGTCACGTATTGAATAATTATTTAAAAATTATATTATTTTTCATAATCAGAAATAGGAACATATTTTTGCTAATGCACTTTTATATAAATAAGCAGAACTTAGTTTTGTGTAGATAAATATGAAACTTGAAAAGAAAACACCCCGTATGCTTTTGAAAGACAAATACAGAAATAATTTTGAAGTTAAAGTACATTTATAGATTTTCATTGAAAGTTTTGGTATTTAAATAATTAAAAACCATAATAACATTAACTAAAATATATATTCCTATGGACTTAGTATAAAACTAAAAGTTAATAATTTCTTAAATTGGTAATGAAAATATTTTACGAGCGTTTACTTAATACACTGCATATAAAGTTTAAGACTAAAAATGATTAGGTCTGAACTTCGTGATTGAAAACTAATCATTATTTTTTCCTTTTCTAAAGCAATAATTACGGAATTTTCTGTCGATTTTTTTTAAGTTTCTAAAATGTTATTCTTCCTAATCAAATTTTACTTGCGAAAACTCAATTACCAAATCATTTATTTTATTGACATTTATTTAAAAACTATTTAACATTTAAAATAAATGACGGTATTGTTGGAAAGGAAACTCTAGGAAAGGAATTTTAAATTTCGTAAAATGTCTACTCGTTTATTCCGGAGTTTCATTTATAAGTTTTACACAAGATTAAAAAATTTAATCAAATAACGACTTAAATTCTTAAAGCATGTTTTTTGTCATCGGAAATGTGCTTAATTTCAGTTATTTTTAATGACTTTTAGCAAATATTTATATGCTTCACTATTGATTTTTTCTAACTCGAAGAGAAAAAAATTAAAAAGTTGCAAATATGTTTTAAGTGTGTTAAATAACTCTTTATATTTAAAGTATAAAAGCTTCGCGAATTTCAATAATTTTAGGGATTCTTATCTCGAAACATACGGTTTAATAAAGCCCGTTTTCTACGTTCCGGTTCCGGTAACGTTTGCCGTATTTACGGTTCCCAGTGACCGCACTGGCTATGTTAGGCTAATTTTAGACAAATATATGCCTACACTCTTAAAAATGAATGCTCAAAAACGACGAAATTTTCCTTAATTTTGACGATTCCGTTACTGGCACATGCTCCGAGTTTTCGTTTCCTCAAAGGAATGAAATTTGAATGGTCATTTTTATGAGGATTTGAATGTCGTCGAATCAAAAGAAATATTTCGTCATTTTCGAGCATGTGAGTACAACAATGAGATTCAGTTTCCTCAAAATCAAGATACAGAATCGTCAAATCACGATCGAAAAAGTGAGGATTCGCGTTTATTCAAAAGTCACGTGATAATTTGACGAAACAATCCTCAAAATTAACGAAATGAGGCTTGTGGACTCATTATCGTCAAAAACGAAAGTGTTATTTTTGAGAGTGTATTTATCTTAAGACAAACCGAATAAATTCGTGGAAACTCTTAAAATTTTAGAAAAAGATGTTTTTAATACATTTTGAAAATTATTTAATAAGAAATCATTATTTTTAGCGTTTAGGATAACGTACCCTACCTTGTAAAAAATGTTAGAAGTAAAGTTTATCTGATATTTTAGTGCAGTTGAGTCGGCTTTTAGTTATGAAAGTCGTTTTCTAGAAATTAATCCAAATAAATTAGAAAAGTTATAACAATCTCAAATGGTCAAAAACTTATTAATTTTTATCGATCTTATTCAAACTTGAATCCACAATTTCAGAAACCCTTTCTGTGCATGTTCATTTCCAACAAAATATTTCTATCGTATCTAGAACTTTTATACATTAACCAACATATTCCGTCTTACGCTATCAAAACTCGCCATGATTTGTTCAACACAAAGGGGAACTATGGAACAGCTTAAAAGGACATGCTGAAGCCCAAGTTTTCGCGAAAACGTTTTACGCTAAAGGAGCTTCAAAACATTCCACAAGAACCATTTTCTTTTTGTCAAAATGATAAACTATATTAGGCAATCTCAAAATTCTCTGCCACCTCTTAAACGTTGCCAAAGAATTTGCATTAAAACTTAAAACCCGGATGGTAGGGACCAGATTACAATGGAGATTCTTACGAAGGTGTCATGTATTAAAAAAGGACTCCATGAGAGGGAATAAAGCCTTAAAGTTCACTTCTACAAAAGAACTAAAGATATGTATTTCGGGCCTTTAATAAAAATAAAATGTTTTTGGCATTATTTTCTTTCGATAATCAGTATATTGCATTACATAAAGATAAAAAACATATGTCTGTCTTTGAAAATTATTATTGGGTAAAACTTTAATATTCTTATTTGAGTTCCAGTTGTTCCAACTAGCATCTTTATATTCGTTTAGTCATTTACTTAATCTAATACGATTGTAAAAATCACTTAGGGCAACTTTACTTTTTTTTTGTTACTTCGTTTATATAGGTTTACCCATTAGCGACGATTTTGTGAAAAATCTCTAACACCTTTATTTGCGAATGAAAAACGTTAACTTTAGGGTTTGTAAAATTCGTTTTTCGTAAAATTAAATTTTTCCTACATAAATTCTTCAGTGCTATGGAATTCATTAGTGTTGTATTTTGTTTATTTAGATAAGCTGAACAACAAAGCAATTTTCCTTGAAAATTTTCGTGGACTAAGTAGTATTTCGTCAATTTAAAAATTAATATGAAACTATAATGTATTTCGTTTCGTGTTTTAAAATTTTATATCACTATCTTACAAAATACAGTTTTAACGATATTAATATATCTTTCCATTTGATGAATGAGAAGTAACACATTTTCGGAATGGTTACTAAATCCATTTAAATTTCCTTTTAGGTTTCTCAGTTAGTAGACGACATTCAAAGGTTACAAGCCATTCTTAACACGCTACAAGAGACAAGTGCCTCGAAAGTAAGACTTGATCTTCATTTTTTTTTTAGAATAACATTAATTTATCACTAGATTTCATCGACAAACTTTAGTAATTTATTAAGACGGTTTCTGATTTAATAGTATTTTACAGCAGGGCAACTAACGTTAATACAATGAAAATAAAGTTAGAAACGTTGTATAGAATTTTATTTTAACAGTTACTTCAAAACTTTATATACATTAATACAACTGTCAAATCAACTTGCAAATTTATATTATACCGCAATGTAACTAGCATCTGTTGGCTTTTTTTTTTTCAAAAAGTTCAATGTTGTGTAAAATTTAGTTTACCTTTCATCACAAAAATTCTATACTTACAGTAATGCAACTAGCAACTTTCAAGTTGTGTTTTTCAGCAATGTATACTTACATATATAGAACATTAAAAAAAAAAGTTAGAAACTTTGTGTAGAATTGAATTTAGTTTACTTTTTTTTAAAAAAAAAAAACTTTGTCAAATTGATTACAGAAAAATCCTGTTCTCTTTAAACTATTTCGAAGTGTCATCAACTTATTTTAATCACAGTAGTTGTATAATCAACATTTCGCATTACTAAACAGTTATTAGGATTTAAACTTTTGAATCCTACGCAATTCATCGCTTAAAAACATTTTTTCCTAAATATTTTGAGAATCTTTTGCAATTTAAGATGTGTTGTCTAACATCGTGTACATTTTGTGACCCAGATTGCTCAACTTGAAGAACTGGTCAACGAAAAAGACAGGATGATCGTGGAACTGGGAGAGAAATTGGTTAGACAACAGGACTACGATGCAATCAAGAAAGAACTCAGGTAACTTACAATATAAACTAATTTTAACTAAACATTACATAAAAATGTTACGTATTAAAATCTTTTTGAAATCCAACGAAATTCGGTTAGGTATTAGGTGCAGCCATTTAATAACGAAACTGGTTCCTTATGAACAGTTGTTTAGGGATAAGAATTTTGATTACCATATGCATTATCCATTCATATTTTTAAAATTCAGAACTTTGAATTAACTTTTGGCACTCTGAGGATTAAGGAAATGGGCTAAAGTGTTAACTTGCTTTCTTTAAGTGGGATTAAAATTTCAATTTTTATCGAAATATTTAATTCCCTCGAATTATTTTAATAATACTTCTGTAGCAGCCGATCATAAATGACTCTTCCATAATTTAAATTTTGAAATGTTTTAAATTTATAAAATCTCTATATATTTAAAAATTACGTGTTGCTGGAAAAACATGGCAGTCAAATGACGGCTTTATACGCCTGTATCGCTCAGAGGGTTAATATATACTTTTTTTACTTAAACGTTCTCACTATAATCATGATATGGTTTAATGGATAGAAAAGAAGGTCATACGTATTATGCTTTTTAGAAAAATATTATAATGTTAAGGTTTTGCTAACTTAAATGGCGTTATTCCAGCATCCTGAAGTCCATAGACCTTGTCAACTCCACGACGTGGGAAAGTAGGGAAGACAACAAAAATCAAAGTGACAAACCGCCAGACCTCACCAAAGAAAACCACAAACCAACAGAACCAGTCAAAGCAATCAAGACAGAAGAGAACGGTAAGTACAAATTATATCTTTATAGGGTAGACTGACCAGTGAATGAACATTTGGTAAATATAATTAAAAAAATAAGGATTGAAAATCATTCCACTATATGGATTGGCAACACTGACTTCCTCCCATGTAGTAGGGAGCTATCTGACAATGGTTGGTAGTCCTGGTCATTACATCCTGGTGTTCATTCACTGGCGAACGTGACGCCTTAAACGTTCATTCACTGGTTAGTCTACCCTAGCCCCTCAAAGTAAAATTTAAAAAATTGTGTCATGTAACCTAGAATTTACGGGTACTAATAGCATTTCCTCCCGTTGGACAGATTTGAACTAAACACATGAGCATTGACGATTGTTGAAATGCCATTCATTACGTTTCAATCATTTGATTTAATGCAAATCGAGTTGTTTTACTTGGATGTTTTTTTCAGAATTGATTGGTTGGTCAGATTATGACTTGTGAGACTATTTGTTCTCCTTGCATATAACTCGAAACAAAGTGAATAATACGGTAGTGATTTGTTAAAATTTGTAATACAAGTCTAAAAAGATACAATAAAAGAGGAAGATTAGAAATAATAAATTTAATAAACTAAAATACCTCTTAAATCATAAAATAAATAAGTAAATATTACTTTAGATTTATAGTCATTTTTTAAAACATAACGCAAAATATTGACAGCCATAATTGGTATAAACACTAACGTCAAATATATTCCTTCATTTCCAGGTTCTTCGCCCATCTACCCCCACCTCAACTCGGACAGATACGACAACGAGTCCGTCACCGACTACACCACGCAGAACAACACCACGACCAAAGAGGAGATCTGCAGCCGGCCCTCGTCCCCTCTCGAACCACCCTCGCACGAGATCTACAACACCAAACAACCCCTCTCGTCCCCCTCACCGCCGCCCCTCAACCTCACCTCAGAGCGATCTTCCCCCTCCTCGACCACCCTAGTGACGTCCCCCACCGCCCCCTCACCGAGCGATGCGAGCTCGTCGCTCGCCAAGCTCCAGGAGTCGCTGAGGAACAACATCGACAAGTGGGCGAGCGAGTCGCTCAACACCCTGAACATTGCGCGGTGTGTGCGAGAACTGCTGTCCGTGCACAATATCGGGCAGAGGCTGTTCGCCAAGTTTGTCCTCGGGCTGTCCCAGGGGACCGTGAGTGAGCTGCTGTCGAAGCCCAAGCCCTGGGACAAGTTGACGGAGAAGGGGAGAGATTCGTACAGGAAGATGCACGCCTGGGCTTCGGATGACCACTGCATTGCGATGCTCAAGGCGCTGGTGCCAAGGCGAGGTGAGTGTCTTAATATTAAAATTGAAATATTTTCTGTGCACTTTAAAAATAAAATATTTTTATGCATACATTTTAACGCTTTTGTTTTAAAAAATGAGTAGGAAATGTATATTTAATGAAATTATATTATAAAACTTAAAGTTAAGTTAGAAATTAAAGCTGTTCCACTACAAATGAATTGTCTAGTTGTAAAACCCACATTGTCTAAAGTATAACTAAGGTGTAAGGTCCGGTCTGTTCATTGGCGACTTTGTCTTATTGAATTTAAGATCTTCAAAGGTCACCTATAAACGGACAGGATTCTATAACTTAGTTATGCTTTGGAAAATGTGAGCTTTGCAACTAGACCTTTAAAATCTGTAAGATACTCCTCAACATTCTGTTAGTCGCCCTCTATCTGAAACATAATTCAAAAAGTTCAAAGCTACAACTTTTAAGATACCCTGCAGTCCGCAGCATAGTTGAAAAAATATTCTTCAACTTATTTACATACTTGGAAAGAAGCTCAGTTTTTATTTACGTCGTGGGCCGGTAAACTTTCTTCGGAACTTTCATGTTATAGTAAGGGTGCGACTAACGGAGTGTTAACAAATTGATTCCAGTGGCCGAAAGAAGATCAACCCTTCTTTCTTCTCCACCAGGCAAAGACTGCGTCGGCAGTGGCGGGAGCGGGGGACTCAACTCCTACAAGTCCGACGACCAAGGGGCGGAGGAGAGGATCGCCCAGATCCTGAACGAGGCCCAGATGGCCATGATGAAGCAGCAGGAACAGAAGAGCCCCACCATGCCCAACGGCGGCAGCAACGGGGACAACCGCTCCATGGACAGCTTCGACGGCAATGACTCTAAAAACAATCACGGAAACTCGAGGGATGCCTCTTGCCACAGCGACAAGGCCTTCAGGAGGTCCAGGAAGTACGAAAACGACGACATACCGCAGGAGATGGTGGCCAGGATCTACCAGGAAGAGCTTGCCAAGTTGATAGGCCAGCGGGTCGAGGAGGGCTTCAGGACACCCCGCGACCAGTTCGAGCGGACCCAGGAAGAAATCCGCCAGGCCCTCACCATTTACCACCAGGAACTGACGAGGCTGTCGCACCTGATGCCTCCCAACCAGCACCACCCGAACTTCAACCCCTTCACTGCCAACGGGGGGACTTACAACCTCTCCCACCTCCACAACAACAACAATAACTCTAAAAAAGTCAACAACGGTCACCAGGAGGTTCCCGTGGACGCGACGATCAGGTCTTCTAAGTCATCTTCGGAAACGAAGAACGCCAACAGCAACAACAACAGGGACGATCCCCCGCCCGAGATGCGCCACCACGGCAGTGCCTTCTCGCTCGTCAGGCCCAAGACCGAGCCCAACAACAACAACTCTTCCATCAACTCTTCTAAGTCTTCGTCGACGCCCACCCCGGCATCTTATCGTCTGCACAGCCCCTCCCCCGCCCTGTTGTCGGAACCAAAGTCTTCTTCCTCCCCTCCCCAGAGTGGGTCTGAAGACCTGGTGACGTCTGCCTCCCCTCTCCAGAGGATGCAGTCCATCACCAACTCGCTGCTGTCGCAGTCTTCTCTGCCCTCGATGCCCAACCCGCCCCAGAGGCCAGCCAAAGCCGTGCTTCCGCCGATCACCCAGCAGCAGTTTGACCAGTACAACAACGTCAACACGGAGGACATTGTGAAGAAGGTAAACCATCAAAGCTTTTTTTTATCCTTTACTAGATTATCCTACACTCTTAAAACGAACGAGCGATTTTAACTCAGTCTGAGTAATTTTCACTCCTCCAGTCTGGAAAATGCACTTCTCCTCTTGGAGTGGATCCTTTGCGTGTTAAATCTCCGACAGGATCACTCCAAACGTTAGTGATTTTAACTCAGTCTGATTTAATATTCACTCCTTTCCAGTGTCGAAAATGCACGTCTCCTACTGGAGTGGATTTCATTCGTTTGTTTTCAAAATTTTACATTATAATTTTTATAATAAAAATGTATCACAAATTAGTTTAAAAATTTTAATTGTTATCCTAAAATTAAGGAATTATATACTATAATTTTAACGGGGAAACCTTTTAAAATAACTCAAAGATTCTTCATTCTGGTTTCCAAAGTAAAATGCAAGTAAATGAAAGGTCACAAAAACTTACAACGAAATAGTTCACTGAAGTTAAAATTTACGTTCAGCAACTATGATTACGATAAAAATGCCAGCCCTTGACTACCTTGTCAACTCGTCACTTGACTGCGGTTGTAAATTACGATATCCGTCCCCAATTAGCTCTCGTGTAGCTTTAGTGCAACGATAATGTAGCCAAACCAACTGGCATCCAGTAACGAAGGCTGTTGGTTTGAATCCAAATTTGACTTGGATGTTTGGAACTCCTTAGAAACGATCTTTAACCCTCTCGCTACGAAGGATTTTTGCTTCCTCGTAATATTTGATGGAAATAACATTATCTATCGAATCCTTTGTTGTTCGGGCGTTTTGGGGCTTTTCAGTACGAAAAGGCTGTAGATAGATTAGTTTGAAATATCGTCGCACTAGAGTTACACGAGGACTATTGGAGACAGGCGTCTTAATTTAGAAACCCACCTTTAACTCTTTCATTACGCAGGAAATTTTGTTCCGCGTAATATGTTATAGGAATATCATTATCGAATCCTTACTTCTAGGGCCGCCAATATTGACTACGGGTCCCCAAACCAAAGTCCCCCGGTGTTAATCCAATAGGAAAAAATATTTTCTATGCCACACATTTCTCCAGCTGTCTAGAATATTTTTACCTATGCTTCATGCTATCCTATGCTTGTAGGTGAAGGAACAACTGAGCCAGTACTCCATCAGCCAGCGTCTCTTCGGTGAAAGCGTACTGGGGCTGTCCCAGGGCTCCGTCTCGGACCTCTTAGCGCGCCCCAAGCCCTGGCACATGCTGACGCAGAAGGGGCGCGAACCTTTCATCAGGATGAAGATCTTCTTGGAGGACGAGAACGCCGTGCACAAGCTGGTCGCGTCGCAGTACAAGATAGCCCCGGAGAAGCTCATGAGGACGGGGTCTTTCGGAGGGGCGACCAATCCGCAAGGGATCATGTCTTTCGGGGGTGAGTGGTTGATTGGTTTATTGTCCGACAGGTGGAGACAGGAGGGAACTACGTTAGGAGATGAAAGACCAAAAAATGGCAGCTGTGTAGACAAAACTGAGGTTAGGGTGATAAATGGCAAATCTATAGGCAACACTATGGGTAAGATGATTATTGAAAGAATTTTTAAAAAAACATCACAACTTCGTAGAAGAGATGGGAAAGAATTCAGTGAAACACGAAGTGCCGGTGTGTTTCGATGTTGCTATTTTAATGATCCATTACGTGGCTGTAGAATCATACTTCTCAAGCGTAGGAAAAGCGGAGTGAAATAGATAGTAGGCGACGGAAGCCGTTTCCATTCCCGTTTTAATTTTTATTATTTCCTTTATTGGCTGGCTAGAAAGGTTATCCACAATGCCCTAGATAAAAAAGATAATATTTAGAAGAAAAAATACTATTGTTGAACCGATGATTGGGGCTTCTTTAAAGGGTGAAAATACAGCAAAAATTGTGATCCGTTTCTAACAGAAAGATAGCATTTTTTAATTTTTTTAAGTTCAATAACTTAATTTAGTGTTGAAATCGGTTTTAAAATGACATTTCGTCGGATAAACATTGACAATTTTATTGAAAAAAAAAAACAAATACTTATAGCTACCGTACACATTTTCGAGTATGTATGACGAAAAATGAAATAAGATCTTTAAAAAATTATGATTTCATTTGTAAAAAAGCGCAATTTTTCGGTAGTACTGACGGTCTTTTATTTTTCTTTGCAAAAGGGTCCGACATTGCTGTGCCTCTGGAAATCGTGACCGATAGATTGAAAATCAGGGACCTCAGAAACGGAGGTGGACTGCCAATATCGTTTCCAGATATCAAGACGCAACTGAGTAATCATCATATTCTACTCAGTCGAATTTTGTAATATGTGGCGTCTTAAAATTGCAAAATCGTAATCCGCTGCACCGCCATCGGAATGTCAGGGCATATGATTTTTAAAGCATAATTTTAGAAATATTTGAAAATATTCATTTTAAACCTGTTTTTTATTTAAGTATTAAAAAGTTACTTGTATGTCTTTGGCCCCAAAAAAATCTATTTTAAGAACGAAATATAGTAATAAAAGCGAAGTTTTCAATAACTAAAAAAAAAGCACATTAACAATTATACTACCGTTATTCGGCAAATTATTTCAAATTTGTTCCTAAATAATATTTTCAATGTACAATGTAAACTTTTGAAAAGCAATATAAAATAGCCTTGTTAAAAATGTGGGTAACTAAATTGAACATTTTATTTTCTCATCAACTAAGCATAAGGGCTAGATGAAAATAGCTATTTTATACATTTTGGCGTTTTTTACCGTATTGTAAACCTACAAGTGAATTGAATATTATTCTTGCTTTATTCCGATAGTTAAATTCAATTTTCAATATTCTTCCTGAACTCATTAAACTACTTCGTAATTATTGCACCCTCAAATATTCCACGGCACTTTTCGCAAATTCGGTAAAAGGACCAACAAAATTTGTTCATAAACTAAAGAAATTGACCATTAACTAAAAGCATAAGTTAAACCGTACCAAAGAACACCAATTAACAAGATCCCTCCTTTCGATCTTTGCAGGATCCAACAAGATGAGCCCTCGCCCCATCGAAACCAGCATCAAGAACCTCGAAAGCCGACACCTCGCCACCCAACAGAACAACTCAATCTACTCAAGTCACAACCACCACAGCACCCCAAGGTCTGTCTGCGTCACGCCTGACAACAGCGTGCCCATGGCCTTGACCGTAACCTCTTCAGGAAGCCCGGCCCCTATGAGGAAGGCTCCCCAGGGCTCCACTAGGGGCTACAGCCAGCCATCGGTCTACGAGATGGCGGCGCTGACCACTGATTTGGACACGCAGACCATCACGTCGAAGATAAAGGAGACCCTCATGGCCCATAACATTGGGCAGAAGGTGAGTCTTGACGAGAACTGTGCTTGTTTAACCCTTTTACTTCTAGAACGTTTTTCAAAATTCAAAGAAATAGGGTAAACTGACCAGTGAAGTGAACAGGCCCCAGTGAATGAACATTTGGTAAATATAATTAAAAAAATAAGGATTGAAAATCAGACCACTTGGCAACACTTCCTCCCATGTAGTAGGGAGCTATCAGACAATGGCTGGTTGTCCTGGTCATTATATCCTAGTGTTCATTCACTGGTGAACATGACGTCTTAAACGTTCATTCATTGGTTAGTCTACTCTTTCCAAAGTTAGTTCAAATTTTTAACAGCTTTCATATTTCACAACTTCTTGCTGCTTGAAAAGATGACTTGTATCACTCATTTCTGTCTTGTTAACAATCGTATGGTTGACTTTCAGATCTTCGGAGAAGTTGTCTTGGGACTGTCCCAAGGATCCGTCAGCGAACTCTTGTCGAAACCGAAGCCTTGGCACATGTTGAGCATCAAAGGTCGGGAACCCTTCATCCGCATGCAGATGTGGCTAAACGACCCGCACAATGTGGAAATGCTACAGACTATCAAAAACGAAAGAAGAGAAGGTCAGTTCCGTTATATTTATGTCTTAGTCTTACTCAATATTGGTTACACAAAAAACTGTTTTTGGTAGCTTTGAGGTTTTAGTCCCCGTTGTACGAAATAGCCTTTATCCTATTATATTAGTTCCCCTCTGTGTTTTTACTTTGTTGTGTTCTGGTTAAATCTAAGACAGCCTTTGACAATCTCACAATAAATAGCAGATAATTCCGGGTTTTTCAGTTAATTTAGCGAAATCTTTCTAAGATGCTTTACTTAACTGGTCAGTATTAGTTCGTTAACTGTATTTAAAAACCCACATATTTGTTGTGAGAATATTTATTAGATTTAGTTACTTTTATTTCAGCTAACAAACGCCGCCGGACCGGAGACGGTCCCATGGACAGTCCTCGAAGCCAATCGGACGGTGGGCAGATGTACAACAGCTACAGCTTTGCGCCGCCCTCCCCCTACCCCCCTGCCAAGAAGCCTCGCGTCCTGTTCACCGAGGAACAGAAGGAAGCCCTTAAACTGGCTTTCTCACTGGATCCTTACCCCAGCACAGCAACGATCGAATTTCTGGCCACCGAACTCAACCTGTCGGTGAGGACAATTACCAACTGGTTCCACAACCATCGCATGAGGATGAAGCAGCACGCTTCAGACGACGAGCACAGCAGGAAAGGTTCGGAATTGTCCCTACCGTCGCCCGTGAGGGAGGGTATGGCCTTCGATCCTGTCCAGTACCGCCTCATGCTGAACCAGAGGCTGGCAGACAAGTGCCGGGAGAAGCAGCCCCAGTTCGGGGCGTACGGGTCGGGCATACCGTACCTGTACTCGCCGTACCGCAACTGTTCCCCGCTGTCGTCGTCCGGTGACGACGTGGGAACGTTGGACTTGAGCATGTCTAGTCAACTGCGGAACGCCATCAGCAACAGCGGTGTCAAGGCAGACACCACCAACGGCAGCAGCACGGACGATCGTTCCAACAGTGAGATGAACGACGATTCGAATCTTTCACAGGACAATCTTGCTCAGGGAGACAACAGCGACCAGGACTCGATGGACGAAGCCCCGCCGGCATTGAACCATCGCGAGGTGTCGCCTCTGAGAGCTCGCACTCCGAGCGATAGGGTCAGGCCGGCCATGGGCCAAAGCGTTGGTGGGAGTAGCAACCGTCGGAAGCCAGCGATGCCCCAGTGGGTCAACCCTGGTCTTGGAATGTCTCCCGAAAACACAGACGACGAGGATGACGACATGGACGACGAGGACAGACTCGACGACGAAAGTGCCACCGAACAGGAAGAAATAATCAACGGCGTGTGTGTGCGACAGACGGAAGACTTCGATCTTATGATGTCTCCGAAGGTTGAGACGGTTCACGTTCTACCCGTGCCGGCACCGGACAGTCGGAACAACGACAAACTTCGCCGGACTGCCAGTTCCGACCGGTCGGACAACGAGACCGAAGACGTGGTGCTGACGAACGGCATCGGACCTTCTTCCGAATCTTTGAAAAATAAACTTGTGTGCGCGAATGACGGCACGCTCAAGAAACCAGTCTTCCTCAACGAGAATGACGACGATGACGAGAGTTGGGACGATGCAGAGGCCAAGGACAGACGGAAGAACATCGAGAAGCTCCAGCAGAGACTGGAGAAGGAAGACGTTGGCGAAGACTGGGAGTTCTGAACAGTTTAAAAAAACGCCATTTTCCTTCTTCTTTTACGTGCAAATCTCTTTGACGACATCGAAATGTTTAATGAAGGGTTAAAGAAAAAAAACTCGGTGAACATTGTGCAACTCAAGCAAATGTGGACGACCATTTTCATTGTTAAAAAAATCACACATCGCACCATAGTTTTCAAGTGGACATTATCCCGGTGTATTTAAAAAAAAAAAGAGTGGCCTTAACTTCATTAATCGGAAGATTAAAGTAACAAAGATGGGTGGGTGAATGTCGAAGCGTCGAATAAGGGAGAGAGACATTTGCGATGCCGATGGATTTTTTTACTGCGACTCGAGGCTGAGATTTTCTGCAATGTCATAATGTGATAAATTAATCTATTTCTCCACTTTTACAAATTCTCACGCCTTGTCATGTTTCAGCACACAGATTTTGCTCAGCCCGTTGAATAAACCTCCCCCCTTTCCCCCCATTTCAAACAAAATGGCACTGATTTAGTAAATAAAAAAAACAAAGAGCAACGCAATGAGCACGAGCTTAAAAAATAATTGACGAACTTTCTGCTGAATGCTTGTGTATAAAAGAACAGTTTTTGACTGTCGAGTGGAAGAATACGATGAAACAGGATGGTGTACCTCAAATCTGTATTATCGTTTTTTCGTCGTACATCGATCATCCACTCATTTTCTTCGATTATAGTCTCCAATTTTATCCGAATTCTTTCATTTCTCAAACTTCTTATAAAGCTTATTCTATCATCCACTTCCCTTTGCAATTGTAATTTCTGTCACAAAAGGGGATAAAGCACACAACTCCCTTTCTTTGTAAATATGACAAATTTTTAAAAATTTCTTAAAAGAGCACACAACTGCTACGAGGAATTATTATATATAAGCAGTATAAAAAAAACGCAGTTCGTTCAAAATAAAGGAATCAAAAGTCCTCAGTGTTTTGCTTTAAATGATGTAAAAAGAATTATTATTATCGTTTTCGTTTTTGCTACACGAAGTATTTTGCCTCGGAAAAAGAAACAAAAAAGCATTTGTGTGTTCGTCTTGCACAAGTTACTGTAAATTTGAACACTACTTTAAATGTTCTCTTTTTCTACCCGTTTTGGAAAATATTTCGATCTCTTATTCGTGGCGTTAACCGTGTTTTTTGGGTCCTTTACAACCTCGTGACACTATGTATTATTACAACGATGCCTTTATTAAATGGTGCACCTGTAAAAAAAAATTCGCTCCAGGTGGCTTTCATTCGGAACATGGCTGCCGAGTTGAGATAGCAGAAGAAGGCGACAACCATCAAATTCCACCGTCTCAAATTCTATTTATGATCTTTAGGGCTAGGTCATCTCTAGTCGACTGATTTTTGTGGATGAAATATGCATTTAATTTGACGTTGTGTAAATATTTTTGTGTTTTTCCGATATTTTAACCTTTTGAGTGTTTTTTGTCCGGCCTCTTGTAAGAAGAAAGCTCTCCCATATAATCGGATATATTATTTTATTTTGAAAGCAAAACACCGCCGAAGTATCATTACTGTTAGCAGGAAAATTTAAAAACTTCTTAAGCCCTAAATTCATTTTCTAAATTATCATTGAGTAAATAAAAACATAAAACTGTTCGTAAAAATTCATTTTAGATATTAATTTTTTAAATCAAACAATATTAATTTTTTTAATCAAACGATACAAATTTTAAAATCAAACGATATTAATTTTTTTAATCAAACGATATAATTTTCATGAGCCATAAACACAAACCTGCGCGCAAAACCATTCCATACTTTAAAAGATAAAAAACAAGTTGGTTTGTTACAGAACCTGTCACTAAAACCGCTTCCACACCATATTTATGCTCACAGGAAACACACTTATTATACACATCAGAAAGAAATTCGCCTAACAGAGACTTCTAATTTAGAATTGTAAACGCCAAAATTAACTATTTTCATTTATATACTTTGTCAAATTAAAAATTACTCATTATCGTTTGCTAAATTTGTTTGGAATTCGTGGAATAATGATGAATATTTTTAATAAATATAATTCCTTTAGTCGCCGGAATTTAATTTACAGTTTGAAAAATATATAATTAGTAAAAATGATACTTTAAAAATAAAAGACAAACTTTGCATATATTTTATGCAAAATTAGAATTCTTTATACATCTTTCTTCATACATATATAATGAACCATCAAAAGAAGTCTATTGTGATATTTCAACAATCCAAACCAAATTATATCACAAAAATAAATTTTCTTTCAAAGGTTTTATTTTTATTTTAAATAAAGTTTCTCGTACGTTTGACGAAATGGCAACAGTGAAAATATTGAGTGAAAATGGAATTTGCATGTTATTTCAATGTAGATTAAATTTTTAGTTATTTAAATTTTAAATATACTTCTAATTTAAATTTTTTAATGAAATTTGGGATGTAACCTAGCCCGATTTTTTGCTTTAAAATGACGTATTCCAATTGTTTGTGCGACTTTTGGTTCACTCATTGAATGAAAATGGAATTTGCATGTTATTTCAATGCAGATTAAAATTTTAGTTATTTAAATTTTAAATATACTTCTAATTTAAATTTTTTAGTGAAATTTGGGATGTAACCTAGCCCGATTTTTTGCTTTAAAATGACGTATCCCAATTGTTTGTGCGACTTTTGGTTCGCTCTGTGAAAGTGGGTGACGGACAGACGGACGGACAGACGGACTGAACGATTATAAAACCTTCCACTTTTTACGTTATAAACGTAATGTGGAAGCTAAAAAGTAGTACCCACTGTCTTATAACATCTTTACGGTATAAAGTTTCCTTACTTTTTACTAAGTCGTTATCTTTAAATAAAAAAAACTCATTCATAAATTCTAAATATTTATTAGACTTAAAAGTACGAAACTGTTCAAATCCCAGAAAACCTTGTTAAAGTAATGGTGGCATGTAAAAAAAAATTCAGTCCCAAACAATGTACCTTTAATAATTTAAAACATTTTACAATTCTATGTCAAAGAAACCTTAAAAATAATCAATGGTACGTGTTACAAACTATGACTTTGGTTGGTCTTGCGCTAAAGAATAGAGATATATGGAAGAGCTTTCTCTAAACCCCATTTCAACTTGCTCAGTCCCAATAATATTGGTGCCAACAAACATGAAAAAATCTTCGCATTTTCTCTGTTGTGTCCCCCCTCACCCCAGTGATTTGTTAAAATCCTAATCCTTCCATAAAATCTAATGCAAGGAGGATTTAAATAAAGATTCCCTGTTTTTGTGTAACAAAGAGTTCTTTTATATATGGCATGAAATGCACACAATATGTTGTTATTTAAAAAAAGAAATTTGGGGGATTGATTATTAAGTATTATTGAGTATGACTCACAGTATTGTGTTGAGCACAAATTTTTATCCGTTGTTTTTAGCTTTAGTGAAAAACACGTTTTAAAATCCCAGGCACGAAACGATTTTAAACTTTTTGCTCCTCCCTTGGCGAGGGTCTTTCGTGAGAGCTTTCGTTAGACGCATTTAGCATAGGTTAGCTTCCCCGTTTTATGAGAGAATATCTCGCTTAAAATTCAAAAAATTTAATTAATTATTAAAATATTTTAAATCAAGCGAACACAGCCCTTTTTATATTGGTATTTTTAAATTTGCCCAATTGTGTTAGCGTAAAAACATTGTAAATTTAGTTTTTTTTAATCTGTTTTTACTTTTCAAATATCTGAAAGTAAAAGAAAATTGAGCAATTGCATTATTATAAAACATTGCATTTATTCAATTTTTTTTTCAATTTGAAAATCTGTTGATTTGAAATCGTTTAATTCAATTTAAATCTCTATATTTTTACTTAAGGGAAAATTCTCTTTTCAAAAATAAACTGTATAAAAATCAAATAGCATAGAAACCAAAATATTTATTATACAATCTTCAATTTAAAAATCCAAATCGGCCAATTTTTAATGCCACTAACAGTAGCTATAGATCTTTCAAAACTCTGTCGATTCTTTGAACAAAATAAAAATGCATTTAACATAGGTTGAAATTATAAATAGCTAGCTATTTTTTTCTGAATCTGATTACATAATCTAACAAAAAATTCTCTATTTAATCATTTTAACTGCCTATAAATTTTATTTATTATTTAGTTTGATGCAATATTTTAAATCTGACTCGTGTGAAAAAGCTCATACAACTTTTATTTCTATTTATATATATTTTTCATCTTGTATTTTCATGGCTATTGTAATATAGAATAAGTAGGAAAACTGCCATGTTCTTATTTGTTTTTTTAAATATTGAATGTCGTTTTTTTTATGTTATGTGTTGTAGACGATGGATTACGAATCCTCATATGGTGCTCTTATGTGTCTCCTTTGTTCAGGTTAGAGTCACTGAATATTGGCTAGAACTAACGTGGACAGAGTCATGGCAACCTTGAAGAAATTGATATCCACAAATTTAGCTTGAAGAACGCCTATTAGCCTAGAGATCCCCGAATTGGCACTGAATTGTCTCGGGCAGTGAAAGGAAGCGATGACTTTGTGTACATATTAGTACAAGTCGGTATTGAGTGTCTCAAATGCATGATTATTATGTGTCCTTTATATAATCTATTATTCTGTTTTCAAGTATTAGTTTGCACTGGTTTATATCTCTATTCGACACTGTCATTGGTTTACCATTTGTTATGAAAATAGATTGTATAGTTAACAGATTGTCTGTTGGTTTCTTGATCGATCATAGCATTTAAGTTAAATAAGTAAAGTCTTGAACGTAACCTGGTGACGGACCACTTTCGAAATTTCTTTAAGTTTCTTGTTACAATCTTTTTGACTGTTTTCTTCACTGTCCAAAGTTATTTTATGTTTTTACGTAAAAAAAAAACCTCATTGGACCACTTATGAAATAATTAACAGCAATCAAATTTTATGCGTTTCTTGTTTATGTTATTTTCTTTGTCATGTTCAAAATTTAACGTTATTTCCTTCTCTTTTCAATTGAATCGAAGGAATACGCAATATATTTGTCTGTGAAAACGTATCCGTGGATACAACCATGAATATGGATATATATTTGTCGTGTATATTTCTGCTTTATTAAGTTAATTTACGTGTAAGTATTTAATTTTTTGAAGAATTATGAGTTTTGTTCATTTGAAATGAATGAAATAGTATGTATTTTTTTCTTAAGGTGTTTTTTCGGAAACACATTGTACATAATATATTCACTTAAAATATTATTTTAGATCCAATAAAATGCTAAAAATATGCTGGTTTTAAATTTTGTGTTGTTTTTTGTTTATTTGTCTGTTTTATTAATTTATTTTTTGCAATTTATTTGATTTATTTTATTTTTTAATTTATACGATATTAATTTTTAAAAAAGCATTGCTTATTATTATGGCTGTCACCAGTTTACAAGTAAGAATATTTGACAACAAGTTTAATCATTTTTTTTAATATTTAAATTGATTAATATGAACAGCAGATATAATTAAAATATAAATTTTTATATAAGATTCAATCGGTTAACCCTTCACTGCACATTTTTTTCTGCATAGACACGAAAATTTAATATTACGAGTTGACCAGATTACTTAGAAAATTAATATTCAAAAAAATTATTTGTTTATTCTTTGCGGTCCTAATCACTGATTAATAAGAAAAGTATTAAACTAAAAATGCTCCAAAATGCGAAAAAATATGTAACTATAAACTTACTTTTTCTAAGAGATATACTGGTTTAAAGCGATTACACTGCCAAACAATTATTTTTAATTTTAAAATCACTCAATACGTGTAAAATTATCGAATTAGAACTAACAAACTTAGTCAATTAACAAATCCAAATTAGTTAAAATTTAATTAGCCTACATTTTGGTAAATTTCATAGATCGAATTTTTAAATTCGTTACTTATTGCACCGATTAACATTTTAAATTTTTTTAAATGCAGGGTGTCCGTAAAAGAATGCCTGAGTTTTAATGATGTATTACAGGAGTTTATTTTATACTAAATATAACAAATCATAGGTGAAATTGAAGGAAAACTAACCTAGTATTTCCTGTAAGTGCTCAATGTGTGTGCCTGTACTGATACGGCACACATCCAAACGAAAATACATTTCTTCCCATGCTGTCTGCAGCAAGTACGGAGTACTTGAAGCAACAGCCTGTGCAACTATGAAAACGATATAGCGGTACAAGCGCATGCGCTTATCTGAAACTGTTGGAGTTTGTCTTTATTCGTCACCTTTTCAACCACAACTGTCGAACGATTACAGCTGATAGTATTATAATTTGAAACTCGGACATTCTTTTACGTACACCCTGTAGTATGAAATATTTCACGGAAAGAGAGAGAGAGAGAGTAAACCTATTGCTTTGTAGTTTTAAACATTGGTCTGTGCCACATATGACACTTGTACAGTGAAGGGTTAAGACAATTGTTCTAACACGGGCTGACTGAAACAAAGTAAAGTGTTTTTAATATCATACAACCATCGTAAAGATATATTATTGAGTAGTTCTTGAGTAAAATTTAAGTAAATAAATCTTAGTTTAAAGGCTTATTTAACGAAATTAGGGGACAAAATATCTATCTTTACTGTGCTCACAATTATGGTTTATTTGAATTGTGACATTTTTAATATCTTATTCTCTGTGATGGTTACAAATATATATTATGAACTTACATATATTATATAATATATATATATATACATATATATGAATCTCTGTACATAGGTATGTTGCTTTTTTCGAGGTATTCGAACTCTCAACTTTTCACTTGTATTATAATGTGCAATTTTTTCAATCAAATTAATCTTATCTTCCCCGAAATTTTGGATGCATGGAAGTAACAGACTGACGAACAGAACAAAGGTGTAAAATTGAATGGGAATATTTCAGATGACGTAACGCTCTTGTTTTCATTCTTCCATTTCTTGCGATTTGATTGGTTGTTTGGGTTTTACCCTCAAAATAACCGTCATAGATAAATAGAAACTTTTTCTTTTTTATGCAAGCTTTATTTAACAAATGATTTGATCAACCAACATCTCAGCAAGAAGTTGGCATTTTAAAAATTTAATAAGTAAAATATTCTCAGAAAACTCACTTCGAATACCAAAACAAAAGTAATTCTAGACAAAAAATGAAAACAAGACCACTGGAACTATTGTCGTTCATGACGTGAAACGTGACTCTTGCATATACTAAAATTAGTCATAAGTTTATAACTGATTACTATTGAAAAGAATGTAACTTAAACTCATTAAAGAACTTAAATTTTGCTCGATATAAATTTTATTTTTTCAAAAATATAATGCCAGGATCATTCTTCATTTTAAAAAGGAAAAAATAGCTAAGTTGAAATACTTTCTGTCTGGTACTTTACATGCTCTGAAATCCCTTTTAAGTAGTGGATTATTCTCTTAGAGCAGAATAAAAATCGAAAAATCGACGTCTATATTTGCACAAGAAAAAAAAACAAATCTTCTATATACATACATAAATACCAAAACTTTCTACGTCGATTACACTGACTTTGAACACGAGGAATTGATATACTGGTAGCTCCACCTTGTGACTTTTCCATCAATATTTCTTTCTTCCCCGGACCCTAACAATCGACAAGAGGTTTTTGTTCTTCTCAACCAAAGAAATGCAAATGTTTTTTTAATAAAACAAATGAAATTTTTCCATTCTTGTCTTGTAGAGAGGCCGGTAAGTAGCGGTGTTACCTTTGCCTTGTATCACAGGCTATTTTTAACTATATCTCTTCAAGGGGCTCCGTTCGATGTCTTCTATAAGCTTGCTCTAGTATAATATATATATGAAAAAACGGAAGCCTGTATGTTTGATATTCAGATTGATATTGCTCTATTTTTATTCCACTTTCAAATGATAATAAACTTAAATCTTCTCAGTCACTTGCTGGAATCCTTTCTTTTCTTTCACAAAACACGTATCAATTAGTGAACATGATTGAGGTTCCTGTGCAAAGATAGTCTTTTGACTATTTTTAAGCAAAACAATTTTCAGCGCCAATTTTGATTGCCTTCCTTCAAAGACAAATTTGCACAGGTAAATCGGTCATTTTCAATAAAAAAATATTTATAAATTGTTGGTTGTTGACATATATATTCGGGTGTGCTTGGTCGGAGACCCGGCGCTTATAAACCTTCGTCAAGTTTGACAGACACAGCACACATAAGTGTACCCATCTAATTTTTAGAGGCAGGCCAACCAGAGGATCCCCAAATTGATTTGGTATAGGAACTTTGAGGACTTTGTGACCACGACGTATTTAGCGTGCCCAGTCACCAGTAGCGTATACAGGGGCCTTCTGAAGGCAGCGGGGCTCGAACTCGTAACCTTGGGGATGACCAGTTGACCTTACAGACCAGGCTATCCCGGCCTCGAAATTGATGGTTTGAATATTATTTCTTCAAAACTGGATTGTAGAACCGTTTTTAATCTGAATGGAAGCAAAATATATGCACTAAAAGTTTTAACCAATAAAATCTGTAGGCATCCAGGGGCTGGGGAGCCCAGTCGGTTAAGTGCTTGCATGCATGTTTAAGGTTCCAGGTTCGGGACCTGGCATTGCTAAAATAACTACCGACCTATAAATAGTACGTGCAGCCTAAGGTGCCTACTCAGAAGTAGGCTTGTCACTTAACTGAGGTTCTTAATCAAAAGCCCTCGAGTAGCTTTAGTGCAACGGATTTAAACTAACCTAACCGTAGGTTTCTGAAGTAAAAAAAAAATTAGAGGAATGTCTTCGTAGTCTAAATGTAGCTCCAGTTGAAGGCTATTCCAACCAAATTAAACTTTTGATGGAAAAATGTTATTGGTGGCAACAGTAATAGAAACTGCTTACGTCTCAAAAATTTGCAAGACAAAGTAGGCGTCAACATTATCTAGAACTTGTATGGTGATTATTTAAAGTTCATTTAAATCGCATATTAAATGAAGTAATTATCAAAACAAGTGCCTTCAATCATGTAAGTAAACAGTTCTTTTTAATAAACATTGGTTGCTGCATCTTAGGGGAACTTTGAACTAAACAAAAAAAAAACCCTTCCTGCTAACTTTCTGTTCATTCTGCACATAGAGTTCTGCATATAATTGGTTTAGTTCCCATAGCTGGTTTATTGCTAAGCTTGATGCTCTCTTATACCAGACATCATTTTTGAGCATTAGTCAAGTGACGCAGCATTATTTATTTTGACTATTCAAAAATCCCTGACCCACCTTTTATTAATTTTAGTAATATTTTTGTTATCTTTTGTCAGAAAAAATCAGGAGATTTGTTTAAAAAAAATTGCTTTTTTATTGACACTTGTAAGCCTTACTCTTAATATATTTAGCAGTTAACGATTTATTGTGTTCGATTCTCTACTACTTAAAGTTCAGGGTCATAACTGTTAAAATTTTTTTAATAAATAATACAGTTGATGTGTGTTGTTTGCACAACAATATTCTGATCAAATTTTTTTATGGTTTTTCCTAGCCCCCCCCCCCCCCCCCCCACCTGTAAAATAATAATAATAGATACGCCGCCGCCGGTCACAGTGTAATTTAAGAAAAATATTACGAATAACATTTCGTGTAAAGAAACTGTTCATGGTGAATCCGTTTAATAAATTTATGTGTTTAACATGGGAACATTAACTATCATCATTTACCTTTAAACTTAATAATTCCACTCAACTTATAATTACAATGATTTTTAGACCACCTTTTTAGTACGCGCAGTTTCTACAAGATGGCGCAAGTATACAGCTATGCAGATAAGTTGGTGCATCGTGCTGCTATCTATTTGCATCTTCATAAACTATAAACGGAACCTAGAAAACTAGTTTTTGATGCTTATAATTTTAAATCTAAATAAATAATGTCGTAGGTCTTTTTCTATAACTAAACAGATGGTTATATATTTTTTCCCCTATTTTTTGATTTCCAAAAATATTCTTTAGAAGATTAACACTTCTGATGCAATTGTAAACGTAAAACTTCCGTTTTCTTTTCTAGATTTATTTCCACTGTTTCTATTCTCGCTATAATAAAAAGGTTTGATAAAGTATAATGCATTACATAAGATTGCTCATCCGTCCAATGCTAATCCAATATCCCTTTCGATAGACCGACGACCTTGGTTAATTTTTAGCTTCCGCATTAGGTTTATATTGTAAAAAGTGGAAGGTTTATAACCATTCAGTCAGTCTGTCCGTCCAACACCCACTTTCATATCCCAAACTACAAAGTACAAAGTATGTGGACAAACGTGATTCGTCAAAAAAAAATTCAACGCATCAAATTTAGAATACATTGAACATTTCAGAAAAGATTTCGAATTCGAAGTACTTCACTTTAAAAACAAAAACAAAACTACAAAATTTAATGCGCATTTAAAAAGCATAGGAAGCCATTTTTATTAGAATTAAATCACCATTGTCATTTGCAACAATCGCTAGAGAAACTGAATTCTTTGAAACAATAAATTGAAATACATTTAATTTTGCGGCATCGATCAGTTTGAAATTACGTCAAATATATTTCACTGCGAGATTTTTTGCATGGTGATATGAAATATTTTCATTCTGTTTAAAAGCGAGGTATACTAGATATTTATTCTTTGAAATATAAATTAAATTTTGCAAACGATATATATAAGTAATAATTATTGAATTTTTGAAATAAAATAAAGTTAACTAGTCAATTTTAGCATGAAAATGTTTAATACAGAATTTTTGCTGTGTTCAGCGAATTTTTCCCTGTTAAACATAACTGTTGGGTGGAAGCGAAGTGACAGATTCTGTTACAAACGTACTTGTTTTTTTTTTTAAATCAGCACCTTCCACAACGTGTATAAAACGCAAAACCTCCTTTTCAGATTTTGGACCACATCGCAGTACTTTCATTACCCAATATTTCATACTTGGGAAATGACATTAACTTTACTAATGTGCAGCATTAACTGTATTCACTTATTTTATTTTTATTACCAAAGCATATAATTTTCGTTTTTGAAAATGCTTCCTGTCATTTCATTGTATCTACAATCTATATCATTTTTCATAGATTTATTTGAAAAGCTCATTTCCAAATTTCGTCGATATATATATATATTTTTTTTGCATTTTTCAGAAAACGCGATTTTGTTATGTCTGATTTTTTTAAGGGAAAAAAGTCGAAGATATATATGGATGCTAGTAAAAATAAGTTATATGGTTAAACATATCTTGAAAAATATAGTTATTTAAAAATACACTGCTCACAAAAATTAGGGGAGCGCACGGTTAAACACTTTCATCCCCAATGTTTCCATTTTGGAACCATCAGCTTGCAAATTGTTTTCTAACTAAGTGAAGCTCACACTTATGTATCGTTAGATGGAAGAATCAACTCTTTTGAAGAATTAAATAATGTTAATTTTAATAAAATGAAAATATGAAAAACATGGTAAAATAAAATTCACTCTAAAAATTTGTAAACAAAAAAATTGATCCGAAATTCTTCATTCATGCATTTTTTAGATGTTTAAAAATTGATTCGAATTGTTTTTAACAAATATAGTTTTAAAAAAGTATTGTTATAATTTATTCAAAAAGTTACGATTCCAATTTTCCCTCCATGAATTTCAAATTAAAATATTAGTATTTCTCTTCTTGTTTTTTTACCATTTCATTCTGGATGCATACATAATCGATTTATCAAATTTTAGATTTTTAGAATAAAAACTAAAAAGTTGAGACTGAAAGGTATCAAAAGTACTTGAAGTGCTCCCCTAATTGTTATGAGCAGTGTAAATTAAGAGATAACCCCCTTTGGAACAAAACTCATGAATTAATCTATTTTTGCACAAACACAAGTAACAAAATGCAATGACTTACCTCCATTTATAAAAAGTATTCCAAGTATATTTTTTACAATATATTTGAATAACGTTTTGACTTTCTTAAGTACTGAGATAATAAAAAGCAGTTTCTTCATTCGAATTACTCATTTATATTTTCCCCACTTAACCTTATTATAGAATACGGCTTTGATAAAAATTCTTCGATCAAAAAAATATGCAAATATTTAAATTCAGACGATATTTTTACAAATTAAAGTTTTTGCAATGAAAAACAGAAATACATTAAAATTCGTTCTTTTTTTATTTGCTATGTCTACCCTACGACAATAAAAGATAAAAATGACAAGAAATTGCGCACGCACGGAAATTCATATACAATTTGGTCAGGCATGCGCGCGCACCTACCTCGAATGGTACAAATTGTACATGCATTTCCATGCGTGCTCAATTTCTTGTCATTTTTATGGTCGTAGTGTAGACATAGCAATTGATAAATATTTATTTCGATCTAAAAGTACTATTGAACAGTAAAATTATTTATGAAAAGTTATTTATACGTATGTTGGAATATTTGTATTGAAAAACGTATATTGAATTAAAGTAATTAAGTGGTTTCAGATGACGTAATTTCCAGTTTTCATTCTTGAACCGCTATTTCAATGGTTGTTTCGGTTTCAGTCACAATGCGCGGACAAACCACGGATATTTAGAATGTATGATGTTTAAGAAACTGTGTTCTGTACTTTTAGATACCTAAGCAAAGATGTAAGAATAGGTGTGTGAGCTTTTTCTTTCTAATGACGATTAACGCTTTTTCTCTTTTGTCACAAAAGTTACATACTTTTTTTCGGAAAAATATTTTTTCCGCTTATTCGACCAAACGCTACTTTGAACTTCTTTTATACATTTGATATTGCCATTCATGTGCTTAAACTTTTTGCATTGAAAAGTCAATTTTTTAATTTACCGCCAGTTTGAAATTACTTTTCATTTGATTTTCATAACATTATAGCCGGATATTCGTACATTTTTCATTAAAAAATATTATAGATGGTTGAACTATCTTCCGCTAATAATTTGTGATAACAAGTGAAATCATCTCTCTTATGTCAGACTAGCAGTATGGTGCTTCCTTTTAGAGGCATACTTACCCCCCCCCCCCCCTCCCCTTGTGAAAATACACTCGAAATTAAAACAAAATTAAATTCGTGTTGGCGCATGCGCACCTAAAAGAGCAAACACTAATAGAGGATGAAGCAGCCCTATGGCGAGCGCATATCTCAATCAAACTAATAGAGGATGAAG
This sequence comes from Hylyphantes graminicola, assembly GCA_023701765.1. Lineage (NCBI taxonomy): Eukaryota > Metazoa > Arthropoda > Arachnida > Araneae > Linyphiidae > Hylyphantes > Hylyphantes graminicola. The sequence goes on from CM043113.1 coordinate 6,852,484, forward strand.
CAGCTCTAGGGCGAGCGCATATCTCAATCAAACTAATAGAGGATGACGTCAAGCCCCAGTTTCGGCCCGGACCATGTATTTTCAAGCCCTGTTATGGTCCCGCAATCCCACGTGGATGACGTTTTTTTGAAACTAATTATATTAATTAAAAATTTCAATCAAATATGAAAAATCTAAGCCTCAGGTGCACACGTAGGTATATAAAGGAATCTATATTAAAAATTTCGAATTTTTTAGAGCAGTCGGTAGTAGGTCTTTTGCGATCCACAGACATACACACAGACAGACCGACACACAGACAGACTCTTTCTTTTATTATTATAAGATTATCCTAAATTATAAAACTGAAACATTCTTTTTTTCACTTTTCAGAAAAAAATACAAAAAGTAAAGAAATATTACTTGTGTCAGTAATCAACCTGGAAAAAAGGAATCTAATTTATAGTCAGAAAATATTTTATTACATAAAAATAAATTACGATGTTTTATCATTTTTTTTTTAATTCGTCACATGTCAGATGAAATAACTTACTTTTAATTTGAACTTTATTAGAATAAAGTAGGATATCCAACTGAAGAGTTTAGTGGAAGAAGGTGCTAAGTGACAAAAAGTTGAAAACGAGAAAATGAAGTTTTAACGGCACATACCGTAGGTAAAAAATAAACTTAACTTACAGTTTATGAAAAGGGGGGATCATATTACCTCAAAGGAAGAAATAAAATGCTCATTTGCATAAAAATCACAATTTTTAAATGTCACTTAGCATGTTTTTAAACTAAGCTCTCCAATTGTTTTAAATAACATCTGATATTTTTCTGCAATAAGGAACAATCATGGAAGCTCATACAGTTGCATCTTAAAAGCTAACAGGGTATATTAGCTACCAAAGAATCAGTCTACAGTAAATAAACCGGATATTTTAGATTGCCAAATTTATCTATCAATTCAATAAATGAATTAAATTTCAGTAGAAGGCCATCAGTCTCTATGAATATTATTATTTTTTAATATAGGCCATTAACCCTTCGAAGGATTAGCAAATTGGCTGAAGTGTAACCTTTTCACTGCATCACTGGTAATCACATAGAATGTAAAGTTTCAACAAAAAATTTAATATATTTTTAATATTTCTGTTACAAATTATTACAAAAGAATCCTCAATACTTCAAATTAAGTAGTAAAATTATCAAATTCATAAATTTTTAAAAATGTGCTGCTGGAAGACCAGTTTGTCAGGTGACAGGTTTCTACGTCTGTATCCCTCGGAAGCCAAAGGGGTTGATTAGCAACCAAACAATCCGTAAATTGACAGGTTATTTTAGATCATCGACTTTTTTTTATCAGGGCGATAAACAAATTAACTTGAGCAGGAAGTCATCAGTTTCAATAAATAGAAGGGGAAATTATTTTTTAAAAAATAGTTCAGTTGTTCAGAAAAATGGTTATAAACCAGCTAGTCCATAATGAACGATTCCAGATATCAGGTCCTAGGACCCTTTAGGCTGCTCACTATGTCCTCTCTTAACAGTCTGCTGAAGAAATGTCTGCAGGACCTCAGGCATGACCTTTGAAAAGTATTCCTTACACAGAACATCCAAAGATCTTCTTGAACTGTCGGCCATAAGTCTTCTGCAACGTGTCTCCGGCTACATCCAGAAAGTCAAATAACACAGTCACAGTTATGTCCGATCTCGTATTAAGTTCTTGAAAGCCATTCAGTGTACATCTTAAGGCTCAAAGGGTTTATTTTATAAGCAACCAAACAATCTGGCTACAGAAAAACAGACAGGTTATTTTAGATTGCCAAATTTGTTTATTAATTTGAGTAGAGAAGGTCTTTAATTCATGTTATCATTTGTAAAACATAGGCCATTAAATCATGTAAAAAGTTATAAACTCTCTAATCACGATGACCGATTCCAGAATTCAGGCCCCAGGACCCCTTTAGGCTGCTCAATATGTCCTCTCTTAACAGTCTGCTGAAGAAAAGTCTCTAGCCTCTCAATCGGACCCCCAGAACCTCCAGGTGTAACTTGCTTGATCTTCGGAAAGTATTCCTTACAGAGAACGTGAAGAATCTTCTTGAACTGTCGACCATAAGTCCTCTGCAACGCATGTCCAGCAACTTCCAAGAAGTCAAACAACACAGTCGCAGTTATGTCTGGCCTAGGGTCTAAGTTGAGAGTTCTTGAAAGCCATTTCCAGGCATGGGAGATGCCATGGGGGTGGGGGGAAGTGGAGGGAGGGGGAAGGGGGGAGACTATGATGGCAGCGTAGAGGCGGATGAAGCCACTGATTCGACTGAGGAATTTGTGCTTGTCTTCGAGGTTTCCTTCGTCGTCGAGCTCGTAGCCAAGGGCGCTAGAGAGAAAAATTTTATAGTTAGAAAAATGTGTTTCTATATTAAGTTTAAAAGATTAACAAAACAATCAATAACAATCAATACAAAACAATCAATACATAAAGGCAAGGTCCATATGGGGAAATTGGTCTCTCTCTGTGAATCCAATAGGAAAGAAATTTTGTAGTCTGAATAGCTGCAGCTGTATTGACTATTTGAAAGGGTTTCTTTTAAATGATAAATGTAGCTGATTTACATTTCTCCATTATTCTACTCTTTGAAATAAAAATGAATATTTATTTTTTTAATTTTCAATACATAATTTTGTAACGAAATATTAGAACCGAGAAGTAAAATTATAAAGCCCTGCAAGCCATTAACACTTATCACATAAAAAAAAACTTTTAAAGAACATTTTAAAACAGGCAGTTATTTGGCTTAGAATTTTTTTTTTCCATTGGATTAACCTAGAGAGAAGAGTTCCGTTTGGAAACCGGACTGTTGCTCCAATTAACCCTTAATTGGGACATATGTCTTAATAATAGTCCACTCTTTTAGTGACATAATTTATAATATTTCCAAGTATTACCTTAACAAAAGTCTAACTATTTTACATGAATCTCTATTTGTAAAATTTAATTAACTTGTATAAACAAGCACATTTTCCCAATCAACACAGTTTAAATCGTCCCTTACACAAAGTAATCCTTGTCTGTCTGTCCCTCCTGCCTTGGGGGATAGTAGGGCACCAGGTACGGACACCTGGTATAAAAGTGGCTCAGTATTAGCTGCCCCACATCAGGTTTTTTACTCCAAACCCCAAGGACAGCCAGGGCGATTGGAAAAGCTGTAGAATGCTGGGCTGATATTTGAGTGTAGCCTTGCTCCTGAAATACATAATGTTTTAATTCATTTGATTAACCCTTTCAGTCCCAATGACAATTTAACATCATTTTAGAATTTTTTCTGATCGTCTATAGCCATTTATGATATCAAAAAGCGCATTCTATTCTTCAAAACTTTTTTCTATTAGAAAATATTTATTATTAATCCTAATGTCACCCCTATTATTATTTTTTTGTTAATTATGATCAGAAACATGATGCCAAATGGCATCACTGGGACTGAAAGGGTTAAATAGAATTGTTGTTGTTGTGTGCCGCCAGAGCATAGTATTGAAGACACAAGGGGTGCAGTAGTTTCCGTTGGCACGAGGCTTAGAGCCCTTGTGAATGTGGAAGTCTGATATCTGCTCAAGAAGGTTCTACTTCTTCAATTTAAGCAGAACTAACTAAACCAATTGAAGATCATACTCCATAGAAATTGGTTTGAATATTTTATTGCCAAATTGAACTTATTTAAATTTGATTAAATTGGTAATATAATTCAAGATTGCAATACTGCAACACTGGTATGGTTTCATTTAATTGTTACAAAGAGTATTCTTGTATTTGTTCTAAATTAATTTAAAACTATATTTAGTTTCATTGAGAACTGATCAAAAAGTTAATTAGGGGCTGTAAAATAAGTTGGATTTGTAGCTTTTTTAAAATTCACCTTACTGCTTAGATTTAAGCCTAACTATGTTGTTTCGAATTTTAACAAACTTAAAACTATCTGGGTGTTATAAGTTTAACTATATTGAATGTTACGCATTTTGTTATTTAAAACTTATTATTGCAATTTCTAAAAAAAATAAATTTTGATAAACGTAGCTTAACTTCCTCAATTGATTTTCGAAAGCAAAATCCTAGATATTTAAATTTCTTGAATATGTCTGAAAAGCATTTTCATCTGCACTCAAAAAACTAGATTCTTCTTTATTTTAAAATCTTAAATTGTGATACACAACAAAGAAATTAACCTAAAAATTTCAAAAATACAAATAAAATGGCTAATAAATTTACCACAAACTGCTTTGCAATCAAGTTTGCACAAAAGTTGTAGGCGGCTGAGTTGTCGCTCATGTCACGACCTCGGAGTTCGGGAACGTTGCCACTCAGGATTGTCAAAAGTTTAATGATTTTACTCTTGATCTGGGATCCGGAATTGGAAGACAAAGAGTTGATTGGGGTGTTGATGGCCTTCTGTAGCTCAAATCTAAACTTTTTGTTCTAAAAAAAAATTTGTTTTTATGCACAGTTTGAGGATAGTAAATACTTATATATAAATATATAATTTGTAAGTCTACATTGATGTAATGGGCACATATAAGCGGCTAAATTATTAAAAAAAGAACATACCATAAAATAGTTCTTTTAATTAAATTGAAAACTGAACCTTGTCAATAAATTAAGGTCATATAGTGTTAAAATGGCAAAGCAGAGCACAAATTCTTTTTATGTAACTAGTTAGTTTGAAAGTATTTGATTTTTAAATAAATACTCTAAAATAAAATAAAAAATAGATAGTATATTCTTAATTTTAATTGATCTTAATAAATTAAGTTCTTTCGATATGATTTACATATACTGAATTTTTGAAGGTTTACATGCATATACTCGTTTTTATTTAAAACTAACTATATAAAACTCAATATACAGTTTAAAACAGACATAAAATTTATCCATTTTAAATTTATTTAAGGCTATGATAATACATTTCAATATTATTACACTACTAATCAACTAATCACGTAAAAAATCAAAATCTTTAAATTTTTTAAAACTTACCCTTGGATCACTTTTAATAGTGAGAGCTAGATTCTCGACACGTTTCAAGTTTTCCATGATTTTATGATAGTGTTCAGCAGCATCGGGGGCAATGAACTGGGCAAGAAGCTTCTTTTTGCCTATGAATATATAAAAATGAAAAATTAATTACCTTGTATTTTAAATAATTTAATACTGTGAAAAATTGTAAAAATTTTAGTATAAACTGTAGTGTGGTGTAGTGGAAGAAATATGTTTTTAAGACGTCGACATAGTTTAATTATAAATTATGATAATATATTTTTACATTTTTACAACTGATGTAAAATTTGATGTAAAGTTCTAGATCATAAAACCTCTAATTATATAAAACCTTAGTATTGATACTTAATTGTTCATTTGAAAAAGAAAAAAAAACATTATTTGAAACAAAAAAAATCAATATTTCCCATTATCATTTAGAATTGTTTATAAAATTAAGATGATTTTACCTTCTTTTGGTTTAACAGTAACATCAGCTTCTTTCATAGTTTCGGTATCAGTTTCAATTGCAGTTATTTCAGGCGATTTTCTGTCAACAACATCTAACAAAATGAAAGGGACAGGGATAATTATTATTACAACAAATAATACTAATTTACAGCACAACTAACATCATTATTCCATACCAAATATCATTATTTCAAACCAAACATCATTATTTCATACCAAATAATAATCCTATTTATAATATAGTTATTACCGATGTTCAATACTTATTAACTATTTGATATTAAGTATGCATATTGCATGAGAACTCATATCTTGATAATTAAGATTTCCCAAGTTATTCAAAATATTGCAGTCTAGAGAAAAATCAACTTAATTTAAAAAAAACTTTCTAATCTAATTGCTAAATTATTAAATTTATTTTACTTTAAACAAACTTTTCTTATTTTTAAAAAACTCTCTAATCTAATTGTCATAGTATTAAATTTATTTTACTTTAAACAAACTTTTTCAAATTATAATAAGTATTTTAAATAATTTTGTTACACAAATGTTAAGTATTTTAATTAATATCTGAATAAGTAAGTAGTCACATTATGAATATATATTTTACTGGGTTTATCATACGCTAAGTTTGCAAACAAAAACACTTATAAATTATAACATAAATAAATTATTACACTTATAAATTGTTAACACAAAAATTAAACAAAAGGTATTAACAAAACAAATCAAAATTAAAATATCAATCTTTATATGATTGATTAAATTATGTTTTAATTATGTTGTTTATTAACAGCAAGAGCTTAAAATTAAAAGAGTATAGTTTACTCAAAAAGTTAAGCTGAAAACTTGAGCTTTTAAATTAAAATATTAAGCAAAATTTTTATATTTTAAACGCAAAGATGTTTGGAGGGAATACAGGCTGACCATTTTCTTTTCTTTTCTGCGGACAGTTTCATCACAATTTTAAACATGGGCTGAAATTAGATTTATAAATTTGAAATGCAGAATTTTTTACAATACAAACCTATTGTATGCTTTGTTGAAGGGAAACTTTGACTAGATGTATATCTGACCTTTGCACTTTCTAAAAATAATGAGCATATTTCATTAAAAAAATGGCAATACTTGAATCTATTTTAACCTTTTCAGTCCCAATGACAATTTGGCATCATCATTTTAGAATTTTTTTTCTGATCGTCTATAGCCATTTACGATATCAAAAAAGCACATCATTCGATTATTGAAACTTTTTTCTATAAGAAAATATTTGTATTAATCCCAATAGATGTAAGCCCTATTATTTTTTAAAATTATGATTAGAAACATGATGCCAAATGGCATCACAGGGACTTAAAAGGTAAAGAACTAAGAATAGATTTAAGTTATTTTTACAATTTGTTATTAAGGGTTTATTAATGTATGTCTATAGGTTTATGGTTGTTAAGATATGGACATTGTCTTTAACAATTTAGGTACAATAGACTCCCTTAACTGGCCTCCGTTTAACCGGATCTCCGCTTTAACCGGGCAAAAAAAATTCCACCCTTAAAATGTTAAAAATAGCTAAAAATACAAGTTTTTGGTTAGTTCAATCGATTTTCGGTGTTGTTTTTTTAAGGTATGTAATCAAAAATGTAAAATACTAATAATAATCTATAAAATAACCTGTAAAATGACTTCTTATTTCAATTGTACATGCATTTCATAATTCAAGTATCATCAATAAACAAAAGTGTAGTCAAATAAACATGTAAATTTCAATTTTTTTTTATTTCTCCGATTTAACTGGATTTTCGTTTAACCGGCTTACCCTTGGTCCCGTGTAAGCAGGTTAAGAGGGTGTCTACTGTATTCTTATATCACAAATAAATACAAACCTATGTCATTCAGTATATCTTGAAATTGATAATAAGACGCTTTCACAAGGCAGTGAGCATTTGAAATGTCATCAATGCTGAGTTCTGTCCCTTTCGCTAGTTCCATTAAATTACTAATCTGGTTCAATATTTCGGCCATTTGCTTCATGCGTTCATCGATAGGTATTCTCAGGAAGTTTGAATATTCACAGGAACCAAGTTTTCCCATCGAATTGGAAACAAATATCTGGGCTTCATTTTGGCAATTCTGAAGCTGATCTTTCAATTCAGATTGTTCCTGTTCTCTGAAAAAATATAAAGGACACACAACTTAAAATATTTTAAAAATTAAACATGAAAAGCTTCTATTAAAAAGTTTAGACTGTTAAACTGCAGATAAAATGCAGTCATCGCAACAGTGATTCGTACCATATTTGCTCTGAAATAACTAGCTTTTTCTAGCATATATTTATACCCGTTGCAATAATTGAGTGCTTGCAACAATGGTCCGAGTCAAAATGGAAGTTGCTACAGTTTACCTGCCCACGACAGTAAAATTAAATAGACCACTAAAAAGACTGTCAAAAAGTTTTTGTTAAAAAATGAAACACCTTTTGTGGGATATCTCCAAACGTTAGATATTTGTACCAACATGTCTTTCACTTAAAATAAACAGACGGAATGCCTTAATTTCTTACCAATAAAATGTTTGGGATAATCAAAGTATAAAATAAATTTGAATAAAAATTAACAGAAATTTATATACTTATCAAGAAAGGGATAAGAATAAATATCAAAATATTTTTTATTGAAGCTGTTTACTTATTTCTTATTTGGTAATGGTATGGTGACTCTAATAATATTTTTACAGAAACATCAAAACAAAATAAACCATTTGTAAGTAAATAATGTTGATATAAACATAACATGCAAATATTTTTACTAGCAAGCTTGAATTACTTTTTCCTCATTTCTTCTTCCATTTTTTTCTGTCTCTTTTCAGCCTCAAGCACTTTTTCACTTAATGTCTGAAAATATTTTAAAAAATCATTTTCTCATAAAAGTACTTAAAAACATTGTTGTAAAATAAATATGATTTGTAAAAAGTAGTAATCATATTAGAAGCTTTGTTAAACTAAAGAATCATGGTCAGATTTGGTGTCTTTTTGAAAATGTCTCCAATTCGAAATGATGGTTGGTTGTCATCTCGAAATAAAAAAAAATACTACCTAATTTCAAAATGGCCGACTCAAAACCCAAAGGAAAAATTTAATTGCAGACCAGATTCATGAAAAAAGCGGAGAGTTAAAATGCTGAATAAATGATTTTTAAAAAATTAAATAATTATTTAAAATCATTAAAATATTAGGATAAGAAAACTTCAGAATAATCATATGAATTTTAGATTTAAATAGATTAACAATTCGAAATTATCAATGCAATTTCTAATTTCACCAAAAGTTGCCATGATACCAATTTTTTGGGGTTACTAGATTTGGCCTAAAATTGCCAGCCACAATTCTTTAGTTTAACCAGAATTTTTTATTACATTACACAAAATCTTAATCTTTCAAAAATAGATTTTAGGCATCAAAACATACCTTAACATGCGTCTGATACTGTTCTCTTTGCATCATTTCTTTTTCTCTAGCTTCATTAAGCCTAAAAAAAAAGAACAATTTTAGATTTTCAGAAATCAAAATATTTATCTCAACTAAATTTAAAAACTGAAACATTAGATCCTAAATGTTTCAGAAATTTATATTTTGTTGTACATCATAGCATGAATGCTAAAAGTGTGATGTAGTTGTAAGTTAGTTCTGAACCAAAAAAAAAAGTTTTTTAAATCTAAAAATGATGGGAGGTAAATTTGTTTTACTTCGAATGTCTCAAAAATTAAATGACTTTAATACAATTTTACTTGCATTAAGGAAAGATAACTCAAATAAAATGGGAAATAATCTTATAATGATTTCCCATTTAAAAAAATAGTTTTTTAGAGTGAAATAATTGCATTGTTTAAAGACTATGTACCAAAATAACAGGTTTTTAGGGAATAGTGTCAATAAAACAAATTTATATCTTAAATATGTCAACAAATTATACTAACATTGCTTCTTCAATTTTCTGAACATCAGCTGCTCTTCTTTTAGCATCTAATTCATTTTGCCTTTTCGCTAACAAATACTTTTGCTTCAGGCGCTGTTCGATTTCCAAGTACTTCTTGTCAAATTCATTCTTTTTGCTTTCAAACGCATCCTATAAAGTAAAATTTTATTTGCAAACCTATTTTAAAGAATATTCAAGTAGGTAAGTTTCAGTCTTGTTATAGTACCTTTTAGTACAATCTGTTATACTTTTAAACATAAACAAGTAGGTTTATAACAGAATCTGTCACTCAGCCTGCTTCCACACAACATTTGTATTCAATAGGAAAAAGTCGCCAAACACAATATTAAGTCTATTATAAAGATTTAAAGGCTAAATTTGACTAGTTTTATTTAGTTCATTTCGAAATGTATTAATTATTTTATTTCTTAAATAATTATTGTTTGCAAAAACTAATTTATATTTCAAAGAATAAATATGTGATTTCCTCTCTTTTAAACAGAACCCAAACATTCAGCTTTAAACCAAACAAAGAATCTCTTAGTGAAATATATTTGTCGAATTTCAAACTGATTGATGTCGCAATAATAAATTTCTTTTAATTCATTACTTCAAAGAATTAAAGTCTCTCGAGTGATTGTTGATAATGGCAATGGTGATTTAAATCCAATAAAAATAGTTTCTTATGCTCTTTAAATGAGCATTAAATTGTGCTACTTTTTTTAGGTTCAACTTGAAGATAATACTATATAGAAGAAGTATACCAAATTTTAAAAAGATTGATTGAGAACTTTCTGAGTTATTTTGCTTTCAAATTAAAAAAAAGTAGTTTTGAGATAAACATGCTTAAAATTTTGACAAAGCACTCTTCTCCAATTGAAGTGAAGCATTTAATGAGTTTTTAATTAATAAATAATGTGAATTTCATTCTAAAAATTTGCAGGCATATTTATAACATGTTATTGTAACTATTTATGAAATTTAAAAATAATCGATTTCTGTATGTATCCCCCAAGTATAGACAATACATTGTGTTATGTTAAGTTTAAAACAGTTCTGAAGAGGTAAAGTTGAATTTCAAGTAAAATTGTGATTCTCTTACAAACCTGTATGGATTTTAACCTTTCTTCTTCATATTCTAAAATAGGAAGCTCTGTCTCTGTCTGCTGCTCATAGAAATAAGATTCTGCGATGCCATTTTGAGATTTGGTTTTCTTTTCAGACGTAGGAGTTTTTGGTGCCGTTGCAACAGGGCTATTTTTTTCTTCAGGGTTTGGCTGGTTTTGATCCTCGGAAATGATACGATCCAATATTTTAGGACTCACAGATAACTCGATATTTGTTGAATACTTCGATATGCTGTCAAGAACTTCCTGCAAGGAATTTTAAATATTTTAAGAATTTAATCTTAGGGTGATCTTTCAAATATAAATGCATTAACTTTGATAATAGTGAATTATTGTTTTCATTGTTTATTAGATAATCTATTTCAACTAAGTCCTGAAACCGTAAGTAAGGTACAAAAGCCAATGAAAATTTCGGTAGAAATTTACTGTACGGTAACCATTGGCGAACTTTCCGAAATCGCGCCAGAAGTCCGTATTCTGGCGACTTTCGACGTCATGCTCTCTTCACAACGATGACGTTTTCCGGCAACCCTATCTAACCATTATGCGTTTCGGTCAGGTCAGACAGGTTGCCACCAAAAACTATTTATCGCCAAATCGCGCCAATGGTTACCGTACAGTAAAGGTGAACCAAATTTTCTCTCTAACAATATATCAGACTTCTATTAATAAATCTTACTATATTTAAAAAATACATTTTTAGTCTACATTTTAATAATCGATTTTTACCAAAAAAAATAATAAAGACATTTTATTACGGTTTTTACCTTCGCGCGTCCTTCTTCTGCCCAATATTTGTCGTACTTTAATCTCCCCTTCGATGTATTTCTCAATGCATTGCCAACATCCATGATTAAAGGAGATTTGTTACTCATATTACTGAAAATAATAACGATTTATTTATAATATTATAAAAGCTAGTATCATTATTAAAAACTTTAAACTACAGTACAAGTTCAAAAAGGAAGCCCAAGAGTAATGCAATGTTTGTTTACATCCAATTGAGGTTGGTCAGTTACCGTTAACTTATCTGAAAATTATATAACAAAGCTTGGTTTTGTTCGCATGAACGGGATTACTTTTTTTTTTGGGTGTACATTTATGCTAAAGTGTTTTGGGTTTTTTTTGTTCGAAGAATAAAGATTGTCATTAACTTCAATTTTTCTGTGGACGTCTTTCAAACCAATTAAATCGAAAATGCACTAAAAGCATTCTCTGAATGGCAACGTTTTTTGCATTTTGTTGTCTGTCGGCAAAAAAATCGTAATTCCGAAAATGTCAGGAAACGTGGATGAAACAGTAAAAGAAATAAGTAAAATGAGCGTAGGAGATACGGATAAGGCATGATTTTTAGTTATTTCTTATAAATTTTAAGTCTTCGATGTTTCTTATTTTCAAACGCTTGCTCAGGTTAAAGGTTCCTGCGAAATATCTTTTTGGAGCTCGTCAAAAGATGGTTTGTAGGCAATCTGATGCAAATAGCGCTGCTTAGTTTCGTTGTGTAAATGTTTTTAGATAACCTTTGTTGTGAATCATCCCTTATATATTCTAACTTGCCTTTTTTTCTTCATGCAACCTATTTTTGCTTATTAAACGGTCCTTAGTTGAAAAGATGTAATAACTGAAGCTGTGTCAAGAATGCATTTTCGCTTGTTTTTGTGTTTGACATCTTTGCATTTTTATTTGTCAAACAAAATTTCATTATTTTTTTTCAGGGATCGCAGCAAAAGCCTGCGAAAGTAACTTCTGAGGTAAGATTGCTTTATTGTTATAATTGTATTGTATACGAAAGTGATTGCTAGGTTCAGACTGCGCCGAATACCAAATTTGGCCGAATAACGAATATTCGGCCTACCAAAACGAAATTTCATTTTTTGTCAGATCTAAGTATGTTTTTATTATTTTCAGCTATTTTAATTCAGCATAAACATATAAATATACAATCGCACTAAATTTTTTATATAATATAGCTATTAAATTTTTAGTTCAAGCAATACACAATAGAGTAGTACTCGTTTGATATCGAAACAAACCTTTTAGACTTTTAGAAAGGGATTGAAACTTGGTAAAATTACAACACGAAAACAGAAGTATGAAAACAAAAACAGAAGTTTGAAAATAAAAACGGAAGTAGGTGATCTGATGTGGAATGAAATATAGGTGGGGGGGGGGGGGGGGAATCATGGCTTACCAACCATATAAAAAATTAAAATTATTTTTTTTTCTTATGGAACTCTTATTTTTGACCTAAAATAAGATTATTTTCTGAATATCAGATGTTTCTGTAGTGTAGTAAATTTTTGGGACTGAAAGGGTTAAACAAAAAATTTATATATTAGTGCCCCTTAGGAAGATCTCTATACAAGTTTCGGAAACATGTACTTAAAAAAATAGAATTGCTGGAACAATCTTTAAAACTTAAATTCCTTGGAGTACTATTTTTGGCTATCCAATGCAAACTGTCAAGTGAAGTGTCAATTGTTGTCGGCGAATTCATGCCAAATGTGGCACATATGCTTTCTAAAGCTGTCACCAAGTGTCCCAAAAATAGGCTTCACCGGCTTTTCATGGGATGCTCCTTCCAGTGGTTCATTTCAGTGATGAATCCAGAAGCTGAGGGAGACCATTTTTAGGGTTACCTCAAATAAATATCAAGCAAAGACATGTTCTGTAAACTATATTTTCAAGATGTTTCCAAAATTAATAAGTTGTGGGGCTTTTGTAATCTCCCTTACATTTTTTTTGTAATAAATTGCTACAGTTATTAATTCTATCTACAAACAGCATAATCTTAACGAAAATACTAAATTTGAATTAGCATTAGTGTTATTCTGACTACAAAATTTTATCAATTGTTTTCAGCTATTAATTTCAATTATTTTTTTCTTACTAGTTGAGCCCATGGCCTTCCTACATCCAGGACCGTTTGAGTTTTTGGGACAAGTTGTACGCTGAATATGAAAGTGAATTGGCGTCTAAAACTCCCGAACCTATCGAAGTGACCTTGCCTGATGGTAAGGTCATTAATGGTGAATCATGGAGAACTTCGCCATTCACAGTTGCCCAGTCTATAAGGTAATTATTGAGACACTCAATATAGGAACACAGTCCTTCCAATCAAAACATAAGCCTCAAAAGCACTATCTTCCCCTACTCTCCTCATGTCTTTTCAACGGAAACTACATGAGCATAACTGTTCTAAATCTATCTAATCTCTATGCTCAGGCTTGGTAGCGATTTACTGTACAGTCCCCCTTAGAAAACTTTCCAAAACCGTGCCAAAAGTCTGTATTTTGGTGACTTTTTTTAAAAAGAACCACGACTCAAAGAAAAGATTGTATGGGAATATTTCATCGAATTCGAATCATCAGTTGAAGTCGGACAGGTTGCCAGAAAAAATTAATTATCGCAAAATCCAAAAAAAAAGTGCGCCAAGGGTACGGTAAATCCGATCCGTCTCAGGCTCTACTATGTGGAACTTTCCAAACCTGGGGGGGGGGGAGCAAACAGTGATGCTTACGCAGTTTCTTTCAAAACTGCGGTAGGGAGTAAGAGAAAAAAAAGATTTTCGAAGCTTGCGTTGTAATTCGGGGTTCCCACGGGTCCTTGAAAGTACTTAAGAAGTCCTTGATTTTTATTTTTGTTTTCAAGGACCCCTTTATACTCCTTGATTTTAACCAAAAATCATTGAAAAGTCCTTAATTTTGGTTTTTGTTTTTAAGGACACTCTAAACACTCCTTGATTTTCATCAACAATCATTGAGAGTCCTTGATTTTTCTCTTCCGCGACTGCACACAACGTTCAAATTACGAGAACTCGTTTTCTAAAACATTGCCAATGCAGTGATAAGTGGCGCAGGGCGTCTAGCACTTCGGCACAAACAATAGGTTATTAGACAGAGGGACCGGTTATATTTTCGCCAAATCCTTTTTCCCTCGGATATGGTTGCTATAACATCTGGGGTTGGCGATATTTCAAACAATGTTAAAAAACAACAATAAATATGTTTTAAAAAGAATTATGTTTATATTATTTTTAAATGTTGTCTTGTTTGTTAAAATTGGCGTCATATTATTAAAGGTCCTAGAAATTTTTTTGGGGGTCCTTAAAAAGTCCTTGATTTTTATTTTGAAAAAAGAGTAGGAACTCTAATTAGAGGGAGCGGAAGGAGGTTAGAACATCTTTGAAAAATCCATGAGAAGTTTGAGATTTATCAAATGTGTTCTAATAAGACAATGCCCTCTCAGACAATAGTAATATGCTGCCATTAGCTTGTAGAGAACATTGTTTTGTATTTTACAAGGCTTGCATGATTCCGTCTAAAGTTCTGGATAAAATTTTAATACTGCTTGATAGGCATAGCAACCCTACGTAAATTTGTCACTCGCACTAAGTTTCCACATTTTCTTCACATTCTTTCGTAGGAATGGATGTATTTAAAAAGGATTTGTTATTGTTCTTACTTTACTAATATTTCTTAATATTTCTGCATTTTCTCTAATTTTTTAACAAAGCCTTATGTACAATTTTAAAATATGTTTCTAGTAAATTTTCATTAACGGGGTCCTACCATATTAATAAGAAACTTCTTTTTTTAAAAAATTCCAGTCAAGGACTTGCTGAAAGTACAGTTATTGCAAAAGTGAATGGCGAATTGTGGGATTTGGAAAGACCTCTTGAGTCGAGCTGTACTTTGGAGCTGAAGAAATTTGATAGTGATGAAGGTACATTCTTTGAAACTAAATATATTATTTTTCTCTTAATGACTATTTTGTGACTGATAATTATTTTATTCCATTCTGCTTTTAACTATGTGCTGCTATGGGGAGTTAAAGTAAAAACTCCATTACAAGGAGCAAAAAAAAAGTAGTGTTACAAAGATATATTTTAAAATTATAGCATGGAGTGTAAAACTGACTAAATATTTGATTATTTAGTTTAAAGGTTTTTTTTTTTTTTTGCTTTTTGACTTTACTATCACTGTCTCTCTTTATACAAATAAGCAATTAATCTTGTAATGTTTAGATTTCAGTGAAAAAAAAGTTAATCACTTTGCGTATGAACAATTTTAAAATTTGGCCACTGAATTTTGCAAATCTAGTTGTCAGTCTTACAATTTCATAGTTTTCGCCTTTAGTCATATTCGTACTTTGGTTCAGCATATTATGACTTGGTTCTATTTGGACGCGACGATGCGCCGGAAGAAAATGAAGTGGAATCATCTAATATCTATCCACAAACACAAGAAGCAAATGTACCTACCTTGGGTGAACTAGAGTATACTTTGAGAAAACTGAACCGAAATAGAGCCCCTGGCCCAGATGGTATTAAAGCCGAGCTTTTCAATGTGGGTGCACCTGAGTTGAGCAATGAACTTTTAAAGGTTATTTGTGATGTGTGGAGTCAAGAACAGATGCCCATTGAATGGGAAGAGGGTCTGATTTTCACCATACACAAAAAAGGAGACAAGCTGGACTGCTGCAATTACAGAGGCATTACACTTTTGAATGTGGCTTTTAAAATTTTTTCAAACATACTTTTTCGTAGGCTCCTTCCCTATGTTTCAAAAATTATTGGTAAATACCAATGCGGTTTTTTGGAAGGAAAATCTACTATAGATCAGATACACTCACTTAGACAAATCCTTGAAAAAACAAAAGAATATGGAATTGATACTTACCATCTGTTCGTCGACTTTAAGGCAGCCTATGATTGCATCAATAGAAATAGGCTGTTTGAGGCTATGTGTGAATTCGGAATACCTGCCAAACTTTCCAATCTTGTCAAAATGACATTACGAAGTGTAAAATGTAGAGTTAAGCTCATGTCTGATGTATCAGAAGTTTTCTACACAGAGAGAGGTCTTAGGCAGGGAGACTCTCTGTCATGCATACTATTTAACATAGCACTTGAAAAAGTGGTAAGAGACTCGGGGATCAATACTAGAGGCACCATTCTGCAGAGATCTATACAACTACTAGCCTATGCAGACGATATTGACATTGTTGGGCGAACAAAACAGGATGTGATTGAGGCTTTTACTGCCCTTGAGAATGCTGCCAGAAATATGGGATTGGCAATAAACGAAGAAAAAACAAAATTTATGGTTGTAAGTCCTAGAGCAAATAATGTGCAGCCAATCAGGATTGGAGATTGTGTTTTTGAAGGAGTAACTCAGTTTAACAGGGGTGCCAGACTTCCGCCGAACGGCGGAATTCCTCTTTTTTCCGATTTTTCAAAAAAATTCCGCTTTTTCCGAATTTTTCAGAAAAATCCGCTGAATCAAGATTTTCAAAAAATTACGAAAAACTTTTAGATTTTTTAAGTTTTCAAAAAAAAAAATCGTATTAACAGGGTTTCCGCGCATATGAAAAGTCAAGAGTTTAGACATTGGGTTAATTTTGTCATAAGTATTGAATTTGAGCAAAAAAACGGCCAAAAGTCATGTATTTCAGCAAAGAAACGTCCGAAAGTAATAATAATCGATATATATATATTTATTCGCGTCTTTTGCATCGCTAGAGTTTCGGGAATTACGGATCACTGGAGTTTCATGACTTTCGGATCGCTTTAGTTTCTTGTCTTTCGGATCGCCGGAGTTTCATGTCTTTTGCAAAGCTGGAGTTTCGTGTCTTCCGGTTCGCCAGAGTTTCGTGACTTCCGAATCCGCCGGACTTTAGCGACCTTTGGAACGCTGCAGTTCCGCGACTTTCGGATCGCTCGTGTTCCGCGACTTTCGGATCGCTAAGGTTTCTTGTCTTTAGGATCACTGGAGTTTCGTGAGTTTTGGATCGTCGGACTTTCAGAACGCTGGATTTCCGCGACTTTCGGAACGCTAGAGTTCCGCGACTTTCAGAACGCCGGAGTTTCGTGAATTTCGGATCACTGGAGTTTCGTGAGTTTCGGATTGTCAGACTTTCGGAACGCTGGACTTCGGCGACTTACGGATCGCTAGAGTTCCGCGACTTTCAGAACGCCGGAGTTTAGTGTCTTTCGGAACGCCGGAGTTTCGTGAATTTCGGATCGCCGGAGTTCCGCAACTTACGGAACGCCGGAGTTTATTGTTTTTCGGATCTCCGGAATTTCGTAAATTTCGGATCACTGGAATTCCGCGACTTTCTCGATTTTCGGAACGTCAAAGCTCAGTCTTTTGGAAAATCCGGAGTTTCGTGAATTTCGGATCGCCGGATCTCCGCTACTTTCGGATCGCTGGAGTTTTGCCACTTTCGGAGTTTTTTTTTTTTTTCAATTTTCAGATGGCCGGAGTTTTTAAATGGCAAAGTTAGCGAGATTTTCAGATCACCGCAATTATTAATATTAGAAAAAAGTCATTAATTTTAAATTCGATGAAAATTCCAGTGGTAGAGAGTAAGAGATGTATCCTAAATTTAAACTATTATTAAAAAAATAAAATTATGCCAATAGTTTTGCCAGTAGGCTTTTCTGTAATTTTGATTTAACTGGTGATTTATAAAGTGTTTTTTTAATGCAACCGCAACCCTTAATAGAAGGAGGAATGCAATTGCACTATACGACACACTTATAAGAGGACAAAGACATTCCTGAAATAATTAATCAGAGAAAAATTTAATACATATAAAGCATTACTTCTCCAATAAGTTCACATTAAAGAAAAAAGATTTTTTTCACTTTATTAATCTAATTACATTTTATCATTTTATGGTGCAATAATTTATTCCTAAAATAAATTTGTGCACTTGCCCATTAAACATGAAAATTGTCTACACAAACACTGTAAATTGTTTACTATGTGTTGTCAACTTTCGAGTTGTTTCAATTTGAATTTTTTATTTTTTTTTATTTGAGATACTATTTATATAGTCAGGAAAAACTGTTAACTTAGACACGGAAAGTCATGAATTTGGGACTGTCCGTTTTGGCAGAAACCCTTGTATTGTTACTCGCGTTATTTCCTCTTTTTTGATTTTGGCCACTTTCACCCCTGGTTTAAATATCTGGGTACTATTATTACAAACAAAAATGAGATAAAAGTGGAAGTTAGGAACAGAATTTTAATGGCAAATAGATGCTACTTTGGACTAAAGAGTCAATTGAAGTCAAAATTTATTTCTATTGGTACCAAACTAAACTTATACAAGACCCTAATTAGACCAATTATTCTGTATGGAAGTGAGACCTGGGCGATAAACAAGTCGGAGGAGAATAGACTTCTCATCTTTGAAAGAAAAATCCTCCGTTCAATTTTTGGTGCAACTAAGGAGAACGATGTTTGGAGGGGTTTGTATAACCACGAAGTGTACAAGATATATAGACAGCCAAATATACTAAGAGTTATAAAGTCATACAGGATCAGATGGCTGGGACATGTTTTTCGACGTGAAGATCTCGACCCAGTTAAAAAGCTGACGTTTTCAAAGATTGAGGGTACAAGGAGAAGAGGGAGACCGGCTACGAGGTGGTTGGATAGTGTTGAGAAGGACCTGGAAGTGATGGGAATAACCAGATGGAGAAATCTGGCTGCAAGTCGCCCTGTCTGGAGAAAGCAGACTGAGAAAGCCTTGGCCTGCACCAGGCTGTAGTGCTGTTAAAGAAGATGAGAGCCACGTTATCTGAAACAACCCCATTTATAATATGCTTTTTTCCCCCTCAGGCCAACAAGTATTCTGGCAAAGTATTTTGTTAATTTTGGCTTGATTAAAAACACTTTTTCAATGTGAATCTTTTGCTATTTTATTGTTTGATTGTCTGTTTAATCCAAGAAAGCAGAACAAGTGATTTTAGGTTAATTTCTTTAATAACTAAATGATTATTTTTTAACAGATATTTAAGTTCATTTGAAAGTAGAGAGCTCAGTCATTTTCTAAATGAATTTTTAAAAAGTATCGTGAAATTTAGGTGTTGTGTGTTTGAATATTCATTCCTTGAAAATGGAGATATATATTCTTGGAAAAGTCCTTAAATAGACCTTGATTTTGTTTTTGCCAAAAAGTGTGGCAACCCTGCATGCATACCATGTTCGATATTACTGGACCTATTTTATATTATTAAATTCCTAATATAAGCTCTACTCTCCCTAGGTCAACAAGTATTCTGGCATTCCAGCGCCCACATGATGGGAGAAGCCATGGAGCGTGTCTACGGCGGCTGCCTGTGTTACGGCCCTCCCATTGAAAACGGGTTCTACTATGACATGCACTTGGATGAAGGGGCCGTATCTAAGAACGAGTTCCCACTCCTGGAGACCATCTGCAAGTCAATCATCAAAGAAAAGCAGCCCTTCCAGAGACTGGAAGTTTCAAAGGAGGTCTTATTGGAGATGTTTAAGGTGTGTGTTGGTTTACTTGTGTCAGGGTTGGTGTGGTTTTTACATCCCCTGTAAATACCATGGTAAAAACCTATATTTACTATCCTGGGAAAAATTATGTTTTTTCCGCTTGGGAAAACTTATATATTGAAACAGCAATTAATTACTAAATCTTATTTAATGGGGCTAATTAAAATAATTTTATTTTTGGATTATGATAAATATTTATTATGGCCATAATATTTTTTAAAAATAGGCAAACCTTCCTCGGTTATTTTACATATGTGGTAACATAATAATCATGTACTCTTGTTTATTTTTATTTAAGGGTTATAATTTGTATAAACATAAATAATTATTATCATATTGTCTGTGGTAAATACTCATTATCAAACTATTCTGTAAGGTAAATATTGAGTTATGTATTTAGAAATATCAAACTGGAATAGCTATAGTGGGGATGAGAGGGAACAAAAAGCACAAACTTAAGAAGGGTTCCTCCACCCAGACAATAGCCATAATTGCAGTCACAATCAGAATACAAAAATTATTAGGTTTAAAATGAAAAGCTGTATTTACTTTTATAAAACTAAAAAGAAATTCTCACATAAGGTATATCCAAGAAAAAAAAAATAGTATTTCCTATTTTTTCTGAAAGAAAGAGGTATTGCACAGTTTTTCCCGAAAAACCAGCTTTTCCCGCTGTGATGGAAAATAATAGTTTTGGACTGGAAAAACCCAACCCTGACTTGTGTGCAAATTTTGTCTGTATTACTCCAAACCTTGGTTTTTGATGGTTACTTTTAATTCTTTTTTAGTACAACAAGTTCAAAGTTCGTATCCTGAATGAAAAGGTGAAAACTCCAAAGACAACAATTTACAGGCAAGTTTTTTTAGGTCATGTTAATAAATTGTTTTTTCTTCTGTTACGACTTTTAATTGAAAACAATCTTCATTATCATTTATTTAAGAGTTTGCATGTATTTGTTTTTACCTTGCTTTTTTCTTTAACAGGTGTGGTCCTCTAATTGATTTATGTCGAGGTCCTCATGTCAGGCATACTGGAAAAGTGAAAGCAATTGCCGTCTTGAAGGTAATCAAATATATTGCATCTTTTAATATTCATTTTTTTAATCTTGTTCAACACTGAACATTAATTTGAAAATCCACATGCTCAGATCTTGCTGGTAAATTTAATAGTTGTTTATAAATCAATACTTAAGAGAGAGGGTTGTTGTTACTAGCTTATCTGTAGCTTTTCTGGATTAAGTAAAATATGTTTGCTTAAGCTAAAGTAATCAAATGTTGCACTTAATTGAACAAAAAATATGTCAATACAAGTCTCCAAGCTGTGATATTTGTCGAATTTCAAGTAAGTTTACCCAAATGGCCCGCTTTATTACACCATTAAAAGTTAAAATGGCTATGTTAGCTGCTTGGTACAAAATTGAGCCAAAAGTCAAAGAGCATTGCATAAGATTATAAATTTGAATTAAAATCCAGTGCCTGCGAAGTTCCCTTTGCTGTAGTTTGCTGTTTCTTGAGGAAAGAAGAGCTTTCTTAAAAGCTAATGTTTTCAATTTCAAAGTAATGTTCATAAATAATAGGCTGTTTTAAGTAATATTACCAAAGGAAATGTTATTACTTAGAAAAATGCAAAATGAAGTCTTTAAACATGCCTTAATATGATTTTTTAAGTTGGGACATTTTTTGTGTGTGGTAATTTTCACTTTTTCTACAAATAAAACTTATTTATCAATGTGTTTTATTTTTTTTTGTCATTCATTTTTTTCTTCCAGACTTTGTCTGCAAGATTTTCTGCCCTTTTTTTGTCTTAATTTTAGAGACATTTTTTTTTTTGTATTTTTTACTATTACTCAAAACAAAACTTATTTATATTTACTTTTTTTTGTTGTACATATTTTTTCAGTCATCGATACCTGCCTGAAAGCCATTGTCAATTTTTCCACCACACTTTCAAAATGAGATTTTGTGCCTGAATACAATTTTTGTTTAAACTTTTGAGACAGGCTATATGCACAATCATTGATTTGAAAATGTCAGCTTTGTTGCATGGTTTTTAAAAATAGATTTTTTGTGTGTAGAATTCTGCTACAAACTGGGAGGGCAAAGTCGAAGCTGAATCCCTCCAGCGTGTCTATGGCATCTCTTTCCCCGACACCAAACAGCTCAAAGAGTGGCAGAAATTCCAAGAAGAGGCCGCTAAGAGAGATCACAGGAAAATCGGAAAAGTATGATTCCTGATATTTTGTTTACTCAATTGTTCCCTTAGAATTTTAGTTTAGATTTATGTTATTCATATTTGATAATTTTTTGATAGTCACTAAAAATACCAGTCCTAAAAAAACTTGCAGAGCTTGCACGAACTTATTATGACTACCATTCGAAAGTATTTCTTTCTTAAATGACTAATAAATAAGAAGGCTTAAAATTTTACTCCAGTGTAAAGAAATTTATAAAAGTCAAAAATCAGACGTGCCACTCGCACCCATCACAGAGCATAAACACTTTACAAACAAAGGTAAGAAATAGTGATGCTACATGATTATCCTCAGCCATATATATAGTACCGCTCATTTACATATGTATACGGCAACCAGTCAATCATGTTGCATTTACATAATCTTCATGAAAAATTATATAGTATATTATTGTGTAGTACATATTGTAAAGTACATAATTAATATGGCCAAAAATATGGTTTATTTAGATAAACTAGATTAACTATAATGTACTTGATTAACTATGAAGATACTAAAAGTAAAACAAACCAAACCCTTTCAGCTCCGACTTTATTCTAACGTCGTTAATATGAGCTGAAGTTGAAAAAAGACTTGTTAACTAAAAATGCTTACTGGCACGTTGCCGAAATATTTACCAGAAATTAGAGAAAAGTAAGTTAGGTGAAATCTTTATTTTTTTAAAATAATCAACTAAAACTTTATTTCCCAATATTTTTTAGGAACAGGAATTGTTTTTCTTCCATGAGCTCAGTCCAGGGAGTTGTTTCTTTCAACCTAAGGGTGCCCATATTTACAATGAGCTGATTTCATTTATCAAGGTAAGTGTGTGTATTGACAGGGTTTTTAAATGTCCCTGTGCAGGATTATTTTTCTTTCCTAGATATTTTTTTTTAATTCATTGTAGTAAGGTATAGATTCATTGGTGTTTTGAAAAGAGTTAAAAGCTCCCAAAAGCTATATAACCTGTCTTTATTTTTGAAGCTAATACTGAAACACATGAATTTGTTTATAAAACATTTCATGATAAAAATCGAAGTTTGAACTCTAAGCAAGTTAGGCATGCTGCATCACACAAACAAAAGCTAAGCACATAAGTTAACTGAACTCATTTAAGTAAATGTAAAAATTTACATGTTTGTGGTGCTGACTGGAAAGGCTTAGTTGTTACCACTTAAGGGGATATGGGAGTTGTAGCTGTGAGTCTCCAAAACAAGCCTTCTCTCTATGATAATCCAATGGAAAAAATATTATTTTAAGCTTACTCTGGCTGTATTGAATGTTTTCAGAACTTTTTTTTAACGATATATGTAGCTGGCTTACAGGGCTCTGTAATTCTACTTTTTGAAATTAGTTTGAATATTTTGTTGTAAAATAATTTATTGAAAATTCAAACTTATTTTAAAATGTTGAATAATAATAATGTTATTTTAAAATATTAAAACAGGCTTCATTTATCATATATAAGAAAATATTTGTAAAAATATTCAATGTTGCCAGAGCCATTCAACTTTGAAAGTTATTTTTTCCCCATTGGATTAACACAGAAGATTTTGGTTTGAACTTTGCAAGCACAGGATTCTTCGGTTCAACTTTGTACCAAGCAGCCAATACAGCCATTTTAACTTTTAATGGTGTAATAAAGTGGGCGAGATCTGAGCATGTGGATTTTCAAATTCATGTTCAGTGTTGTACATGATTAAAAAAAATGAATATTAAAACATGCAATATATTTGATTTCCTTCAAAATAGCAAGTGCTTTAACTTTTCCAGTATACCTGACATGAGGACCTCGGCATAAATCAATTAGCAAACTGCACCTGTTAAAGGCAAAAGCAATTTAGAAAAAAAATATATCTAAGCTATTAAATAGTCTAGATGAACATGAAGATTTTTAGAGGTTTGGCTACCTCTCCCATTCCTCCTTAAATAAATGTTTAAATTTATGTTTTGTAAACTGGTTGGGTTAGTTTTTAAACTTAATGTGGTTGAAGAATCATATCTGCTCTCGTCCAAATATTTTTGGCGAGTTTCAAGATTGTTAACCATCTATGCAAAAACTGTATTAATTTCTTACTTGCTTACTCCTCGGCACTACAGTCCATGAAGGACCTTGGCCTCCTTTAACACACTGCGCCACTTTTTCCGGTCCTTGGCTTTGACCCTCCAATTTTTAACTTTAATTTTTCTCAGATCTTCTTCCGCCTCGTCCAGCCATCTCTTCCTAGGACGTCCGGCTCTCCTCTTTCCTTCTGGCTTTCCCTTAAAGATTTTCCTTGTTGCTCTTTCATCACCCATTCGCTCAAGATGTCCGAGCCATTGGAGCCGTTTGATTTTTATTATATCCACGATATCCCTTTCCTTGTATAGCTTTCTCAACTCCAGATTACTTCGAATTCTCCACACCTCTCCTTCTCTGACCGGTCCAAATATTTTTCTTAGAACTTTTCTTTCAAATGTAAAAGCATATTTTCCTCCTTCTGAGTAGAAGTCCATGTCTCTGCTGCATATGTGACCACAGGTCTGATTAGTGTTTTATAGAGTTTTAGTTTGAGAGTTCTTGATAATAGAGATGATTTAAATAGTTTAAGGAGGGAAAAGTAAGCTTTATTTCCAGCAGCTAGCCTAGCCTTTATCTCTTAGTTTATTTCATTGTTTTCAGTGATAACTGAACCAAGATACTTAAATTCTGTCACCTTTTGTATTAATTTCACAGTTCTTTATTTTAGGAAGAATACAGAAAGCGGGGATTCCAGGAAGTAGTATCGCCTAACGTGTATAACAGCAAACTCTGGGAGACTTCTGGACACTGGCAACATTATGCTGTAAGTACATTTAATACGTTATCCTCTTTGTACCAGTATCTGAAACAATGCATTTTATTTGAAATTTTACTTTTATCCTACATCTGATTTTTAAAGTTTGCAAATTTCGGGCGAAGCATATTTTTTTAAAAAATAATTCTAGTGTTTTGCTGTAAAAGTATAAACTTAACAACTGATTTAAAGGTAATTGATCTACAAATATTTTGCATTAAAAGGACATTGCAACCATATTACTATCATAACTACATGATTATAGGTACTTTTTCTTAGTAAAACTTTACTTTTTTTAAGA
Source organism: Hylyphantes graminicola (assembly GCA_023701765.1). Lineage (NCBI taxonomy): Eukaryota > Metazoa > Arthropoda > Arachnida > Araneae > Linyphiidae > Hylyphantes > Hylyphantes graminicola. The sequence goes on from CM043113.1 coordinate 6,877,729, forward strand.
TACATAATTAGGTACTAAAGGTCATTGGGTTCATAATGAGTTCTTGTATTTTTTCATGTGTATGAAATTTCATTGATTTGAATTTTTTTGTTCTTAGGATAACATGTTTTCTTTTGAAGTGGAAAAGCAGACATTTGCTTTGAAGCCTATGAACTGCCCTGGGCATTGGTCAGTATTTAATTTTTTTTAGAAGCTTGTCTTTAAAAAAATAAATATATGTTCCTAAATTTTGCTAATTATTGCTTGTAACTTTTTTTTCATTATTTTATCTGTTATAGGATGCAACTAAAATATTCAGGATAAATAAATAAAAAAATTCAATCTTTCCAAATACTTAATAAATGTTAAATCTTACTGACTGATTTGATTCAGATTTAAAAACTCTTTAGCAAAATAATTATTCTGATGTATAATTATATACTAATAATCATACATCAGAATTGTAGATAACTTTAAGTAAAATGTTTTGAAAGTTTGGCCTTTTTTGTCAATAAATAATTTATTGATGTTTTGTAAGAAAAGCATTATAAAATTTTTGGTATAGCTAGTTTTTAAATAAGGTGAAGTTGACAAGTGGTATCTTTCTGAGACTTGAGAACATCCATTAATGAGTCACTTAATATTAACTTGACATTTATACATATGGAGAGGCACTACAGGTTGTAGATTTGTTGTGTAGAGCCAGGGGTTAGTTAGTGCTCTCTATTCCAGTAACTTTACTGTTGAACATATGTTGCTGTGGCTTTGTAGAGCCAAAAGTTTAGCGACTAGTTCAGGGCTCTATATTGCCCGACATGCTCGGGGCATGTAAAAATTCCAATCGGGCATGTATTTTTTCGCCTCGCATGCCCAACTGGGCATGTAAACATTTCATCATACCTTTCCATAAATTTAAATAAACATTTTGCGTTTTACTAAATCCCCAACATATCCATTCGTTGCTTCTTGAAAATCGATAATTTTAATCTTAAGTCGAAATTAGTTACTTCACAATGTTGTCATGGCATCAAATAGAAATTCATCAATAAAATTGTGGTGGCGCCGAGAAATTTCACCACTTTCTACAATTTTCGAATTCCTTGTTACTTTGGCAAGGTTTCTTAAGGTATAATAGTTTGATATATTTTTAATTAACATTGATAAAGCCTGGAATTTTCTGTAAATTCTCTGGGAAAACCTGGAAAAGTCAGAATTTGGTTTTCCAACTTACATAATGTAACAGTTTATTTCGTGAATTAAGTATACTGCTTTAGAAAAAATTTTACACGTCCAATATATATATTTTAGTTTCAGCTTTTGTTATTTTTGCCAAACTCATGCCTGGGTACAGCTTTTTTTTCCCCGCTCGGTCTGCGCTTGGGCATGTAAAAGTTTTATTCGGGATGTATTTCTAAGCCTAACATGCCCAACAGGGCATGTAAAAATTTTGAGATTTTTCTAGCCCTGGACTAGTTTAAATATTCATCCTTTATTAACTTTTCTCAGCCTCATTTTTGACACCCGCCCCAGATCTTGGCGAGAACTTCCTCTCAGAATGGCTGATTTTGGAGTCCTGCACAGAAACGAGATTTCTGGTGCCCTCACAGGACTGACAAGAGTCAGGCGATTCCAGCAAGATGATGCCCACATATTTTGCACTCCTGAGCAGGTATGTTCTATATGAATATGTTATATTTAACTAGCACACAATCGTGTGGTTATAAATTGCGATGCTTGTCACCAATAGCTCTCGTGTAGTGCGTCGATAATTCTACATGGTGTCTACCGGTCAGGAAAGTTCAGAAAAAATCATGAAATCGAAAAACGGTCAAAAAAGTCCCCAAAAATTTAGCAAAGGTCACAAAAATTTAAAAAATCGTCAAAAAAGATGAATTTTCCCCAAAATGACCCCAAATATTTGTGAACAAAAAACATTAATTTTTCTCAAACCTTTAAAATTTGTATTTAAACTTTCATTCCATTTATTGCAAAATCCTATCATATGCAAAAAAACAACCTTGGTAATTTTTTTCTTTAACGAATTGGTCATTTAAACAGTTGTAAAAGTTTCTGAAAATGGTCATGAAATGTTCTGAAAAGGTCAAGAAATGGTCTAAAAATTAGATTTGACAAATCTGGTAGACACCCTGTTCTAACTAGCAAAGAATATAGTTTAAATTTTTCTTTAAACTAGGACCTTTGCACTAAAATTGTTTGAGAGTTTAAATGTTTCAAAAACAGCAATGCAGACAACTCTTACTAGATTTATTAACCTTTTATACGCCAACGTTCCACTTGTGAAACATATTATTTAACCTCCTTTATAGCCCAGAATAATTTTTTTTTATATGTGAAAAATTAAATTACACGAAAAGTGAATTTTAAAAAATCGTTGTAAATATTTTGTAAAGTATAGCATTGATGCTGTTTAAGGCAACTTTTCCGGTAAAATTCTTAACATTTTAGTCTCATAACCTTAAATCAGCGCCATCTGAAAGGGTCTTAAAGGGTTAATGGCCACATTGAATCTCTTTCCTTTGCCCAGGATTGCTAGACGTTTTCATTTTGTACAAAATGTAGTGTGTCACCTATCTTTCCCTAGCCACCTCATTGATTGTATGGGACTGGTTAAGACAGACTTGGTGCAGAATCTTGTACCAGTTATGGACTTTTTGGGGATGTATAATCTCCTGAACTGTAATTAGTAACAACAACAACAGAAAATTCAGATGCCAACTTGCATTTACTAATTAGCAGCTTTTAGTCACTTATTTGTAGAAAAAAAAAATTCTGCACAATTGTCAAACACGATTTCTTTGGTGTGGCTAAAAATAACTTTAAACCATTACAAAATTAAATTTCTAAATTAAAATGCACATATATTTATTAAATCAAAACTATTGATGAATGTATGCTTTGCCAAATGTAACCAATGTCATCTTTATGGTTTTTTTTTATTTATATTTCATTATTTTTATAACTTAATTTTCTTTAAAACTCCAACAGATAAAGTCTGAAATCAAAGGTTGTTTGGAATTCCTCAAGCATGTGTACGGAGTGTTTGGATTTTCCTTCAAACTCAAACTTTCTACTCGACCAGACGACTACCTGGGGGAAATTGAAATGTGGAATGATGCAGAGAAAGTATGTTCATTTTTATCACATTTCTGTATTATAAAGTTGAATGTTCGATCATTCAAGTATAGTTGAGGCTTGTTTACTGCTTGGGAGTGCCAAAACTTATCAAGTTAACCTTCATTAACCCTTTCAGTCCCAGTGATGCCATTTGGCATCATCTCTTTCAATATTTTTTTCTAAATGTTTATGCCCCGTTATGAAATCCAACACACATCATTCGATTATACACACTCTGTTCTATTAGGCAATATTTTACATTAATCTCAATAGAAATCAAACTACAATTTTTTTACTCAGAAAATAGCTAACAAACGTTTCACCTGATTTTTGATAAGTTCACTTCAGTTCCTTATATTTAAAACACAATTTAAACTATTTCGGTTAAAATAATTTTAAATTTTTTTTTAATAATATGGTCAGATACCTTAAAATATATAACTCGTTGTTTTCCACAGTTAAAAAATTTTGGTATAATTTCAAAAAACATATAAAAAATTTAAAGGATTTTTTTTTCTTATGGAATTCGTATATTTGACCTAAAATAAGCTTATTTTGTGAATATCAGATGTTTCTGTAGTGTAGTAAATTTTCGGGACTGAAAGGGTTAAAGTTCTTGCAATCAAAGAGTGTTTCAATAAAATGGAGGTAGTTGCAAAACTTCTATTCCCCAGAGCAGGGCTAAAAAAAAACGCCTGTCCTTGGCCGTCAAAAATTCCCTGAGGACAACAATTATTGAATCTGACATCCTCGTGGACGCCCATTTCTCCATTAATGTTCATTAAGCCCATTTCACACTTTGTCACAACTACTTGCAACTCGCATAGGACACTGTGCATTAAAAAGTTGCACTCAAGTCGTGAGATTTTTTCATGCGAGCACAAAAAAATCTCAGTTGCATGTAACCTTAGCCAATCAGGACTGGTTATTTGTTTGGCTTCATTGTGGCGAGCTAGACTTCGCCAACTGGTTGTTTATTTATTTTTTAAGTCGCCAACTTGCCTCGCTTGCAAAAAATTTCAAATCTGCGCAATTAAAAATGGGTAGTAAATGAATGGCAAAAATGGAAATTGATCTTATTAAGGAAGTTCGGAAACATAAATTTCTGTTTGATGCAAACGATGCCTATAGTTTGATAAAAGCAGGGCTGCCAGTGGCGACTTAAAAGGCTACTAAAGCGACTATTTTAGCCTCCAGGCAACTATGGCAACTATTTAAGACCAAAAAGGGCCTAAAACGACTATTTTAAGCAAAACCTTCAACTATTTTTAGTCTTGGGCGACTATTTTTAGTTATATAATTTTTCCATAGATGGCGCCACCAGGATACTACCAATGCGCAAAACGTGAAGTGCAGATCATGCCTATGTTTTTGTTTGGTTCTTAAATCAAAAGTTCTCGTCAAGTTTTGCTTTCGTTTTGCAAAAAACAAAAGCAAAACCATGTGTTTTTGAAATAGCACTTGACTTATGATTTTTTTTAGCAGCCTATGTAAAGTTTATGGAAACTAAAACTTTGATTTTGTATGCTTTGTTGAAGATTTTTTTAAAGCTGCATTTGGGATAGGATTGACATCTGTCTGTTTGTTATTAATTTGCTTTATTTTGAAGTTTTTATTTTTTATTAAGTTATTTGGCGGCATCTAAAAGAATCATATCGAAATACGTTTTTTTTAACAATATTTTTTTTTTAAAGTGATATATTACTTGTGAATTTCGATGATTCTGGATCGTGTTAAATAAGAATACTTACTTTTAATAGTTTTAATTCACCCATCCTTGTATTTTAAAAGCTGCGAAATATTTCAGTGAAACATATTTATATGTATTAGTATTGATCCTTATGTTTCTTGAATAACTGACAACTATTTAAAATAAACTTGTTCTTATTTTATAATATATTTTAAAATTTAATTTATTTTCAAGTAAATTTTATCGGCGGTATCAATCCTTTCATTAGAAAGTTGGTGTAAATTTAAGTTGTGGTCTTAAATTTTTTTTCACAATTTAGTATTTTAACTTCTTCCTATTCGCTTCTGTGAAATGACAGGCTTTTTCTAGTTGAGTGTTGGTTTTTCTTAGATTTTTTAGCTAAAAAACTAATTAAAAATAGATAAATATATATGCCATACATATATATTTTTGAATTATAAAAGAGGCACTTTTATGGCTGTTTCTTATCCAATCTTAAATGGAAGGTTTTTGTTTTTTGAAAAATTTTATGCAATTGCTAATTGAATTCCAATACAAATAAGTAGATTTAAAATATTTTATCCTGATTTATGTTTTATATATAAATTGGTTTAATAATTTAACATGAAATTTTCTGTTGCAATACATCCGAAAAACTATGAGCAGTTTTATCAATCCTTTTAACCGAGTGTTGGTGCTACAATTCTAAGATCTGCACTGATATAAGTCTTAAGTTTTAGTTTTTAAATGTTTGCATCTAAGCATATTAAACTAATTTATTAATTTTTTGGAAATTGTATTTAATTTCGGATAACATTCAATGCAAATATTTTTTTTAACAAATACATTTGTGTTATCTAACAATTAAAAGTTGTTTACTTAGTTAGGTAAAAGAGGATACTATTTTGGCTACTATTTTTTAACATCTGAGGCTACTAAAGCAACTATTTTCAAAGCTTTCTGGCACTGGCAGCCCTGTAAAAGTTTGCTTGCAAAAAGATGAAACTTGCCAAATTGTGAGATAAATAATTTTTTGTGGAAACCCGAAAAACCCGGTTACACCAAGTTACGAGTTGCAGTTGCAAGTAGTTGTGCAGGTGTGAAATGGGCTTTATACTTTTTTGATTTCTTATCTTACAAGAGTCTAGCACCTCTCTTCTAAAATGACCCTCTAATCTAGATATCCAGTTCATTCCTTCGTCCAGACTAAATATGCATGCTCACATAATCAAATAAATAAAAGAAAAGTTCTGTGTGCATGTGTATTTAGACTTATTAACAATTATAATATGTCATATTATATTCATTTAAAAAATATAGTACCCTCAGATAAATTGACATTCCTGAAAACTTGACCTTCGATATTTAAAATATTTCATTAAAGAATACAAGATTAATATGAATAACCTAGTATTTCTTTTATTTTGCATAATGCAGGCCTCGCAAATGGTCCCTTTTTTCCCTAAAAGTCCTTTTTTCAAAAAAAGTCCCTAAATGTCCGTTTTTGAAGTAAAATGTCCCTTTTTTCCCTATTTTTACTAATTGTTTACACTTGTGACAAGTGAGGGTGCTAACGAATCTTGGGAAGAACGAAAAATATTTGTCTCCGCCAAAATGGCGCAGCCCTGCTCACTGCAAAAAGTTACCTCATTTGTCGACGCATTTATAACTTTATCGCTAAACCTTGGCAAGCAAATGAGCACAAAATTGATGAAAAAAAAGACTGATCCCACAAGGGTGTCTAGCCGTCAGGAAAATCTTGAAAGTTGAAAATTGTACTTGAATTTTTTTTTTAGCACCGGGAAAATCGGGAATTATGCTTGGAATTGTTGAAAACAATTTTGATGTGTGCTGGGAAATTTCACCACTTTCTGCAATTTTCGAATTTTTTCTCCAATTTTCGGCTGATTAAAAAAAATCCCCCTTTTTTAAATTGAGACTTGCTGATTTTCAAGAGTTATCGACTTCTCTGTGAAATTTCATATTCCTTTAAAGTTGCGCAATTTGTCCTTTTTTTTAAGATTTTGAATTCCGCCAGAATTTAAAAGTTTTTTGTTACGTAGGTTTTAAGGTTCGCAATTCTTTTGCTAATTTCCAAAGACTGTCGATTTCCGTATTTACTTATGTGGTTCTAAAATATGACGCTCGTCGCCAATAGCCCTTGTGTAGCTCTAGTGCGACGATATTTAAAACCTAACCTGATTTACTTATTTTGCTGCCTAGTTATTTTCACGAAATTCACTGATACGATCACATTTCCACATAATGATTGACAGTTTATTTGCCGTTGATGCGTTATCGGAAAAGCGCTTCGTTACTTTTGTAGCTCCTGTTCAGGCAAATCGGTCCAACCAGAATATTTTCCTTTGTTCAAGTTTTCGGTGTTGACCATGTTATCGCAAGAACAGCTTGATTTTTTGTTTGTATTTTCAAACTTTTTTCGGCTTTCTTTTGCTTCAGACTATACTGGGGTTTTTGATTTTAGACAAGTTCATTTTTTTTAATTGGAATATCGCCGAAATTTAAAAGTGTCTGGGGGGGGGATTATGGGTGCCTGGATTAGCGGTTCTGCACTGCGTTAGCTAATTTCCGAAAATTCGCTAGTTCACTGTTCACTGATTTTTTGGTTTTGAGTATTTTAAGTTCTTAATTTATGGAATTTCAAGGAGTCATTTTTTGAAATTTTTAATAACAGATCTTCTTCAGGGTTTTTATAGTTTTTTTTTTACTAAAATGGTTCGCGAAACACCGATTTTCAAAGTTCATGACTTGAAAACCTTTAGGAGATTCACTATTTACTGATTTCGAAAGCATGGCAATTCAACGACTTCCGAGAATTTGAAATTTTCCAGACTCCCCTGAAACTCGGGATTTACTGATCTTTGAGATTTCTTTTAACCATTATTTTTAAAAAAATTTCAATTAACTTATTTTGAAAGGCTCATGATTCACCAGTTTTTGAAGGTTTTCCTTCATTCAAAATTTTCATTTTTGTCTTTTCATGTTAAAACTTAAGGAAATAATACATTAAGCTAACAGGTGTCAAATATTAACTTAAATTTGGAATTATAAAAATTATAAGAAATGAAATATTTAAAAAAATTAACATTCTAAAAAGTATCACATAATCCTATGTTACGTGGTATTGTGTTATTAAAACTGAAGATTGTGACTTTATATATTAGCTTACTTTTAGCCTACAAAAAACCCTCCCTGCTTTGAGTCTTTTTTCAATGCTAATAATTTCGATGACAAGCCTATTTTAAGTATAAAATATAGGTTGATTTAATTGAATTATTGTTTAGTAACTTTTGTTACTTAACCAATAATTTTCAAGTACGAATTAGAAAATGTACTGGTATAATTGATTATGCGAGAGCCCTTGAAAAAATTAAAAATATGCCTTAAAATAGGCTTGAAATTTTAACTAGCAATTTTGCTGGACACCTTGTCACAATTTTTTTTCTAAATAAAATCCCTAGAACCATCATTCAGATTTAGCAAGCAATAAAAGTACGATAACCTATGTTTTTTGCCTATATTTTGATCAAAATAGTGTTTAGTAAGGCTCCTAGTTTTCAGTTCTATGCAGCAAACTTAGTGCTATTTTACTTAATTAGCAAATATTTTACATTTAGGAGTTATGAGATATATATAAGAATTTTTAAATTAATATACTATAACATTGCTTATTGCATAATTTCTATAATATTAAAAATTATACTTGTATCTTTGTTTTAAAATATCCTTAAAATTGTTGGTCCCTAAAAGTCCCTTTTTTGAAGAAAAAAGTCCCTTTTTCCCCTAGGGACAAAGTAAAATTTTGTTGCAAGGCCTGATAATGTAATCCCAGTAACTTAGTTATTTATATAGTTTGAGGGGTTATTTTCAAAGGAGGACACGCACGTTGTTGAACAAGCCTCGGAGACAGGGGAAAATTTCTGAGTTTTTTCGAGCCCTGCCCCAGAGACAAACTGAGATATAACAGCCTGCCCTTTCATCAGTGACTTAATTCAATTTAATTTGCAATTGTCAAAGTTGTTGAAGAGTGCATCAGACTTTAGATCTTAGTTTTACTTTGGAGAATGGGTATTTCAACTGTGCTTGTCAGAAAATAACAACTGTGCAATAATATACTGCTTGTTGTATGGAAATTACAATCTATAAAATTTATTTGAAAAATCAATAGTTAAATACAATACCTATATCAAAACCGACCTTAAGTTTGCAGCATACAAATGTTCTACGAGAAAAAGGGTAAATAGTTCTCATTTTTTAGTGCGAGAATCGAATACAAAAAGGTATTCCGCATTCAATAAACAAATTTATTTGTTATTTCAAGACATAAATTTACTATTTTTATTAGTTTAGCTTCAGTTAGAGTGTTATTTTAATAATTTTTTTCCTTCGATTTTGACGTAACAGGGCGCACGAATATCAGGGTCGAAGGCGCAGCCAATGAGAGTACGCGAAATTGCGGCGCCAGCCGGGTTGTTTACGCAGATTCCTACGCCTAGTACATTTCTCTGCTGCAAACTTAAGCTCGGTTTTGGTATAAGAATGCAAGTATCATCACAACAAAACACCAATAAAGCTTCTTTGGAATTTTGTTATGGGTAGCATAAAACCACTCAATTGTAATAACAAAACTTTTATAAGGAGTTATTTACTTTGCTGTATTGAACCTTATTGAAGTTATTGTCAGTCATTATTTAAAATATATGTTTGTAATGAGCTAAAATATATAATATTAATTTAATTTTCTAGCAATTGACTGAAAGCCTTGAAGCTTTTGGTGAACCTTGGACTTTAAATCCTGGTGATGGAGCATTTTACGGCCCAAAGGTAACTAAAAGATTTCAATTGATACTTATATGGAATTAAATCTATATATTTTTTATAATGGCCCAATGGGATTTCTTTTTTTGTATTAACAAAAATCACAATTTAAAAATAGCCATGCTAAAGAAAAAAAAATGAATGACTTGCCTAAAAATAATATCCACTCCAGTGGCATTCTTGTAACTTATGGTCATTTTTTTTGTTTGAATTTATAAATTGTATCGTGAGAACATAATTTGTTCAATGTTTTGTAGTAATACACATGAAGGCAAATATATGTACAGTAAAAGCCCGTTTATCCGGCTCCCGAATAACCGGAAAGCTCAAATATCCGGAAAATTTCAAACTCCGATTTGGCGACGGAATTTGGCGATAAAATTGTATATTTTCGCCAAAATCGCGATTTCTCGCCAAATATAGTGAAACACTTTCAGATTTTTTTTCCCGGAAAAAATTTCGTTTGGCGACCACATTTGGCGCAAAAGGTGTTTTTGGAACTGAAAGTCTGGTTTAACGCCAAGTATGGCGGTATTTCAGTATTTTTTTTTATGTTTTTTCCACTATACGAAATCTTAGTTTAGTGTTAACCGGAATTAAATAGGGAATTCGGTTAACAAGTCCACACCGAAACGTAACTAGAATAAATTAATATGTCATTTATTTTATTGGTTTTAACCTTTCCGGAATTGATTATCCAGAATTAAATTAGTTTATTTTTCCGGACTGCTATCGGAAGTTTTTATTCTTCTACCCAGATTAAAAAAATAATAATAAAAATATTTTTAATTACCGGTAAATCACTTACGTTAACCGTATAGTTATCCGGACTTCTACCGATGTTGCTCTAAGGATGCCTGTGCCAACTTTGATGTCGGTCTCGTTACTTGATCGCAGTTCTAAATTACGAGGTCCGGCGCCGAAGTTCCTCGTTTAGCTTTAGTGCTATGCATAAATTCTTCCCGGAATGTAAATTTTTGATCAATATTCTTGCAAAATTTAATTCTAGTTTTATTCGAAATAAATTTTATGAAATTCATCCGGACTGCTACTGATGTTGCGCTGGGTGCCAGCTCCGATGTTGGCCTCGTCAATTGATCGTAGTTCCAAATTACTATAGGCTCGGAGCCGAAAAAACTCAATAAGCTTTAGCGTGACTTAAATTCATCTCAAAATGTTACCGGTAATTTAATAATTGTTCCAGATGTTCTATCCGGAATTTATCATGTTTTGACCGAAATAAGTGATTTTCCGTTATCCGGCATGTAACTCTGGTTTTATTCGAGATAAATGTTATTTAATTTAACTCTATTCGGATTGCTACCGATGTCGCTCTGAGATTGCGCTGTGCCAGCTCCAAAGTCGGTTATCATTTGGTCGCATTTACAGATTACAAGGCACAGCATCGAAAATCTTCATTCAAGTGAGGCGGAAATTCATTAAGAATTCTACCGGAATTTAAATGTTAATTGTATGTTCTATCCGTAATTTAAATCCAGTTTTAACCTAAAGCATTTTTCCGTTATCCGGAATAAATCAATGATGTTTTTAACTAATTCGCTGCGAATTTTTAATGTTAATGCGTGTTTTTCAAAAACTATTAAGGAATTGGCAGGGCGCGGTGGTTTAATAAGGCATCATGCAACGAGGAATAACCTCGTCGTAAGTTCGATCCTCATCTTAGTCATAAGCCGATTGTGCTCGACAACAAAGCAAAAAATAATGCCGATTGTATGGGACTGGTGCACGTTAAATCTGTCATTGTCACTTAAGTTTCGTTGGAGGCCTCACCAATTTTCGGCCTCAACCACGGTTTAAAATTATGTGACTATTCGGTACGTAATATCCCTCCAGTAGCTCTAGTGCAACGTAAATTTATCCAACATACAATAAACCTCTCAGGTCAAAATAGTTGCCGGGAATCACAAAATCGACAATATCTTTTCAACAGAATAAATTCCAAGGTCGAATTGCTAGGCTTGAACCAGAACTGCAAAAAAGATTACGAGGCTGATTAAATAGGTCAATTATGGATTTAAGTTCCAATTTTGTAACAATATTTAGAATAATTTCAGCATTTCAATCACGTTTTAAAAAAAAAGACATTCGGATAAAACGTCAGTGGATAAAACCGAAGTCGATCCGAAACTACATTATATATAACTAACTCGAATAACTGAAAATTGCTTTCGGTTAAATCTGAAATTAAATTCCGGATAGAACTAAAATTTAATTTCCGGAAGCACTCCTGGTTTTGCTCCAGAACTACATTAGGGTTTTTGGCACAGGCCTCGTAATTTGGAATCGTGGTCAAGTGACGGAGGCATACATATGAGCTGGCACCCAGCGCAACCTTAATAGAGCGACGTCGGTACCAGTCCGGATAAAGGTAAATTAGATTCCGGATAAAACTATACGGCTAACGGAAATGCTTACACCGACAATATAAAATCTTTATTTATTCAGTAATAGTAATACAGAGGTAGAATTTAGTTTCGGATTAGAATTCCTGAAAAGCTAGTAACGAAAATATTTTAAAGGTTTAAACTTATTTTGCTTATCCGGAATCAAAACGTATTAGGAAAATTGGGGGATGAAACAAATAATTAAACGTTAATTGGCCTAGTTTCTCAAATTCGTTAGGATCCAAACATCGATGGCAAGTCGTCGCTTTGTCGTCGAATCGCGATTCTAAATTAAGTGCTGATATTCATGATTTCAAGTCTTTTATTAAATACTAGTTTATATTAATTCACTCCCCTGATACCTTAAAGTTTATTATTTAATAGTTTTCTAACATAATTTACCCACGGTTATTAAAATCAAAATTTACGCAAATCGAATCAATGATCAATGCTTAAAAGCTAACAAAAAAATTCAGCCTTAGCAAATGAAAATAATTAGTAAGAACCCTTAAATTGTATGTGTTATTTTACTGGAAAATCCGTTTCTTCTTAAAGAATATTTAATGGCCCCCTTCCCTCTCGTGCTGCTTAATTAGATTGGCATCTTTACAGCTAAAATACATCGTACTTTATACAGAAACTAAAAGTTACTGAGCACTGATAGCTTGGAAAAAATGCAAACCCAAATTAGTTTCAATTCGATGTTCGTTTTAAGGACGTTTTTCTGCATATTCTCTGCCGAAGGCAATGAATGTTATCAGTAGAAGGGGGATCAGCGCGGCGTCGACAATGGTCCCCTGTTATTTCGGAGAATCCCATCACAGTAGAAAAAAGGCTGCAGTGGTGCTTTGAACAACTACCTTTTAACCTTTTACTACTAAGATACTTTGATTTTTTTTTTTGCCGTTCCCTCATGGGTTACCATGAAATTCCGATTGCTTCAAATGTAAGTGATTGCGTCAAACTTAACCGCTGCTACCGTTAACGAACATACGATTCCGATGGTCAGTTTCGGAGCGTCGCTAATTTAAGATTAAAATAATGACTGATGCCCTAACTAATTAACTTTAACAATATTTAAATATATACATCAAATAATTCTCCGATTTGACCCAAAAAAAGAACGTTTTTCAAACTTTCACAATATTTTTTGAATTTTCTAGAAATAGTAAACAACCTTAATCCAAAGTAAGTTATTTTTATAATTTAATTCTGTAATTATTCTCTAGATTTTGTTTACATTTTAAAATATCCCACTAGTTTTAGATCATGGGTTAGACCTTTTATGTATTTAGATTATTAGCATTTGAAAGATCGATTTTTTAATAATAAATATTAATATTTTTAATAGAAAATATCGCAATATAATAGTTATATTATGCATTATTATAAATGCAACTTTGCCTATTTGCATTATATAAGATGCAGCCATTATCTTTTGTATTTTCCGGAAAAAAAATCGGCATTTTTGGTAACCCTATTTGGCGACTTCCGTTTAACCGGAAAATTCGATTATCCGGAAGAGTCAATTTCCCGAGCATTCCGGATAAACGGGAGTTTACTGTACCTAAAAGAAATATATGCTATTTAAAAAAGTAACTATTACTTTTATCCCAACATAATATATGAAACAGAATTACATCTACTTTATAGGAGAGCATACTATTTGTGTAGTTAATTCTAAAAAGGAGATAGGTAGGACTTCCAGATCTTTATTAATTCCTATTAAATATCCAAAGTAGTCAAACGTAAGCCATTATATGGTAAAGGGGGCCAAAAAAAAAAGGCCAAAGCACGCAGAATCTCACAACTCGAGGTCTTATTTGAAAGTGACCGTATTTTTAATGGTTGTGAGAAGAGTGGATCCGAAGTCAAAACCAATTCTGCTGTCTTCAATTTCTCTGGGAAAGAATGTATTGACGCCCTATTAAAACGTGGGAACTGTACGATGCATCAGCAAGATATTAACTGAGAGTTATTAGGAAAGAATTAAATATTAAAATATTATAGAGATATGTGTGGTTAATATTATAACTTTAAAAGATTTGTACGATATATATCATATGTATTTTCAGATTGATATAACTGTTACGGATGCACTGAGAAGACAACATCAGTGTGCTACCATCCAACTTGATTTCCAACTTCCTATCCGGTTTAATCTACACTATGACAGGTAAGTATTTTTATTTCCTTCATACAGTTCCTAAATGTCCTTGAAATCTTCTTATTGCTCAATATTAAAAAAATGAGAGCTAAATTAATATTGTTTGTTTCAATCAAAGAGCTGTATGTAAGGAACAGACTTTTAAAAAATCATAATGATATCTCGTATAGTTCCTGAGAAAAATGTCCCTAAAGTTAGTAAAATTAACATGGGTGAGATAGCATAGAACCATCCAATTCCCCTTAAGCTCATCAATAAATCTTTTCAACATCAACAGCAGTTTTTCCTAAATTTTAAGGTTTCCCATAATTTACCCTGTTTCAAATACAAAAATGTCTAAGGTAGCACAACTATAAATATTAAAATTGAACAATAACAAGAAAGAAACTCAAGCAAAAATATTATTGCCCAATTCTGAAAACCTTTAATTGTATTATACTCTTCAGTTCTTAAGGATGCTTGAAAAAAGTTTTTTTTCTTCTTTTGTAGTGTGGCTGGCGAAAAGAGGCCAGTGATCATTCATAGAGCAATATTGGGTTCTGTGGAAAGGATGATCGCTATTTTGACTGAGAATTATGGTGGTAAATGGTATGTTTATCAAGTTTTTTTTTTTTAATTAATGATGTTCATCAACTTATTCTTTAAATGTTAACACATTTATACTGTACAGTGGAGAGCTTAGAAAACTGCTGTCTACAATATCTTAAAATCTATACGGATTTGTAGAAATTAAGTTGCAACATTTATTTATACAGTGGGTAACATTGTTAAGGCATTTTCAAAAACTTGAACTGACGGTAAGGAGCAGTTAGTCATTTTAAATTAAATGCAAATTTATATAAAATTGTTTTTTATGTACATATTTTATTTGGAAATTACTTCAACTAATCGTTAATTACGCGTTTTTTAAAACAAATTTGTATTGCTTTTTTTTAAACCTAAATCGTCTTTATGCTGAATTCTGAAAATTGGTTAATCTCCTAAGCTTTTGTCTATTTGTTCCTTCTATTTTTTTTATTTTTAGAACTGTGCCTATTAACTATGAGATATTTGATTGTTTATAGTATAGTTATGCTTTTAATTATTGTAAAAGTTAAAGCAGTTACTTCTTATAAGCACTTATATGTTGGAACATATTACATGTGCATTCATAACTCTAAGTTTTAAAATGTGTTAACAAATATTTTCGCAGGCCATTTTGGTTATCGCCTCGTCAATCAATAGTTGTCCCTGTTGGTCCCATGTTTGAAGATTATGCTCAAAAGGTATTTTTTTAGATATATTTATTTGTGTGTGTGCAAAATAAGTGTTTTGATACTCGTTTACAGCTATTTCTTAATTGAGTGTGTGTCTAAATATTTTGTAACACTGGGCAGCCCAGCTGGGGAGGCACTTGCATAGCATGCGAAAGGTTCCAGGTTCAGGTCCAAGTATGGCCAAAATAACTGCCAACCTATAAACGGCCCGTGCAGCCAAAATTGTCTGACAAATAATACCCTCTGTAAAAGAGTGTACGTTAAATATCTTTCAAAAGTCCTAATGCTATGTACGATGTTGCCCTTAACGGTTGCGTTGGGTGTCGGTTCGTCACTTGACTGTGGTTCTAAAATATGATGCCCATCGCAAATAGCCCTCGTGTAGCTTTAATGCAAAGGTAATTCAAACCTAACCTTTTATAATAAACTCAACTGGTTTGATAAGCACTGATATTTACAGATTTCCAACTAAAATTTGTTAGAAAACTAATAAGCAAAACTTTTATTTACCTAGTAATTTTATAACATTACATTATTTGAATTGCCTTCTTAGTTACTTAATTAAAGTATCTCTTAATGATTGATTTGGATTTTCTTTTAAAATGTACTTAATATTTATAGGTTAGCAGTGAAATTAGCAAAGCTGGTTTCATCTGCGATATGGATGTTGATCAAGGAGACACGATGAATAAGAAGATTCGTAATGCTCAAATCCAACAGTACAATTTTATATTTGGTAAGTACCTGTTGCACAATGCTTTTTTTTTTTAGTAAATGCTGCGATTTTTATTTAAAAAGAAATATTATGTTGTGTTATCCATACTAAATTCCACCAAATTAAAAACCAGTTTTGAAAAACTTTTGAATCGCCATGAGAGTTCTAACCTTGTTAGCTTTCAGCCTTAGTAGTTTAACTTGAAACTTAATTTCAGAAACTCTAATTTGGAGATTTAAAACAATCTAAGGCCAGAGCTGCCAATTGTGGCTCTTGTGTAAGGTTATAGTTCATCAACCTCTGGATTTTACTTTGTAATAGCCATTTCTGGAGGACTTCGTACGGTAAAAGAAAGTTGAATGTTCCCTAGCCTTTGCAAAATCCAGAAATTAATACATATAACATGGACATTTATAAAGCAGTTCAAAATCCAATACTACATGTTAAATCTGGGGAGCTGGCAGGTCTGCAAGACCTTTAGAGAACCGAAAAAGCCTTCTGGTTATTTACAGTGAACTGTATTCTTATGCACTATTTTGTATAAAAAGTTTAGTTTTAAAATGTTAGTTATTTTAGTGAATGTAACTAAGCTGGATTCTTAATTTTTCTTAAGAGCTTAAATTTAACTATTTTGTAGCAAGCCCTTTTTGACAATAATTCCTGATTTAATATGAATTGTCTCATCTCTTTATCAAGTTTTCTAATCTTTAGTTTCCTAGAAGAACTCATTCTGTTTTATGCTTTTATATTTTAATTTTGTTTGATATTTTTTGGGGAGAGTTGTTAGATCATGTCAGGATCATCAATTTACTAATTCAAGTGTTACTTAAAGGAAATCCTACTTGGCGACATCCGAAAAGTGCCAAGCTGGAGTAAGACAGTGCCAAACATGTATGACAATGGCAAATGACTATAGGCTAAATCCATTCGTGACAGGCATGACATAAGAAAACTTTCTTGGCTCTTAAAAAGTACAAATTGTTAATTGACTGTTAAAAAATTGCCATGGGGTGATGCAAATAAAGGTCTTGATTATAAAAAAAACACTGAAATTTTTATTCAAGAGAAAATACTTAAAATTAATTGGGTTAAAACATGCCGTGATGGACATGACACAATTGAGACACAGATTTTGAGTGACCTTATATTATTACCATTTGCTCTTAACTGGTATGCATTTCAAGTCTAGAATTTTTTTGGAATCAATATAAGATTCTGATGTGCCAACCAGAAAGAAACAAATTAAGAAATTTATAAATAGTGAAATATTTATGATGTGACGGACATGACAAAGTTTGTTGTTCTATATTTCACTCAAATTTTAAATTTAATTTTTAAGTTTTTTTGCGAACTGTTTATTTTGAGGTATAAAAAGAGAAAATAAAAGTGTCAAGAATTTTTGCCAAGCAGATTTTGTTTAAAATAAAGAAGTTGAAATTTAAATGGCAGTTGTCCATGGCACATTTCCGTGGAATCAACCTGCAAGATATGGTTGTATCAAAGTATGGGGTCACCAAGATACCTCAGTCATTGACAACCAAAATAGTGTAGGATCTACTACTACTCAACCACTAAAATGGGTGCATTTGTAAAAAGAAATGTTTTGGTCTTTGCCAATAATGCAGTCTTTAAAAACACTAAATGATGAATTTCTATAAAAAAAAAAATCAATAAGGAAATCTGTAATGAGTTGCTACCAACACATTAATTGTGTTGTACAACTCAACAATACCTCAAATAGATATTTCTATTATCTCTGTATGTATTTTAAAATACTATTTTTCGTTTAGTTGTTGGTGAGAGGGAGAAGACATCGAATACTGTGAATGTTCGCACCAGGGACAATGTAGTGCATGGAGAGTTCAGCATTGCTGATGTCATCAGCAAATTTAATCTGCTGAAAGTGCAGCGACTTTCAGATGCTGAAAATTCCTTCAAAGCAGTCTCCGAAGCTAGCTAATTAATTTATTTACCTCTATCAATCTAATGTGCTTCAACTGTACTGTAAGTTTATTTTTAAAAAAATGGACTAACCTAATTGCCCTTGCATCTCTCAAGCATCAATACTTTTAAAAATTAAACACTATAAGCAAAAAATAGGCAGTTGGTGCTTATTATTTATTAAATAAAAAATAAGTCAAAATTTCTTTAATATTGTTGAAACATCACAGCATTATTAAATGTCATGCAAATTTTACAACTCTGTAGTCTTGGAGACAATCTGTTATACAAATAAAAGTACTTGTTTTTTTTTAAAAATATTTGAGCATTTATTTCTGCCTGCCAAATTAGTGTTTCGAGTTTATGACTAATTGCAATTTTAAATATTCCAATTTTCTATATTAAGCTTAATACCTTTTAATTATGCAAAATTTAAATACTACATTATGAAAACATGAATGTAGGCAAGGAATCCTTCTAAATGTAGACTTAATAGTTTTATTTTTTTGATATTCATTTCTATTCTATGTATTATTAAAAACCACTCAAAACAGTATGATGAAATCCCTTATCATTTGTTAACGCTTATAATTAGTTTCATCTTAAACTAAGTATTTTTTAGATAATAATAAATTTGTGCTTATATAATTTCTAATCGGATTATAAAAATGATACTTTTTGGATACAAATTGTATAAATAACAGTGTTTATCAGGTAAAAGACTTGTTTTACTTTGTGTTTGAAGTATGGTTGAATAAATAACTTATAAATATGGGTATGATTTATTGAAATTGTAGTTCCATGTTTTTCAACATTCAATTAAATTCAATTTAATGTATAAACGTTTGTATTTAAGTGAAAATTAATATATTTTACAAGCACACAAAGTTATATGAAACTTTAAAAAAGTCTACACTTTTGGCCACCACTGTAAATCCTTACTACATTTGAAGGTAATTTTATGGGAACATTATTCATCCTGCACATTTTACATTTGACTAGAAAGCAAAACTACATATATATGGTGGGTTAAAAGATGGCTTATGTTTTCAACTTATGATTTTTTTAATGAATTTTCATACTTGTATGTAGTGTATGCCGAGAATCGCAATGTGTCCCAACGTATAGTTAATTGGGTCTCGCACAGGGTTTAGTGACATATTTTTAAAAATTGACTTCAAATTGATAAGCAGTTTTTCCCCCTTTTTGTTGTCCCCTTAACGTATTGTAACCTTAAAACAGGTGATGTATCATATAAACGTTGAACTGTAGTTAGATTTCTCTTAGTATGTAGCCGAAATTTAGTTTTTACTACTTGGATCTTATACATTTTTTCCCGATTAAAAAATTTTCAATATATCCCTCATATACTAAAACAATGGGCTGTTATTGTAAATATTCAATAGATCTTAAGTTAAAACATGACGCTATTCTAGTTGAAAACTTAGTATAAATAATTGAAATTATCTTTATACTATTGACTTTCTGAACATTAGATATGATTCTTTATGTATTGTATGCTTCCCTGTGATAAATATTTCTAAATTTTTATTGGTAATTCTTTATTTTATTTATATATTTTTTTCCACTAAGATTTTGAGAGATCCTCTCTTCAAAAGTAAATCCGATTTTATAAATTTATGCTGAAGAAACAACCACACTTTTCTAAGATGTTTGAAAGGTCTCCTTAGAGTCGTATAGGGCATTTCTCTCAGTCAATGAGCAATGTATTTCATTTCAAACATAAATGGTTGCATGATAGCTTTGATAGTAAAACAATAAAATTCATACAATTTTTTTTTATTTAAGGATTTAAATCATAAAATCTCTAGAAGCATAATAATAAAACCTAAATTCCTTTAATAAGCTCATGATCATTAAACTTCCTCTTTAATTTATCTCATGATTTTGCCAATGGACGATACATTTCATTTTAAACCTCAATTGTTGTATATAATAGCTTAAATAACAAAACAATCAAAATCATAATATTGTAACTTTATTGAATGACTTAAAGCACACAAAACTTCTTAAAAAAACATAGTAACTTAAACTCCATTTTGCATCATCAGTAATCACAAGTCTTCACATTAATCTCGCCAAACACATTCAGCTCATACATACAAGCCAGAACAACAAAAATCCCGTAAACCCCGAAGAAAACCAATCCAACTGTTCTATTCAGCTTCCACCCAGAGAGGCCAAAGACTGCTACAAACACCACCAGGGTTAATAAGAGCGTTGCTGTCGTATAAGTGAGGGCAGAGCTGAAGACCAGTAGGTATTTCCTCTTGGACAAGAGAGTTTTGAGCAGCCAAGGGGCTCCGAGGCAGAAAGATATGTCGAAGGTGTTGCTGCCAACTAGGTTGCTGATGGCCATGTTGCCGAAACCTGGAATAAAAAATAGTTTAAAATATAGTCTACAGTTGCTAATCCGAAGATCTCTGTTTATACATTATCTTTGTAATCCAATCGGAGGATAAAAATACGATATAGTGTCCTTTGTTTTACTCATGAAGAAGGCTGCTTATCACTGCCATGCACGCTGTACTCTTTGTGCTGCACTGCAACATCGTTATTATTATATCAACCCATATTTGACTATCTTAAATTTTTTGCAGCTATCTAGTTCTTTGGATTAGCCGGTATGGGCTGTAGTAATATTTGCTTCTGATTCTGAATAAAATAGAATTAGTAATTTTGGAAATCTGTTATCTATAATAATAAAAATGAAGTTTTGTGTGTGTGTATGTGTGTATGTATGTCTCTCCGAAACTCACAAACTAGACATTTGTTTGACTCGAAACTTGGCACAAATGCGTAGTTCATACTTGAGTAACAAAATAAGAACTTTCAGAGCTCAGAATGTTCTATTTTTAGAGAAAATTCGAATTTTCTGGAAAAACTACACCACTTTGCCTCAAATCCGATCATTTTTTTTACTTTCTTGATGCCATCTGCTGAAAGAATTAAATAAAACTTTCAACGAAAATAAATATAATTGAAAATGTTTATTTTATTATGTTGCCATAACTTTCAGAAACTAAATTCATTATTTGAAATTAATTGATATGCTTCAAGTGACGTATTTCCGACAAGCCTTCATTCGTGGATTAATTATGGGTTTAGTTAATGATTTCTTCAATGATGGTTCTGTTGATTACAAATATGCATATTCCGGCAATAAATGTGTAGTTAACCTATAAGTTCTAGAGCTGCACATTAGGTCTTTATTTTCTCGCCAAATACGTTTCCAATCCCGCCAAATTATAATTAAAACTCGCCAAATGGGCAAATGGTTTGTCAAGCTATTACTGAACAATGATGGTTAATAAAGGCAATCGCATTAGAGCTGCATATAAGGGTTTTATGTCTTTACTTTTTCGCCAAATAAGTTGCCAATCTCGCCAAATTATTAATTAAAAGTCGCCAAATTGGCAAAATGTTTGTTAGGCTATTACTGAACTATGATGGTTAATAAAGGCCATCGCACTAGACCTGCATATAACGATATTATGTCTTTATTTTTTTCGCCAATACGTTGCCAATCTCGCCAAGTGGGTAAAATGTTCGTTAATCTATTACTGAACTGTGATGGTTAATTCAGGCCATCGCACTACAGCTGCATATCAGGGTTTATTTTTTATTTTTTCGCCAAATATGATGCCAATCTCGCCAAATTACTTTTTAAAAAACCGCCACATGGGCAAAATGTTTTTAAAAAATAATTTATAAGCTGGTTGGTTGTGCTAAGATCATTGTGTTAGAGCTGTGTAATGGGTGTGTTTGTAGCTATATCTATTTTCTCGCCAAATTATTTCCCAAAAGAGTTAAAAAGTTTTATGTATTTATGAGGGAATTGTGATGACATTTATGAGTGCATTTTACACAGTATTTTTGATTTTGGAATTAAAAGCAATGAAACGGGAATTCATACTTGATAACGAGCAGGAAGAATAACTTAAGTTTATGATCTTATAACAGGTTATATATATGATACACATACTTGGATCGATTTGATATTTTTTTTTAATCCGTGCGAAGTACGGGTATAAATTTGCTAGTGTTCAAATAAAATCCCCTTGTCACTTATTACTTACTTAAAATTAAGTTAAAAGCTTTTTACTAAAGAATTACCATTTTTCGCCACGATGATGCTGGATATCAGTTCAGGAACACTGGTCCCAGCAGCCAATATCGTCAGACCAGAGACAGAATCGGGAATGGATAATGTGTAGCCTAGAATAGAAAGCTGAACTTTGAAGCATATTAAAAAAATATATCCACATATATGAAGATATTAAAATAGCCTTCTTTCCTGTAACTTAAGCCAATCTTTTACTAGTAGGGCCATACGACAGATGGACAGAGTATAAAGATAGGTATCTGACATGTATCAGTTCTCCTGCCATGTATGAAGGGTTGGCCTCTGTTGTATGTACTAGTACCTTTCAAATTAAAAATATTGTGAAAACCTAACGGATAGAACTAAAATTGAATTTGGGTTGAGCGACAGAAATGACATCAGCCAACATACTCATACAGTTATTAAAATTAAATAAGAGAAAAATTTTATATTTTAGGGGAAACTGAATTAAAAATTTCTTTTCTGCTTATTTTATTACATACAGTAAACTTAATACCTATAACAGTGACCATCCACACAGCCATGTACGACAGCACTCCTATCCATATAACAGACATGGTAAAGGTGACTGGATAGAACTTCTGCAGTCTTTCCTGGCTGCTGTCTGGTACGGTGACGTAGAACAGCAGTCTTGCTGGGAACATTACCCCCCACCAAACCAGCTTCCAGCATGAGTCTGTGTCGGGTGGTTTACAGAGGGAGCTGGTGCCTTGGCCACTTGTCAGCATTTCCTCTGGATTGGAAAATTAGATTAATTACTTTCAATTAGGGTAGACTAACCAGTGAATGCCACCTCTATCGCAACTAAGATCAGAGTTTTTAACACTAATGTGAAGTCTGTCCTTCTCTATGGATCTGAAACATGGCACTGCTATAAAACTAACGTGAGAAAGCTTCAGGTTTTCATTAGTGAAAGCATTCCGATTGACATAAATTTCATTAAAATGGTATATCACTAAAACGGTATAGTGTTACACACAAGTATCACACTAATGAATGTGTCATATGGGCGCAATAGGTTAGTATGGACACTTATCCATGTATGGTGCCCAGAAAGAAATAACACCCTTTTATTTTTGGTCAAACCACATGGGCACATCTGGGGCTTACAAAACTCCCCGGCGCAACAGCCCATTACTGGGCCAAGGCCTGCCGTGCCCATTTCAGCTTTCGTGACCTAGGGCTCTGGGGTGCTAGGCATATATCCCGGTAAGGTGGTCAGCCTTACGCGGAACCCCCAGTGTTTAGTTCCCAAGCTTGCTTGGTACCCATTTTATCGACACACTCAAGGGATGAAAGGATGGGTCAACCTCGCCCAATCCGGGATTCGATCCCCGTACCTGCGGCGTGGCAATGCAAAGCACTACCACTAAGCCACTGGGCCTCCTGGGGCTTACAAGACAAGGATAAATGAGGTGACAAGGATTGTAACATAGATGTTTTCAGAACTACCTACTCTCCATAATTGGCAAAATAAAATTTGAACTGCTTTCTGACGCTGTTCCTTTCTAACCTATGGGGTATCCTAAGTAAGTCCATTTTCAATTATATCTAACATCTATATTATCTAGATAAATTATTCAAAATAATTAAATAGTTACACTTTTTGGAGCAGAATGAGTTCAAATTAACAATTATGCATAACTACATTTAAATTATGGTTACAGTATCCCAAATAACAACTAATACTTATTCTTAATTACTTCTTTCAATAATAAGGGCTTTATATATAAGTAGTCCATACTAATCTTTAAGGTTTACTCCCACTGCTGCCAATTCCTGTGTAATAAAAAGGTTTTTCTCCCAACAAGCTATATACACATTATTTTGTGTGACCAATACTAACCGATTGTAGTTGTTTGCATCGGTTCCTTTCCCAAGACAGAATTTGCTCTACTGGCCGTGAACTCTACACTGAAACTGTCCCGCTCTAACCTCTTGATGTGTCGTTGACATTCTGAGATTTCAGGCACAAATATCTTCTGACTTATAAGCGAAGACGCTTCTTCGTTGTCATGACAGCAACAGCAGATGCACTTGCCGCTCTTGATGCGATTTGCCTATAGAAAAACGCAAATAGTTTCGTAAAATTACAAATTTAGTTTGTTTAAATCAGTGATCTGACAACATTTTTAAGACAAAGATCTTTTGACTTTTGTTAAACCAACTCATGAACCAACTTATGAAATCATCATTCAATATATTTTATTTAATAATCACTGAAATATATTCAATTATCATATATTAAATACATTATATTTCATAAATCATATTTTAGTTAAGTCGTTTTTGTTTGAAAAAACTGTTTAAAAATTTTTTAACAGAGAATATTTGCATAAATTTTATGGCTAGACATTTGAATAACAAATTAAAATGTATTGGCCAACCCTTGCAGCGAAACGGTTAGGGAGCTAGCCTTTGGAGCTTCTGGGTTCGGGATCGAATCCCGGTAAGACATGGGTATTTGTGTTTGTCAATAAATATTGTTATTTGTTTATGTTTTTGCGTCGTCCTTTCTTTTTTTTTTTGTCTCTTGTGACTGTGTCACTTCTGGCGAGTGGGGTAACGGGCTATAAAGCCTATGCTCCTCCCTTCTAGAAGGCACATTCATTGTAATTTGTCAAACTGTACTGCGAAATGCAGTATGTCTGGTCACCCTAAAAAAGACCAAACCGAATAGAGTATCTTTCCTCGAAAACAAGTACTTACATGACGATATTGTATGGACTGGGACTACATCTTTGGAAACACTCTTTTAAGCGATGTAAATAGTTATTTAAAAAAGCAAAGCTTTGTTTGAGAAGAAGTAATGATTTTCCCGTTTCACTAGTAGTGTTTAGTATGGTTAAGACCTGTCCAATCAAGTTCATTCATGGTGCCTATATATTTGCCCATAGAAAAACGTAGAGAGTTTCGTAAAATTAGAAATTAAGTTTGTTTAAATCAGTGATCTGACAACATTTACAGGACATTTATTGTAAGCACTCTTTGAAGCGGTGTAATTGGTTATTCCATAAGCAAAGCTGCGTTTAAAGTAATAATTTCCCCTCTTCACTCGAGTAGCGTTTAGTATGGTTAAGACCTGTCCAATCAAATTCAGCCATGATGCCATCACATAACAAAGCGAAGTAATTTCCTGAAGGCCTGGTACTCAATTTATTTTGACACACGGAAGAACTAGGTACATATTGCAGCAGATGTTCAGAAATGCCATGTGTTTTGATGCAAAGCCAGCTCGGTCCTTACTTTATTAACCCAATAGAAGCATAGCATGACAGGTTGAGTGAACCAAATAGCCCTTGTGTGCAACTTAAGGGGGAATGGGCGTGCAGGACCGGGGGTCTCCAAACTCAAGTGCCTCAATGTTAATCCAATGGGAAAAAATTATTTTCTTTGCCACATTTCTCCGGCTGTATTGAATATTTTTACAAGCAGATTTTGTGATAAATGTAGCTGACTTACAGGTCCCGACAATCCCACTTTTTGAAATTAGTAAGAATATTTTTTTTAATATTCAATAAATTATTTTACACAAAATATTCGAAGCAATTTCAAAAAGTGGGAGGATAGAGACCTGTAAGTCAGCTACATTTATCACATAAAAAAATCCGCTTGTAAAAAATATTCAATACAGCCGGAGAAATGTGGCAAAGGAAATAGTTTTTTCCCCATTGGATTAACATTGAGGCACTTGAGTTTGGAGACCCCCGGTCCTGCGCGCCCATTCCCCCTTAACTCTGTAAAAACTGTTTTGCTACTATAGCACTCTCGTGGGGGTAAAGCAAACATTGAGAATGAGTCAATAAAATCTTAACTTACCAGCCTTCTGGAACAAACTTCTATGCGACTGTTAAAATAAATAATGAATATATACAGGAAGAATATCAACAGTAAAATGAGCGACTCCCACCTGCAAATAATAAATGCTGCATTTTATTCTATATGGTATTTGAATAAAAGGTTACATTTAGTTACAGTAAGTCTAAATTATCTCTTCTGCTAATTTTTCTTCAAGTTTTAATAAAATTTGTACCACACATGACTTACACTACAGAAAGGGTCATTATGCATGGAATTATAGCAATTATGCATTATAGGTTTAGCAATTATGCATTATAGGTTTAGCAATTATGCATTATAGGCATGCAATTATAGGTTTTTCAAACATTAATCTAAACATTTATGGGAAGGCTAAAACAATTAAAGAACCTACTGAGATATCCTCCGTGGGGATGAAGGAAATAGCCATTATATAATCATTATTTAAATACAATTATTGCTTACCAGGTGACTATGTTATCCGAAATTATCCAGATGAGAGTAAGTACAGTGAACCCATATGCCGTGCAGTCTCTTGCTATGGGATACCAGTCAATGTCCAATACCTGTACATAAATGAAGGAAAACAGGCAGTTATAACATATGTATTCAGTAAGGTTCAGTTAAGAATTTGAATTCAAGTGTTTGGATATTTTGCTCAGCAATAACTAGGAAGTTTGAAGCACCACATGACTTTGAATTACATCTCAAAACATATTAAGCTAGAATTTTGAATACACAATAAGGAAATTTTAAAAACTTTAACCCTTTCAGTCACAATGACAATTTGACATCATCATTTCAGAAACAAATTTCTGATCGTCTATAGCCATTTATGGTATCAAAAATCACATTATTCGATTCTTCAAACTTTTTTCTATTGGGAAATATTTTTTATTAATCTCAGTAGATGTCATCCATATTACTTTTTTAAAAAATTATGATCAGAAACATGATGATGCCAAATGGAATCACTGGGACTGAAAGGGTTAAAGCCTAAAACAGTTCTATGGCAGTTACTCCTACTATTTGCACACACCCGATTTTCTCAAAAACCTTACTGAGACTTTTGACAGGTGTAAGGTACTCATGCACCAAATTTGTCCTGCCGATAGTCTGTCAGGTTAGGTTAGGTTTTGAATAATCGTCGCACTAGAGCTACACGAGGGCTATTGGCGACGGGCGTCGTATTTTAGAACCACAGTCAGGTGACGAGCCAACACCTGAATAGGCACCCAACGCAACCGTTAAGGGCGACATCGTACGCAACGTTAGATAGTCTGTCAGGTGGCCTAAAGTTCAAAAGGTACTTTTTTGGAATCGGCACCCTCCAAATTGTGTAAAAAACACAAAAACTCCAGTTCAGATTTTCAATCCCATCATTTCATTACCTTATATTTCATATTAGGCAATTGAAAAAAAAAGACCTTAGGATTCACAAATAGAAATTATTAATTGTTTTATTTCGTAGGCATATAAGAATTGAAAAAAAGTAGATAAATATATGGCTTAATTATAAAGTCTTCGAGTAAAAGTTATTGGAAATAACATATCAGAAAAATTGAGAATTCTCTCAAAACTAAATAACTCTGATATAGGGTCCAGTGTTAATTTGTTATGCTACAAAGCAGCGTAAAATGCTAATTATACAAACACAAATAACTTTCCCGCCGCAAGTGCTCTGTTTATGTTGCATTGTTTACCGACAACTTTGGAGATAACGTGGATTAAATAACTGTGGCACATGACGATTATTGACCGTTTATCTAGAAAGGCAAACAAGTCTTTCTTCCTGACCAAAACATTGATGAAGTTTAGTACTGTTATCTAACTGTGGGGGGGGGGGGGGGGGTACTACTTTGTGTGTCATCAATATTTGCTTACTATTGCACATGTTGATGCTCTTATTCACGACTGGACTTAAATGTCATTGATATGTCTAACTTTTTAGGGTAAAGTGACATTTCTTCCACTTTAACTCAACGGAAAAAGACATTGTTACTATTTTATTTATATTATTAATAAGTACCCTTACCATTAAAAGTTTTATTTCATTGTATCATTAATGTTATGAAACAATTGCAATCATTATTGATGTTAAAATAGTTTATTTTTATGCTCTGTATTACCATTATTGAGTTAAAATAGCTTTATTTTAGCTCGTATCACCATCATAGCCATTTCTAACTCAGGTGTTCAGTACAGGGACGAAGCGAAAACCTAGAACGAGCGAAAACCCTTTTCCAGGTTCCAGCAAACTTGCTCCTCAAACGTCATCAAAACTAATGACATCATCATAATATTTCATATACGTCATCATAATTTCCATAAATATTACATTTGTCATCATTATCTTTAACATCATTATCATCTTGACATTTAGAATCATAATTTAATATAATTATTATAATCATTTAATATATTTATTATCAGCATTTAATATAATTATTATAATAATCATTTAATGCATTTATTATTTCATCATCCAATATAATTTTGAACATCATAATCTAATATCATTATTGTTAATAATAGTAAGATAGTATTTACGTCTGTCCAGAGCACTACACCGACAAGTCCGGTCACTCCCACGACATTGAAGACAGCCGAACCGATGATGGTGCCCACTCCAATGTCGTCTTCGGGCCACAAAAGACCCTACAAAACAACAAGAGAAAGACATTTTATTCAATTTTATCATTTCAATTTTTTAATACATTTGAATGGAAAAGAAAACCACAATATACACCAAAACCGACCTTAAGTTTGCAGTATACAAATGTTCTACGAGAAAAAGGGTAAATAGTTCTCATTCTTGAGTGCGAGAATCGAATACAAAAAGGTATTTCCCATTCAATAAACAATTTTATTTGTTATTTCAAGACATAAAATTATTATTTTTATTAGTTTAGCTTCAGTTAAAATGTTATTTTAACTATTTTTCCTTCGAATTTGACGTAACAGGGCGCACGAATATCAGGGTCGAAGGAGCAGCCAAAAGGAACAGGCGAAATTTCGGCGCCAGCAGCGTTGTTTACGAAGATTCCTCCGCCTAGTACATTTCTCTGCTGCAAACTTAAGCTCAGTTTTGGTGTAGAGGGCATCAAAATTAAGAAAACAAATACAAAATCTACTTAAAATATCATGATCAACATTCGTCCAAAATTTAACTATTTCTTATATATTATTAAAAAAACACGTCATAAATAAGTATGTATCTATAGTTAAACTCATAGTTCCCTTGCACAGAAGTTACGACCATGGGCGGAGCTATAAAACGCGAGGAACAACCAGACCAAGACAAAATAAAACGGCTGACATTTTCTCTTCATCTGATTGCTCCGCGCGTTTCATAGCTCCGCCCATGGTCGTGGCTCCTGTGCAAATATATATATATATATAGATATATTATATATATATATATATATATATATATATATATTATATAATATATATATATATATAATATATATATATATATATATATATATTTATATATTGTATATATATATATATATATATATATATATATATTATATATTGAAAAATTCAATTATAGTTTGCAAATTTCACTAATTAACCTTGGTCAACAAATTGAGTTGTGAAAAAACTGGAGAACTACTTGAATTAATAATACCAAATACATTGTAATTAAACCTTTTTTTCTACAAAACGAATATGAAATCGCATCGTTGCCATTCGAAATCAGAAAAGGTATCTGTACTCACTCGTCAAAAGAAGGTACAGAAGAAACTGCTCTCTATTTTCGTAGTCTTAAAGAAATAAAACATCTACATTAGTATGAAACTTTGGAGCATTCGCAAAACGTGATTATGATGAAACGACAAGTAATTGCCACTACATTTAGAGGAAAAAATGTTTGAGTACAATGTATTTGTTGCTGAAACATGAACTGTCTATAGTTAAACTCATAGTTTCATTTCACAGAAGCCACTACCATGGACGGAGCTATAAAATGCGCGGAACAATCAGATGAAGACAAAATAAAGCGGATGAAATTTTCCTCTTCGTCTGATTGCTCCGCGCGTTTTATAGCTGTGGCCATGGTCGTGGCTTCTGTGCAAAGAGACTATGAGTTTAACTATAGTTTAGACAAGTAAAGAGATTTCAAGATTATTTTCGGAATAGCCATGTACCAACCAAGGATTGAGGAAAACAACTCTGGAGCTGATGTGCCTATAGCCATGAAGGTGGCGCCTGCAATGTCTGGAGGCAGCTTCAGTCCTGCAATAGAAAAAAACATTACAATGACAGTTAAAAACCACTTATACCTATTTTAAAAATATACCTGCTACGGTTGATGGCATTCACGAATAAAAAAACTTATACAATAGACTTCTTTATCTCTCTTGTAAACAATAAATGACATCACCAACCATATAAATTTAGTTAAATATTATAGATCACAGCAATAAAATAGTTATTAGAAAAGTAAAGTAGATGGCAGCACCACAATAGTTACTTTAAAAAATTATAGATGGCAGCACCACAAAATAGTTACCTTAAGGAATTATAGATGGCAGCACGACATTAAGATAGTTACTATAAAATATTACAGGAAGGCTGCACTACAATAAAATAGCTACTGTTCGAAGCTAAAGATAGCAGCGTAAAAAAATTTTGCTTGAAGATCGTTATAGTGAGCAGAACTTCTTTGAATATATGATTCAAAATTCTGTAAAAAAATATATGTTTCTTTCAAAACTCCCATTTAAAATCAATGGTGCTACAATCTATCGCAATCATACAACACTTACTGTCAGATGTGATTTCTAGAATGGAAGAGTGGGCACAAAATGTCAGTAATAGTAGCCAACCTCAAATCAAATTGCACTAGCAAGATGTCATATATAAGAAGGTATCATCACGATAAAATAGCTACTGTAAAAAAAATCTGTAGATGGCAGCATCACAACATAATTTTTACCATTAAGAACTATAGATGACAGCACATACAAATTTTGCATTGAATGGAAAATAAAATTTCTCATTAATATACTTTGATTCATATATCTGTCCAAAAATCTGTTTCTCTCAAAATTTCTTTCAAAATCGATGGTGCTGCCATCTATCAGACTAATACAACACTTACTGTCAGATATAATTTCCCCAGGGAAGGCACGAAATATCCATGGCAAACGACCCCAATCATGGCGCAGACGTATGCGGCTATGAGAATATGCACCAGGACACCACCCATGCGTCTCTGTTCCTGGGTGAAAAAGTCCTTGGGGAAAGAGTGGATCCCTGAGGGGATGCATTTTATGAGGGTGTCGTTGGTTTCGTTCACCGCTAACAGATGGCGCCCTGAAAAGAATTTCAAAAATGACTTTGAAGATATATGAGGGTTTGCTTATAATTTTAAACGTAGCTTCTACATTACTATGATTGAATTAGCGATAATTATTAGTTTATGTTATGCTAAATGCTGTTTATTATCTGAAATAATGCAACTGTTGAAATCTTCCAAGATTCCACTTTCCCAAGATCCATTTACAACGACTTTGTTAAAACCATTAACACATTTTCGGAATAAAAAAAAATTTCTAAGTTTTTTATAAATTCGTTTTACTTATTTTGCCCTACATTAACTGTTCAAAACTATAGTCTCCAATATCTTCAGATAAACAATTCTTGCATGCAAATAAACAAATTTTTTGGCAAGGATTTTTTTTTCTAATCGCTGTTAATTGGTTATGAGTTTTCAAACAGTTAATAAAAAAATGTAAAATAATAAATTAACAAACTTAATTTTTCTATCCATCTAGTCCCAGTAATTTAACCCAAAATTTTCGGTAACAAGTATAACAAAAATTAAGACAATGCATGTTACAAGTTTCAATATCTGTCTTCTTAAAGAATTTTTTAAGCATGAAATTTTACATAAAAATAGCACAGAATCAATAATAACCAGAAAACATTTTTTGTATTGCGAATGTAAAACAGGTAGAATAGTGATAAAATTTCAATTACTTCATTCCTTTAAATAGGTCAAAATATCTAGAAACTTTAAAAATAACGAAGCAAAATAATGTTTGTGTTTTTGATTTATTTCATTCCGATAAGTAAAGTGCTCCCAATCGAAATCGTCGTGTAAATCAGTTTTTTATCGCATACATTGAACCTGTGTATTACGTAATTTAGCATTGTTATCTATTAATACCTTTCAGAAATAGAAAATCAGTTAATGCTGTTTACCATTTGCTGTTTTCACAATTAACAATATAAAGTATTTTAATGATACAACAAGAATTAATAGTTTCGATATACTTTTAATCCTTCATATTAATTATTTAAAAAGAAATAAAATCAGTGAAATTATTCTTGGAAGTACATTTTTATTCACCCATTTAATTCTTTAAAACAATTTCAAGGAGAAAATTTAAAATTATTTTTAAAAGACGTTAGGTAGCTAATAATAAATTATTGGCTGCTTGTTTTTTAATCATTTACACATGATAATAAAAGGAAATTCCCGAATAAAACTTCATTAAGGGTATTAAGGGTTTAGAGGATACGGCCCCCAAAACATAATTTCTAGAAATAATAAGACTTGTAAATTAGAGTGTGAGTGTTTTTTATAATTTTTACTCAAAATAAAATATTTCTACAATAAAAACAAATATTTACAAGAAATTTTTGATTTTTTTTTAAGTCAAAATTTTAAACTTTTTTAAAACGCCACTCCTCTTTCAATTTTAAGAATAGCTCCACCAATCCTCCATTATTTGTTCAAGAACTGCGCTTTAAAAAAGTGAGCTACAGTTAAAAAGTAACATGTATTTAAACTGAAAATCTTTAAAAATCGCAAAAAATTACAAATTATTGAATTCAACACTTTTTAAATAACAATTATACCTAGTAGACCTTATTCCATGCACAATTTTGGGCACCATTTATTTAAGAACACAGGTTAAAAATTCCAAAATTCTCACTTAATTAGCAAAAAAGCCTTAGGAATTTATTAAACACAAGAATGGAAAAAACGCGAAACAGAAAAAAAAAACACAGATTGAAAGCCGACGAAATACGTATTCAAACTATAGGAATGACTCCAGAAAATATTTAATAACTTTTTTTCTGCAAAAGATATCATTATAAAACTTTCAGTAAATGTTCAAAAAAAATATATAACGTAAGCAATAAAAAGTAAAAACTGAAAAATCGATATTTTGACCTTTGACCAATTTTTTAGTACCGCGTCGTATCCCCTTAAAGTTTCTACACCAATTCTCGTAAAATATCTCTACTGAAAACAGAAAAGGCTATGTGAGCATTTATTCTTAACCACATAAAATGCTTTTTATTGTTTGGAACAGTACCAAAGCTAACATACACGCATAATAAAATATGTGTAACCGAAAAACTGCCCAAAATATCAAAGTTTAAATCAATAATTTTATTTATGTAGAACGTCACAATAGAGGTTTTTACATGGTAATTTTTTCAGGATAAGTAACGAGGCCGTCATATAATAGTATTCGAACTTTGATTTTATATTTAAATTCGCTTATAAGTGCTTTTTCTTGCAATGACATTTCTTTGTTTACTTTGGAATTAGATTAATAAAGCAATTTTAAAATATATTAAAATAACTAAAATATCATAATTCAATTGAATTTTAATAAGGCCATTATATTTTATAATTCGTTAAAATCTGGATTTTTCGGACATTAGGGGGTATGGGACACAAAATCTTCAAAAAAAAAGAAAAAAACAAATTATTATTATCTAAAAATATAACACAAATATTTTGAAATAATTTAAAACAAAATTTTTATTTATTTCTGCAGTGGAACGTGAGATATGTAGTTTCTTGTGTCATGACACCTGTGTTGGCCAACTGCGTTTATTAACATTCAGAGAGCGGTTTTTCTCCTTGATAGTGTTTTTGATGATTTTTTGACTTTAAATTGATATAACTCAAAATCTACTAACCATTGAGAGTTAAAAATTTCCACACATATTTTTCAAGCATATATATCTTTGATTTGTCCTCGGGATTTGTTTTTATTGCTTTTAAAATTTTTTATTTATATTTTCCCCTTGGCATACTATGAGTTTTATGTAGATTTCAAACTAAATATATGTTTTAAAATTATATTCAATTTAGTAAAAAAAAAACACGAATATTTATGAAATGAACTCAAAGGAAGAGTGTAAATCAGAAATAAAGCGTTTTCCATGATACAATTTCAAGTTATATCAAATTTTCACAAACATCAAAATTTCCAAGTTTTTGAATTTTTTAAATTTTATTATTTATTTTTTTAAAACAAATTTTTTTTTTTCAATTACAAATTATGTTACATACCTCCGCAAGAAAAATCAGTAAAATTCCTTTAAAATTAAAGATTTTAGAAAGTTGTGTACCGAACCCCCTTAAAGATATTTTTGTATTTAGATTTTTGAAATTCGATATTTTTGGAAATAAAAAAAATAGTAGACAAAATGTCAGATTTCATAGATGTATACTCACCTGTTCCATGGTAATCGAAAACGTCTTCTTTCCCGGAAAATCCTTCAGTAAAACCTAGAAAAACTGTCGAAATAATCACAAAACACGACGCGACATACAAAAGCGAAGGTAACGACTTCTTATAAGTCTTCTCCATTTGGTTCTTGACTGCAGCTATCCAAATACAATGCACGTGTTGCGCAGACGTAAGAAACACTTAAGAAATACGAATTACAACTTAGAGTTTAATCACTCTTACATAAAAAAAAACACTAGCATTCACTCAAGGCGAACTGCTATTGGTATAAATTGCCCCGGGCGG
Source organism: Hylyphantes graminicola (assembly GCA_023701765.1). Lineage (NCBI taxonomy): Eukaryota > Metazoa > Arthropoda > Arachnida > Araneae > Linyphiidae > Hylyphantes > Hylyphantes graminicola. The sequence goes on from CM043113.1 coordinate 6,912,623, forward strand.
TGTAAATGAATCGTTCACTAACTCCCCAAAACTACGGCTCGTCGTGGCTGTAAAGTGATATGCATGTGAATGATTCAAGTTGCGAGTCCGTGGTTGATAAATGTACGTTTTTGTTGTTGTTTTTGCGGCGTTTACATAGAGACGGGATGGATTTGAGGTAGCCTTTTCTGGTTGCTTATCTCTGCATACCTTTGTACCTGAGCTGGTTTGAGTAGTGGAGGTTAGATTAGATGGCGGTGTTTTTGGCGAGAAAATAAATGAAGTCGTTGAAATAAAACAAAAGCGCCTTAGATTTTAAGGTTAACAGGGCACAAAACGACCACTTAAAATATAAAATTTTCCTTTTAACTTTCAATCACTAAAATGAATATTTACGAAAAAACTTTTATGATGCACATTTGAATATAGGGCTGGAGTTTGCAAATTTGGTAGTTAATTTCAATATAGCTTATTAGTTATTGCCTCTTACTTATTTTTCAACTTTTTATCACTAAAAATTTTTTTATACGAGTTCCCTAATAATATCTTAACAAAACTATGCATCCAAGTTTTGATAACGATTGAACTTTAAAAAAAAAATACTTTTAAAAATTGTAGCAAAATTGTTTACGAAAAGGGTAAAATTTAAACTTTGAAATTTAAAAAAAACTGACGACAAAAATAAAAAGCTATAATGACTAGTTTTGTTCATTATATTTTTAGGATGATATAGAAATTTGCAGAAACTTTTAAAGTATAATATTAAAAGAGAAGTAGTATTTTTCACTATCCTAAAATTCAAAAAACGCGAACAGAGATACGAGCATTTAAAGTAATCGATCTAAGTGTTTTGTGGTAGGATACTTGGAGAGTGCGTCCATTCAAAAATTGATAACTCAAAAACTAATGCATAGAGTTTTAGCGTTTTTTTTTTGCAAAATGTTAAGAAATGTTAAAAAAATTATAATATAAAAATTGGATTTTTTATGATTTTCGGACCCCAAAAAAATGTCTATTCCTTTTTAGAATAGCGCCAATTAACGGTTTGTTGGGTATATAAATAAAGCGAACAATGTCTTCACTTGGCAACTAGATTTTTATATTGTTTTTCTCTCTCCAGCACCTTTATCTTATTTTTTCTCGGCCTCAATGGATTTGAATATATTTTTAACTGATCACTTCGTTAGGTAGATAAAAAAAATTAAGCAACATGAGAGAGAAAGTGTCATTCTGGAAAACTTTTTTAAAAAAATATTATGATGGCAAGGTCCATTCCACACGCAGAGTTTAAGGGGTCATAGGAGTCTTAAAAATATGCAAAGAAGGTACTACAAAGTATAGTCTGATCTTTCATGTAATTTTTTAACTACTCAATATATAAGTATAATTTTTTATATGTACTTCTATAAGATTTATTTAATATAAAACAAATTTTAAAATTTATGAAACTTTAGCCAAAACTAAAATAAATGATATTAAACCTAAAGCTATTTTAACACAATGGGATAGGCTTGCGCGGCAAATTTTGAGGTCAAAATTGAAAAAATGACCAAGAAAATGACTTTATACTGTACAAATATGTACAAACAAAGACTTATACCTAAATTCTCATCTCAATTTTAATTAGAAATTATTTCAAAATAAATTTAAAATCAAAATTTAAAATTTTTTATTAATTTTTTTAGAAAAAAAGTTCTTACAACAATTTCTAATTAAAATTGAACTGGAATTTAGGTATAAGTCCTAGTTTGTACATATTTGTACAATATAAAGTCATTTTCCTGGTCATTTTTTCAATTTTGACCCCAAAATTTGCCGCGCAAGCCTAATCCCAATGTGTTCAGATAGCTTTATGTTTAATATCATTTATTTTAGTTTTGGCAAAAGTTTCATAAATTTTAAAATTTGTTTTATAATAAATAAATCTGGTAGAATTACATATAAAAAATTACACTTTTTTATTGAGTAGTTCAAAAATTACATGAAAGATCAAACTATGCTTTGTAGTACCTTCTTTGCACATTTTTAAGACTCCTATGACCCCTTCAGGCAAATTTGGGTTAGGTTTAACCTCTTATATAAGACTCGAGCAAAATTCTACACGTACATTCGAAATGCAAACATACTTTTCATACAAATATATGCTAAAAATATGTTTTGCAAATATTTTTATAAAATTAGGTTTGTTAGTTACTTAGGGACACGCCTTAAACTCTAAAAATATACATTTTTTGTGCTATAAATGCAAAAAGAAAAAGGCCGTATCGCTTATTTGTAGTTAACAGTTTATTTTAACACTGTTTTTAATGCAAAATGCCCTTAAAATTAACTCCTAAAAGAACTAAAGCTTGAAATAAAGTTAAAATTTTTTTTTTGAGAACTCTACTATCGTATTGACCCTCGTTCAACTTCATTTTTTAACCTAGTAATTTGTAAACCTATGTTATTACCGGTAAAAAGGTACAAGAATGTAATAAACCCCCAACAATGAAAATACCAAACACTTTTTTAGCTTTAAAATAGATTGATATTTCAATAATGGAGCTAACAATGTTTTTTATGAAGTTTTATTGATTGTTCAAACGCATTCATTTCAACGCCATCTTGATAAAGTGTAGACGCTTTTTTTTAACATTAAAAAATAGATTAATTTTCCTTACTTTTAAATTGAAAAATCACACCTAGGTTGACTCTATTAAGGTAAACAAAATAAAGTTTTATGTTACCGCTATAAAATCAAATCATTTCCATACCTGAATTACTGAAATAATTATATACTAATTTCCTAATCGAATTATTGACTAGTTATTATCAAATTGAACTATGTTATAGTTCCTTACTTAATTGACTAGTTATTATCAAAGATAGTATGGGGGAATGTTACCTGCCTCGATTTCAAATTTCAATCATCACATAGTTTTCATCACATATTTCAAAAAGTTTAAATTAAAATTTTAATCAAATTTAAAACTTTTATTACAGCAAAGTTCGGCTCACTCTTCAATGGATAGCGACTTTAGGAATGAGGTAAGTAAGTCCAAACTATTCCTACTAAAATTAGCTTTTAAAACTACTGTTAGTCATTTGAATTCGGGGTAAAACTAAATAAGCGTGGCCGGATATTTAACGCCTAATCTGGGAACCACGACTTATTGGTATTATGACTGCCTTTGGCGAAATTCAAAAATAAGTTTGTCATGTATAAAATGCACAAATTATCAAAATTTTAATAAACTAAATGAAATAACTTGTTGTTAGAATAGTCAATGTAAATTCAGAATATGCTTCCGAGATTTCTATAATTGCCATAAGCTTTACTGGTTTAGTTAAAACAAAATCCATAGATTAAAGTCACAGACTGAATAATTTTTTTCTGATCGTCCATAGAAATTTATCATATCAAAAAGCACATCATTCGATTCTTCAAACTTTTTTCTGTTAGAAAATATTTTTTATCAATCCCAATTGAAGTCAGCCCTATTACTTTTTTTAAAATTATGATCAGAAGCATGATGATGCCAAATGGCATCACTGGGACTGAAAGTGTTAAAAATCACGTTAATTTTTAACGCCTTAAAATTTGGGGAATGTATCGTGTCTTCTCGCCAACCTTTTCAGTTTGCCAATTTCATATCATTTCTTTCTCTCTAATGGGGTTGCAGTATTGGCGGTACAGCCTTTGCAGACTCGGCATATTCCCCAGAACAGAGAGATATTTTTAAATTTCATATCATACTCGTTAAAGTCATGTTTGAAATCATGTTCATGTTTTAAAAGTAAATATGTATAACCTCTCTCGTTGTAATTTTTTTTATTTGTTTTTAAGAGGGTTGTCTGTCCCATAGAGCTAATGTACTAGCTTTGAAATCACAACTTTGCCAAATAATTGCTTTGCCATGTTATCCCATTTTCACCAGGTATAGGAATCAACATAACATCAATTTAAAACAAAATTGAAAAGAAAATAACATCCGCTTATTTAATTATTAATTGATATAGTTTTAAATTGTGTCTCCATCTACTGTGTATTTTTGGCATTTAAAACCTCACGTAATGATTAAAAAACCGGATGTTATTTTCTTTTCAATTTTTATTTAAACTGATGTTGTGATGATTCCCATATCTGGTGAAAATGGGATAGCATGGCAAAGTAATTTGTTTCCAAAAGTTGTGATTTCAAAGCTAGTGCATTAGCTCTATGGGACTGACAATCACTCTGAAAAGTTGTCAATATGGGACGAAATGGTTAGATGAGCAATAATTAGACGTTACGCCCAGTATTAATGAAAAAATTAGGGGTGTGAAACACCACTAAATTATAGCTTTAAGTTTTGGAGTAAAAGCGATTTACAGATACTGGGAACTCCCGTACTAAATGTGAATTATCTAGCTTTTTTTAGTTCGAGCTGTAGAGTGGTTACAGACAGATGGACCAATGCTAAAAAACACTTTGTTAGAATCAGCATCCCCCCCAAAACCCGTAGAAAACAAAAACGTAGTTTTGTGTGATAGTTTAAATTTTATATTTCCTTGTATTAAATTTTATTAAAAGTAAATTTAGCTGCCTTTTATACAATTAAAAAAAATTCAATTGGTGCAAAAAGCAATCTGGATTCATTAAAATTGTTTTTGTAAAACCAATAATTTATTATCGATTCCAAATATACTTGACAACATGCAAGATTGCTAATAGAGTACCGATATTTTTGTTTAGTAATGTCTTTTAACAATAAAATGCTAAATCGCTCATTTTTGGAACCATAAAGTTTAAGTTAAATCAGTTAGAACCAGCTCCGTATTGTTGCATTAAAACAATGAACTTTTATTGTATCCCAATGATTGTTGAAATTTCTCATTTTGATTGTTTTAAATTCATATTTTATCGCCATCTTGAACCTATTACCAGCGTAAGTTTAAGCTAAAATATAATTCCGATTTCCAACTTTTAAAATTAATGAAGTTTACAATTTTTACTTAGTAATAAAATCGGTTAAAGTTTATTATCTTCAAACTACAAACTTTTTAATAATATAAGTTTTATTTTATAGTACGCAAATATATCATGTTCAGTGTTAGAAATTAGATGAAAAAATTTCAGGCGCAACTAATGCGACTAAGTAAGAAATCTAGGAGCAAATGCAAATTTTCTGGCAGCATTTTTGAGGAAAATATTTATGTGTAAAATGTTAGTTTCGTTTAATTTATGCGCACACTCTTAAAATTGGCATTGCTATAATTGCGCACTCATAGAATCACAGGAGTTTCACAATTTTCATATCATTCATTTCAATACATAACTAGTACCGTATCTCTTTATACCCAATAGATTTACACGCAATCGTCGTATATTTTCTCATAGCTCTTCCCATTACAACTTTATTCAAAATTTCCGTTTGTATAAGTTTTATGAAATTTACAATAACGATTCTCACGACTTTAGCTGTATTTTTTGCTTTGTCTTCTAATGAATTTAAAGATAACAGTTTGCAACTTTTATCTGTCTAATGTGTTTGTTTTTATACTAAATTATTTCATGTTTATTTTATTTTATTTCATAATTGGAATCCTCCTCTATAGAATGCAAAGCAACGGAGTTATAAAGAGGGAAAAGATTAAAAGTTAATTACGAAACATCAATTTCCAATGCTTTAAACACTTATACAGGAAGGGGCGTTTATTTCATTATCAAACGATAAATATTTTTTTAAAAAGGTTATTAACTTACAACTAAAAATAAATGAAAATAAAATAATAACAATCTATTAATATTAAATATAATGATATTTTCGATTGTAAACACATTTATACTAATATAAGCTTTTAAGAAGAAAAAACGTATGCTGTAACTTAAAATTGCTTTATATTTTTAATATGCTTATGGAATCATTTCAAAAACAAGCATCAGGATAAAAAACGACTCATTTCTGTATGATTGTTTATCCTAATGTTTTGAAGGAAAAATGGATTTCTGCAACTTAAAAAAAAATTCTCTTTTACAGAACTCTCGGACATCGTTGGTTCCGTCCGCTCCGCCGTCACTTTCGGTTCCGTCCCGTCTCGCACGGGGGCATCTCAGGACGCTCCGCCGTCACTTTCGGTTCCGTCCCGTCTCGCACGGGGGCATCTCAGGACGCTCCGCCGTCACTTTCGGTTCCGTCCCGTCTCGCACGGGGGCATCTCAGGACGCTCCGCCGTCACTTTCGGTTCCGTCCCGTCTCGCACGGGGGCATCTCAGGACGCTCCGCCGTCACTTTCGGTTCCGTCCCGTCTCGCACGGGGGCATCTCAGGACGCTCCGCCGTCGCTTTCGGTTCCGTCCCGTCTCGCACGGGGGCATCTCAGGACGCTCCGCCGTCACTTTCGGTTCCGTCCCGTCTCGCACGGGGGCATCTCAGGACGCTCCGCCGTCGCTTTCGGTTCCGTCCCGTCTCGCACGGGGGCATCTCAGGACGCTCCGCCGTCGCTTTCGGTTCCGTCCCGTCTCGCACGGGGGCATCTCAGGACGCTCCGCCGTCGCTTTCGGTTCCGTCCCGTCTCGCACGGGGGCATCTCAGGTAACTTTGATGCTTTCGGTTCCGTCCCGTCTCGCACGGGGGTGGCACAGGACACTCTTCAGTTGCTTTCGGTTCCGTCCCGTCTCGCACGGGGGTGGCACAGGAAACTCTTCAGTTGCTTTCGGTTCCGTCCCGTCTCGCACGGGGGTGGCACAGGAAACTCTTCAGTTGCTTTCGGTTCCGTCCCGTCTCGCACGGGGGTGGCACAGGAAACTCTTCAGTTGCTTTCGGTTCCGTCCCGTCTCGCACGGGGGTGGCACAGGAAACTCTTCAGTTGCTTTCGGTTCCGTCCCGTCTCGCACGGGGGTGGCACAGGAAACTCTTCATTTGCTTTCGGTTCCGTCCCGTCTCGCACGGGGGTGGCACAGGAAACTCTTCAGTTGCTTTCGGTTCCGTCCCGTCTCGCACGGGGGTGGCACAGGAAACTCTTCAGTTGCTTTCGGTTCCGTCCCGTCTCGCACGGGGGTGGCACAGGAAACTCTTCAGTTGCTTTCGGTTCCGTCCCGTCTCGCACGGGGGTGGCACAGGAAACTCTTCAGTTGCCTTCGGTTCCATCGTCTCTCACAGGGGGTCACACAGGAAACTCATCAGTTGCCTTCGGTTCCATCGTCTCTCACATGGTGTCACACAGGAAACTCATCAGTTGCCTTCGGTTCCATCGTCTCTCACATGGTGTCACACAGGAAACTCATCAGTTGCCTTCGGTTCCATCATCTCTTGCAGGGGGTCACACAGGAAAATTTTCAGTTGCTTCTGGTTCCGTCCTCTCTAGCAGGAAGTGTCATAGGAAACTTTACAGATACTTGATATGTTTAATTACTGTAGAAAAGTAAACATGGCCAAATGTAGAATATGTATGACAGCTATTTATTGCATAATTTTAAATTTGTTTAAGAGCTGAATTTGTTAAGAATATAATTTTAAATTTGTTTAAAGAGCTGGAATTTTATATATTTTGTAAATATCTGAAAAAATAAATAAAATTTTATTAATTTCTGTTTAGTATTATTTCAACAACAAAAAAGTCCCGTTACCCATTAATGCCTTTACTGAAAAAAAAAATCAAGCAAACTTACGTATTTTCGGCCGTCAGCGAACCTTTTGTCAAATACCCGACAATTAATGATGTTTGCCACTTGCTCATAAAATTATGTAGCCTGTAAACTATCTGTCCGTTATAATACTATGCCAGTGATCGTCAAATAACATTATACTCCTGAAGTAGGATTATTTCCCAGCAAAATGGATGGATTAGTTTAGAAGACAAAATCTTTTCAATGAGAAGAGGACTAATACAATTTTGTCGGGAGGGTCTGTGGGGGGTAGGGGGTATTTCCTTAAAATTATCAAGATATTTTGTTTAATATTAATTTCCTATTAATTGACTTAGTTTTAATTAAATTATTTTTCACAAAAATTTAACTTACTTTTAATTCATTTATTAATTAAATTTTAAAATTAACTAATTTACACTCTAGTAATACAGAAAAAATATGTATTTTGGATAGCAGGAACACAAACGCTAATTTAAAAAAAGTGAAAATCCAACAATCAAATACAATGACACAGAGAAATAATGTCACATTTTAACAGTAGGGAAGTAATATAAATGAACCTTTTAATTTTAATTAAATCTAATTTAGTATTAAATACTTCATTAATATGAAAAATTAAAACATTCTCCAAATGGGCATGTTTTACGTATCTTGAGTAGCAACTGTTCCACGGAATGAAAATAAGGTCTCATTTGTTTCATTAATGTAGTGAAGTTTACCATGCCATACAACCAATCAACAAAACCACCAAAGGTAACCCAGAAATTAAAGCAGGAATGATGCATCTAAAGTAAAACAAGCCATTGGAATAAATTATACTATTTGTTTTATGGTGGTTATTTTATAATGAAATAGTTAATTCCATAATATGAATATGGTGCACGTAAAAAAGATTTTAGCACATACAGGAATCACATTCTTTAAAAAAGTTGTTCAACTAAAAAGTTTTAAATTAAAAAATTTAAACAATAGAATAATGTAAGAGTCCAAGATGTACAAATCTAGCACCACAATATAAATACTTGCTAGTTATTTCAGAGAATATGCAGAGTAAAGTTACACTTAAGAATGTTTTAGAAACCAATATTATGCAATTTTGCAGTAAAAATGTGATAGTTAATAAAGATCAAAGCATTAAAAAAGTATGAAATTTAGACATTAATGAATTTTGTTATAGTTTGAGTGTATAATCCAACTTGATTGAAGAAATTAAATACTTTCTTTAAAAAAAAAAGGAAATACCGGAAAAAATACTTTTAAGGCACTGTTTTAATTTCGTCGAACATTTCCATATGTTTTGATAGACTAAATTCACTTGACACTTTAAGTTCATTGCTTTATGCTCCATTACAAATGGGAGGTCTATATTTATAAATTAAAAAAAAAAAGATATATGATTTACAAAAAAGTGGTTGGATGGGAACGAATCGCTGAATTGTAGAGGAAGGCTTCTGTTCTATCGAACCGTCATTTTCATTACCACTAAAAGTAACAGTTGCTATCAGAATAATCTAACGGCATTACCTAAAAAAAGTAACCTTTACAAGTAACATGTTACCTGATCAATAGGTACATTTACCTTTTAATATCAATAAAACAACTAGAAAAATAAAAAGTACTTACAGAAAGATACAATGCTGTCCAATTATTTTCAAGGTTTCCTCGAAATTCAAATCCAAATTTATTTGACTTGGCAGCGATGCCCAGCAGCAGTGCTTCGCATTGCCATGCCACAGGTCCGGGAATCAAATCACGGATTCGTCGAGGTTGACCCATCTTTTCATTCTTTGCGTGGTTCGATAATATGGGTACCAAGCATGCTTGGTAACTAAACACTGGGGTTTCCGCGTGAGGCTGACCACCTTACCATTATATATGCCTAGAACTCCAGAGCCCTAGATCACGAACGCTGAAATGGGCATGGCTGGCCTTGGCTCAGTTATGGGTTTTGCACCGAGGAGTTCAGTTTTAGCTAGCAGAAGTTAAATCTGTCCACATTTATGTCTTGCCAATGCTCGTGTTTCTGAAATTGGCTGCTCAATTTCTTGCTAACTACTCTTTTTTGTTCAAATTTTACAACTCTGTATAGTGGAGTATCATTTAATATAAAAAATATATACAACTAAATTTAGAAGGATACAATCAAATATTATTAATACTTGTTAAGTTCACACTTTGTGTGTTTTTTTCAAATTCTCAACATATTAATTAACGTTCACAATTAATATGTTAATCATATATTAATAAACTAATTATCGTTAATTTAAGACATCAGATTGTGTTTATTTTTGAAGAGACTATCATAACACCTTTCACGCTAAAAAAAATGTAAAACAGCAATACAAATTTAGTATTTAATTACATTTTCACATTGACTGTTTTTGCTGAAAATAACTGGTACATAAATTATCGAAAATTCTAACGCCCAGAAGACAATAATCAAAGTTCATTATTGGTCCGATAGAAGAAGATCCAAAGATCAGTTTTCAGCCATTGTAACAAATATCAGACATTTATTTCTACAAAAAAATGAAGTTAAAAGAGGGTCGATACGATATTAGAGTTCTTAAAAAAATATTAATTTTTTTTTTCAAACTTCTTAAAAAGTTATTTTATTAGTTATATTTAAAGGCATTTTGCATTAAAAACAATATTAAAACAATCTGTTAATTACAAATAAGTGATGCGGCCTTTTTTGTTGCATTTATACCACAAAAATGTGTACTTATAGAGTTTAAGACGTGTCCCCAAGAAGCTATCAAACATAATTTTTTAAAACAAATTCTTTGCCAAACAGTTTTTGGTATATATTTGTTGAAAAATATGTTTAGGTAAAGAATATACTTGTAGAATTTTACTCGGATCTTAAGAGGTTAAAACATCTATTATCCTTTTTAGAATAGCGCCAATCATCGGTATTTTGGGTGTATAAATAAAGCAAACAATGTCTTCACTAGGCAACTAGATTTTATCTTGTTTTTTTTCTCTCCAGCACCTTTATCTTATTTTTACTTGACCTCAATAGATTTAAATATATTTTTAACCGATCATTTCGTTTGATGAGATAAAAAGAAAATTAAGCAACATGAGAGAGAAAGTGTCATTCTGGTAAACTTTTTTTTTCTTTAAAAAAATAATGAAGGCAAGGTCCAAGTAAGCGCTTTGTCGACTAATCTAATATTGGGAACCTTTCGCAAATAAATGAGCAAAAAACCAATAAATGAGACCGGACCAAGGGTATGGTGATTTCGAATCATTCGGGGAAAAAACTATAAATACATATACTAATTAACCATTTTTGGCTGCAAGGTCGTTTTTTAGATCGGCTGTTATTTTGGCGATGATACCCGAAACTGATTTGGCCCAGACCCGAACCTGGGACCTTCCGTATGCAAGGCCTATGGGGGAGGGGGGGGGGGGGATGCATTGGAGGCCCATGGTCCAGCGCGCCTATAAAGTGCACAAGTGTTAATCCAATGGAGATTTGGTTTGGTTGGAAATATCGTCGCACTAGAGCTACACGGGGGCTATTGGCGACGGGCGTCGTATTTTAGAACCACAGTCAAGTGACGAGCCGACACCTGAATAGGCACCCAACGCAACCGTTAAAGGCGACATCGTACGCAGCGTCAGGACTTTGAAGGATATTTAACGTGCACTCCCTTACACGGGGTATTATTCATCGGACATTTTTGGCTGCACGGGCCGTTTATAGGTCGACAGCTATTTTGGCGATGCCCGGACCCGAACCTGGGACCTTCCGCATGCTAAGCGAGTGCTTAAATCCAATGGAGAAAAAAAAATAGTTAAACTGCCACCTTTCTCCGGCTGTATTAAGTATTTTTACAAACGGATTTTTTATGTGATGAATATGTAGCCGACTTACAGGTCCCGACAATCTCACTTTTTGAAATTAGCTCGAAATATTATTTTAAACTTTGAAATAATTTTACAAAAAGTATTCAAAGCAATTTTAAAAAGTGGAATTATAGAGACCTGTAAGTTATCTACATTTATAAATTAATTATAAAAAACAACTTGCAAAAATATTCAATACAGCCGGAGAAATGTGGCAGAGAAAACAGTTTCCCCCCCCCGAGCACTGTGTTACACTGTTACTTGTTAATTTGAAACTGATCTGTTAATTGTTAACTGTTAACTTGAAAATTGACAGATTGTATTTTTTTTCCTTTTCAAGAAGTTCAATTAATTAACCCCTTCCTTCTCTTTCCCGTAAGAATGACGGGACAGGTTTCGCTCCTGATAACCCTGAATGTTGGCTTTTCGGTGAATTAAAAAAAAACAAGCTTAACCCTTTCAGTCCCAAAAATTTTCTACACTACATAGTAGTTTTCTACACTATTTCCTACACTACTAGAAACATCTGATATTCACAAAACAAGCTTATTTTAGGTCAAATATAAGATTTCCAAAAGAAAAAAAAATTCATTTAAACTTTTTATATGGTTTTTAAAATAATGCCAAAATTTTTTAACTGTTTAAAACAACAAAATAAAAATATATATGTATTACCTTAAAACCCTTCGAGTTATATATTCTAAGGTATCCGACCATATTATTAAAAAAATAATTATTATTTTAACCGAAATAGTTTAAATTGTGTTTTAAATATAAGGAACTGAAGTGAACTTTTCAGAAATCAGGTGAAACGCTTGTTAGCTATTTTCTAAATTGAAAAAATTGTAGTTCTGATTTCTATTGAGATAAATGTAAAATATTGTCGAATAGAACAGAATGAGTAGAATCGAATGATGTGTGTTGGATGTCATAACGGGACATAAACATTTAGAAAAAAAAAATATTGAAAGTGATGATGCCAAATGGCATCACTGGGACTGAAAGGGTTAAAACAAACGCAAAATTAAAATTCAATACATGTGTTCACACACTTTATACAATTTCCCGATTATGGGGTTGAAATAAAAAATCATCAGGCAATAGTTTCATTTGAAAATAATTATTGTTCCAATAAAATAATTTTAAATCATATGAATTTTAGAAAAATTGTTCCGATAACGGGAAACCATTAGAAAGCACTAATAAAGTTCTATAAATTTATGCGATAATATTTTTAAAATGCATTAATTCTTTAAAATTTTCTTTGTAAACCTTATAACTTGTAAATCTAAGTTATTATACCAGTAAAAAGGTACAAGAATGTAACAAAACCCAACAATGAAAATAACGAATACTTTTCTATCTTTAAAGTAGATTGATGCTTCAATAATAAAGTTAACAATGGTTTTTCATTAACTTTAATTGATTGTTCAAACGCATTCATTTCAACGCCATCTTTGATAAAGTGTAGACGCTTTTTTAACATTAAAAAATAGATTAAATGTCTTTACTTTTAAATTGAAAACGCACACTTGGGATGTCCTTATTAAGGTAAATAAAAAAAAGTTTTATGTTACCGCTATAAAATAATTTCCATACCTGAATTAGTGAAATAATTATATACTGATTAACTAATCGAATTATATTTCTTTGAAATTAAATCTGCCCAAAGTAGGTGATAATATTTCAATAAATCTCACACCCGCAATATTTGAATATTACTATTTCACAGTAATAACTATATTACGATAGCATTTTTTATTTAATCCCTGGTGATATTAATTTTAAAATGTTACGTGTCTTGAAACTAAGGATAAAAATAACATTTGTACCTACAAGCTACAAGTTGAATATTCTAAAATATTGATTGATATCTTTGACCAGTTATTATCAAAGATAGTATGGGGAAATATTAACTGCCTCGATTTCAAATTTCAGTCATCACATAGTTACTGAAGGATAACATTGCTATGATATTCACACAAAAGATGAAATTAAAATTTTAATCAAATTTAAAACTTTTATTACAGCAAAGCTCGACTCACTCTACAATAGATAGCGACTTTAGGAATAAGGTAAGTAAGTCCAAACCATTCCTACTGAAATTAGCTCTTAAAACTACTGTTAGTCATTTGAATTTCGGGGTAAAACTAAAAAATCGTGGCCGGATATTTAACGCCAAATCTGCGAACCCTGACTTATTGGTATTATGACAACCTTTGGCGAAATTAAAAATTAAGTTTGTCATGTATAAAATGCACAAAATATCAATGAACTAAATGAAATACTAGTTTTTAGAATAGTCTATGTAAATTTAGAATATACTTCCGAGATGTCTATAATTGCCATAAGCCTTAGTAGTTTAGTTAAAACGAAATTCACATATAAAAGTCATAGTCTATACATATCTAGCTTAGGAAACATTTGTTATTTAAGTGGCCGAAAGCGTATGAATTCGTTAAACATTCAATTCCGATAAAACTTGATAGGTTTAGTAACTTATAGGTTAATTTTTAACATATGGTTACATTAACCCTTTCAGTCCAATGACAATTTGGCATCATTTAATTTTTTTTCTCTGATCGTCTATAGCCATTTATGATATCAAAAAGCACATCATTCGATTGTTCGAACTTTTTTCTGTTGGAAAATATTTTTTATCAATCCCAATAGAAGTCAGCCCGATTATTATTATTTTTAAATTATGATCAGAAGCATGATGATGCCAAATGGCATCACTGGGGCGGAAAGGATTAAAAATTACGTTAATTTTTGACGCCTTAAAATTTGGAGAATGTATCGTGTCTTCTACGCCAACCTTTTCAGTTTGCCAATTTCATATGATTTTTTTCTTTCTCTCCAATGGGGTTGCAATATTGGCGGTAGAGCCTTTGCAGACTCGGCATATTCCCCAGAACCGAGAGATATTTTTAAACTTCATATCATGTTCGTTAAAGTCATGTTGAAAATCATGTTCATGTTTTAAAAGTAAATACGTATAACCTCGCTCGTTGTAATTTTTTAATACTTTTTTAAGAGGGTTGTCAGTCCCATAGAGCTAATGCACTAGTTTTGAAATCACAACTTTTGCAAAAGAATTGCTTTGCCATGTTATCCCATTTCACAAGGTATACGAATCAACATAACATCAATTTAAAACAAAATTGAAAAGAAAATAACATCCGGTAATAATTATTTATTGATAAAGTTTTAAAATAGTTTATCCATCTGCTGTGTATTTTTGGCATTTAAAACTTTATCAATTATTAATTAAATAACCGGAAGTTATTTTCTTTTTAATTTTGTTTTAAACTGATGTTATGATGATTCCTATACCTGGTGAAAATGGGATAGCATGGCAGAGCAATTCGTTTGCAAAAGTTGTGATTTCAAAACTATTGCATTAGCTCTATGGGACTGACAGTCACTCTTAAAAATTGTCAAAATGGGACAAAATGGTTAGTTGAACAATAATTAGACGTTATGCGCAGTATTAATGAAAAAATTAGGGGTGTGAAACACCACTAAATTGTAGCTAAAATTTCTGGAGTAAACGCGATTTACAGATACTAGAAACTCCCGTACTAAATTTGAATCATCTAACTCTTTTAGTTCGAGCTGTAGAGTGGTTACAGACAGATGGACTAATGTTAAAAAAAACACTGTTAGAATCAGCATCCCCCCAAAACCTGTAGAAAACAAAAACGTAGTTTTGTGCGATATTTTAAATTTCCGTGTGTTAATTTTTATTAAAAGTAATTTAGCTGCCTTTTATGCAATTTAAAAAATACAAAATTTTTCAATCGGTGCAAAAAATCATTCTGGATTCATAAAAATTGTTTAACTAATAATTTTATATCGATTCCTAATATACTTTAGAACATGCAAGATCGCCAATAGAGTGCGTATATTTTGGTCTAGTAACGTCTTTTAACAATGAAATGCTAAATCACTCATTTTTGGAACAATAAAGTTTTCCTCAATAAGTTAGAACCAGCTCCGTATTGTTGCATTAAAACAATTAACTTCAATAATATCCCAATGACTGTTGAAATTTCTCATTTTGATTGTTTTAAATTCATTTTATCGCAATCTTCAACGTATTACTAGCGGTAAGTTTGAAGCTGAAATGTAATTCCGATTTCCAACTTTTAAAATTAATGAAGTTTAAATTTTTACTTAGTAATAAAATAAGTTTAAGTTTATTATCTTCAAACTACAAATTTTTTAAATAACAAGTTTTATTTTATAATACGCTCGTATATCATGTTCAGTGTTAGAAATTGAATGCAAAAATTCAGGCGCAACTTATGCAACTAAGTAAAAAAAATTAGGCGCAAATGCAAATTTTCTGGCAGCATTTTTGAGAAAAATATTTATGATTAAAACGTTATAGATTCATGTAAGTTATGTGCATACTCTTAAGATTGAGATTGCTGTAGTTGCGCGCAAATAGAATCACCGGAGTTTCACAATTTCAGGAGAGCCGGAGCTCCTCATTTTTAGAAATCCTAATTAACGATCGCAGGAGTTTTTCGATCAACAGAGTATCGCATTTTATGTATCGAGAAAGTTTTGCGATTCTAAGGTGATTATTTACGGCAAGATCTTTCGAAACCTTAAAAATTTGATAGTGATGTCGCTAACTGCGATTAAATTAATTTTGAAGTTGTACGATTTGGTCGCATTTTGCGACCGTGAATTGCGAACCCTGAATTCATGTTGTACCACAATAACATCGGATGCAAATAGAGACCGTAAAGTAAGCGAGAAAAACGACAATGCGCTCGCAGTGGCCAAATTCCGAAACTCTGGGATTTAAGGTAGGCGAATACCCAAAATTTCCCAAAATTCTAAATTTTTTACTATTGCTTTAATCTTTTCCAAATTGGGCATAGTGATTTCAAATATAATGAATAATACTATATAGGCTTTTGTTTTTATTTGAATATAATTTATTTTTAACGGTGTTTTTCTACTAAAAAAAGAGGTTTACGCCAACAAGTCTACCACATTGAATTTTCATTCTATGAACATTTATTATGTGTTAAATTCATCGTTTTGAACTAATACATGCAATGACCCTCCAGAGTTACATACAAATTACAAGAAAAAAAGTTATTAAGAAAAATGTTATAAATTAACCACAAAAAAGGGATTTTTTCGATTAACTTACACTCGGACATTTTAAAAAAAAAACTTGTATACTTACACCAGATGTTAGAGGTTCATGGCACAGATATATATTGAAATAGCATCTGTGAAAAATTTCAGGTAAATTTATGTAAAACTTTTTATGCTAGACGTGTTGGCGTAAGCCCCTTTTTTTAGTTGAAAAACACCGTTTAAAATAAATCAATTATATTTAAATAAAAAAAATTGCCCAAAAAGCATTGCTCATTATATTTGAAATCACTATGCCAAATTTGGAAAATATTAAAAATTTTAGAATTTTGGGTATTCGCCTACCTTAAACAAACGCCGAAAGTATTTGTTTACATTGTGTTTCTTATGCCAAAAGTTTTTAAAAATCATAGCTCTAAAGTTGTTTTATCGTTTTATGCTTATGTGGTGAATCTCATTTCATTTCTATAAACTTTCTGTCAGGATGGATTGTGTTTTATATTGCGGTTTTTTTTTATAAAATCAATATTGACGAAAGCGAAATTCGAGAATCAATCCGTTTGGAAAAAAGGTCGGAGTCAGTATGAAAGTAACCATGTGTTCGGCCTAAAAGAAATGGTATCTGAAAGCTTAATTACAGCTTTTGTGATACCGGAAACATCCGCGTCTTCAAGATACAAAGTTGAAATAAGGGTTCTGTTTGTAATAATTCAACCCCTTCCTTCTACTATTAGTAGAAGTACGCCAATTTTTTACATCAGGGCTGTTAAAAATAAATCAGATATAAATGACTTTTTCCTTCAATAAAATTCAAAAGTATCTTAAGTTAATTTTATTTGTAAGTGCTTTGCCAAAATAATATTTTTATAAATAAAATGTCAGAACTACAAATTATTGTGTATTATTTTATTATTAGGTCCAGTTCACAATAGTTAAAGAATCTGAGGTTTAAAGCTGGTTAATAAACTAAGAAATGAGAAATGTAATTAAGAAAATACTACAGATTTTGCAATAACACACAAAAATTAGACAATGTCACAAAGATATGGTAGGGTTTCTTGATATGACAAAAGTCAAAGAATATTAAGAAATGTTAGTTATTATTTTAATCTATAATTTATTAATTTGAAAACTTATACAGTAAAATTGGAAACAAAAAGAATTATCGAAACATAATTATGTTTGCCTACGACTTATTTTAACTACATTTTTTTTTAAATATTGGTTCGAGATTTCGATGTAACAGTTTAAGACATGTATAAACGCCATTAAAAACCTGCCAACAGAGAAAGCTTTTATTCTAAAGGAATTTCGGTCATTGTTTTTAAAATAAAATATTTTTAAATAAAAAAAACTTCTTGCGATCCATTTATCACAGCGACCCGGAAATCTATCTTCAGAAGGGAAACGATAAAATGCTAATTTTCTATTATCTTTATAGCTTTCGCGTAGGAATTTTGAGCATCCCACTACACAGCACACAGTTTTACTCATTTTCAGAATATTTTATTTAGAAATATTCGATAAATATATGAAAAATGTCACTTGTAGAAACGGTTCAAATGGTAAACAAACAGATTCCGATGCAATGCTGACATCCCAGAATTTACACATTTGTCCTGCAGATGGCGCAGGCATCTACGCTTACGGTCTCTATAGTCTCATCACTCCTCTATGGAATGCAAAGCTACGGTGTTAAAAAGAGGGAATATATTAAAAGTTAATTATGGGATATCAATTTATCAATACTTTTAACACGGAGCGCCCGCTGATAAAGGAGGAGGCGCTTATTTCATTATCAAACGATTGATATAAAAAATATCAATTAACAATAATTGAAAATAAAAAATAACAATATTTTAATATTGAATATAATGAAATTTTCTATTGTAAACACATTAATACTTCGATAATTTAAAACGTATGTTGTAAATTATTATTGCTTTTAATTTTTAATATGCGTATGGAATCATTTCCAAAATAAGCATTAGGAAAAATGGATTTCTGTAACTTAAAAAAAAATATGTTTCTCTTTTACAGAACTCTCAGACATCGTTGGCTCAGTCCTCTCCATCGTCACTTTCGGTTCCGTCCCGTCTCGCACGGGGGCATCTCAGGACACTCCGCCGTCACTTTCGGTTCCGTCCCGTCTCGCACGGGGGCATCTCAGGACACTCCGCCGTCACTTTCGGTTCCGTCCCGTCTCGCACGGGGGCATCTCAGGACGCTCCGCCGTCACTTTCGGTTCCGTCCCGTCTCGCACGGGGGCATCTCAGGACACTCCGCCGTCACTTTCGGTTCCGTCCCGTCTCGCACGGGGGCATCTCAGGACACTCCGCCGTCACTTTCGGTTCCGTCCCGTCTCGCACGGGGGCATCTCAGGACACTCCGCCGTCACTTTCGGTTCCGTCTCGTCTCGCACGGGGGCATCTCAGGACGCTCCGCCGTCACTTTCGGTTCCGTCCCGTCTCGCACGGGGGCATCTCAGGACGCTCCGCCGTCACTTTCGGTTCCGTCCCGTCTCGCACGGGGGCATCTCAGGACGCTCCGCCGTCACTTTCGGTTCCGTCCCGTCTCGCACGGGGGCATCTCAGGACGCTCCGCCGTCACTTTCGGTTCCGTCCCGTCTCGCACGGGGGCATCTCAGGTAACTTTGATGCTTTCGGTTCCGTCCCGTCTCGCACGGGGGTGGCACAGGAAACTCTTCAGTTGCTTTCGGTTCCGTCCCGTCTCGCACGGGGGTGGCACAGGAAACTCTTCAGTTGCTTTCGGTTCCGTCCCGTCTCGCACGGGGGTGGCACAGGAAACTCTTCAGTTGCTTTCGGTTCCGTCCCGTCTCGCACGGGGGTGGCACAGGAAACTCTTCAGTTGCTTTCGGTTCCGTCCCGCCTCGCACGGGGGTGGCACAGGAAACTCTTCAGTTGCTTTCGGTTCCGTCCCGTCTCGCACGGGGGTGGCACAGGAAACTCTTCAGTTGCTTTCGGTTCCGTCCCGTCTCGCACGGGGGTGGCACAGGAAACTCTTCAGTTGCTCTCGGTTCCGTCTCGTCTCGCACGGGGGTGGCACAGGAAACTTGTGGCATTATGCATTATTTGTATTTAATTTATAACTTTAAATTGTATTAACTTTAATATAATAGTAACTTCCACTTCAACTCTAATCTAGCTTAACTAAAACTGTAACTGATTTTAGATAGAATAAAAAGTAAACAACGTAAGAGCATGGTGCTTTCTTTACTGTTGAAAACTGCATTTATATAAATAATACCGCTCGATAGTCACACATGGTGGCACGCGTAAAAATATCTACATAAGTATCTCCAATCACGGTCGTCATGGCATCTTCGTCGTATCAAATATGTCCACCTGATCAGTTTTGCTTTTCAACGCCCGGGGAATGGCCGCGGTGGAAATCCCGATTCTCCAGGTTTAGAACTGCCTCCGGACTTAACGCTAAGTCAGATCAAGAGCAAATAGACGCTCTTATGTATATTATGGGTGACAAGAGTGAGGACATTTTCAATTCCTTCGAGATAACGCAGGAAGATTCAAAGAAGTACGACAAAGTCTTGGAAAAGTTCGACGGATATTTCGTGGGGAAAAGAAACACAATATTCGAAAGAGCTCAGTTCAACAGACGAATTCAGCGGGTAGGAGAACCAGTGAATGATTTCATAACGGACTTATACGCCATGGCCGATAGATGCGACTACGGAACTTTACACGATGAACTGTTGCGTGATAGGATAGTTGTGGGAATACTCGACCAAAATCTTAGCGAGAAACTGCAGCTGGATACAAAACTGACTCTTCAAACAGCTTTAGAGAAGGTACGTTCATCTGAATCTATCAAACAACAGCAAAACGTTTTGGTTCAACCTCCATCGGTAAATGCGATAACTCACAAAAAGAAAACTGTTCCAGCTAACCGGTACAAATCGATTACATCTGAACCAAAGTGCTCTTCTCATATGAAAAATTGTAAGTGGTGTGGCAAAACAACCCATGAAAGGAAACTATGCCCTGCCAAAGATTCTTTCTGTCGGAAATGCAGAAAAAAGGGACATTGGGAAAAAGTCTGCTTCAGCACTGTGAAACGAGTCAATGAAATTCATAGTGAATGTTCCGAACCTGGATTCATTGGGCTGATGTCAGAAAATGGAAACGACGATGACTGGGTTGTTCCCATCAACATACTAGGGAAGACTATCAAGTTCAAAATCGACAGTGGAGCTGACTATACAGTGATCCCTGCAAACATTCTTCATACAGTGTTAACCAATGCAGATGTACAAGACACGAAGAAGATCATCTATGGTCCTGACCGTACACCTTTACAACTAGAAGGAAAACTGGTGGAAGACATCGAATTTGCTGGAAAATCCTGTTTGGAAGAAATCTATGTTGTCAAGGGACTACAAACCTGTTTGCTTGGAAAACCAGCCATTAAATCTTTCGGACTGGGACCCAACATAGCATCATATGTAAGGAAAATCACCAGCTTTGATCCTTTTACAGAATTTCCGATGCTGTTCCAAGGATTAGGAGAACTTAAAGGAAACTATCATATAGAACTGACAGATGATGTACATCCGTATGCACTCACCTCACCTAGGAAAATACCTATACCTCTTTTGGAGAAAACCAAAGCTGAGATTGCTAGAATGCAACAGATGAATGTTATAAAACCAGTGGAGACTCCTACAGATTGGTGTTCACCAGCTGTAGTGGTGAGAAAGAAAGATGGAAGTGTAAGAATCTGTGTCGACTTAACCCAGCTCAACAAAAGCATCAAACGAGAGTGGCATCCTTTGCCGACTACTGAATACAATCTGGCCCTCTTGGCAGGTGGTAAGATATTTTCAAAACTCGATGCTAATTCTGGATTTTGGCAAGTACCTCTTGATGAAGAATCATCTTTTCTTACAACCTTCATCACACCCTTCGGTAGGTTTCGTTTCCTACGGTTGCCATTTGGCATTTCATCAGCACCTGAACACTTTCAGCGCAGAATGTCTCAGGCTTTAGAAGGTCTGTCTGGGATACTATGTCACATGGATGATATTCTGATTTGGGGATCTACTCAAATCGAACATGACCAACGTTTGAAAGCAACCCTCGAACGTCTCAGAGAAACTGGAATCACCCTAAACAAGCAAAAATGCTGCTTCTCGGAAAAGTCCATAAAGTTTCTTGGCCATGTCATCGATAAGTCAGGAATACGTCCAGATGAAGAGAAGATAAAAGCCATACAAAACTTTGAAACACCTAAAAATAAAACAGAACTCAAGCAACTACTAGGAATGGCAAATTACTTAGCTCGCTTCATCCCAAAATATGCAGACATCATGACTCCTTTAACATCTCTACTATCAACGAAGAATCAATTTGTTTGGGATCAACCACAGAAAGATGCACTCTTACGTCTAAAAGAAATTCTTTCATCACAACCTGTACTGACCATCTTCGATCCTAACAAGAAATCGACGGTGACAGCAGATGCCTCGTCATACGGACTGGGAGCAACTATTTGTCAGAAGCAGGAAGATTCCACTACTAGGGTAGTAGCATATGCATCAAGGACTTTGACACCTACAGAAAAGCGGTACGCGCAAATAGAAAAAGAGGCGTTGGCGCTTACATGGGCGTGCGAAAAGTTCTCAGGCTACCTAATAGGAACAAAATTTCTTCTAGAGACAGATCATAAACCTCTCATCCCTATCCTAACAAGAAAATCTCTTGATGATCTCACTCCACGTCTGCAGAGACTGAAAATGAGAATGATGAGGTACTCCTTTGATGTGTTCCACACACCTGGAAAAGATCTACTAGCAGCAGATGCACTATCCAGAACACCTCAACAAGAAGAAGAACCAAATTTTGAACTGGAAGAGGAAATTGAACTCTTCATCAACCAAATAACAGACACTGTTCCTATATCTTCCCAAAGACTTTCCCAACTGAAAACCGAACAAGACCAAGACGCAACATGCATCATGTTGGCTAAATATGCATTAGAAGGCTGGCCGACAGAACGAAACAAAGTTGAAAGTTCCTGTCTACCCTATTGGAACATGAGATTCGAGATATCCATCCAAAATGGATTCCTTATGAGAGGATCAAGAATAATTGTACCAGCCAAATTGCAGCGTGACATCTTGGAGAAGATTCATGAAGGTCACATGGGAATTACCAAGTGCAGAGCATTAGCAAACACTACTGTGTACTGGCCTAGCATAAGTAAGCAGATTGAAGAACTTGTTCGAGAATGTTCATCATGTATCATGGAATCTAAGAATCACCCAGAACCTCTGATACCAACAAATTTCCCTCAGAGACCATGGGAAATAGTAGCAATGGATCTTTTCAAGCTACATTCAAACTGGTACCTGCTGGTAACTGACTACTACTCTCGATACCCAGAAGTTGCAAGATTGGACAGACTTATTAGTTTAGTTTTTAGCAATGTTTTTATTGTTTTCATAATTATTATTTTGTAACCCAGCAGATGTACAACTAAACTCTGTTCATGTTCTAACTGCTTTTAATAACAATAGCCATGTTTTGTTCTCAATTTTAAAAACGTAATTTTGTTCTCTAAATAAAGTAATATTCACTTCTAATGAACTCACAATCCTTCAAAACAAATGTTCAACAGATTATGAGGACTGAAATAAAGGCATAGTAGTGGATATTAGAGAACAGAAAGGAATAATTACGGAAAGGTAAATTTTTAAAATCGGAAGTAACTAGCGGTTTAGCAATGGCTGAAGGTGCAAGATTTTCGATTGCAAAACTCAACAATACGAACTACCAAACTTGGAAATACAAAGTAGAACTTTTATTGATTAAAGAAGGATTATGGAGTGTTGTTGAAAATGAAAAACCTGCAGATGCCAAAGACGACTGGGATGTTATGGACGGTAAGGCAAGAGCGACCATCGGACTTCTGGTTGAAGATAATCAACTTTGTCATGTCAAAAAGAAGCTAACAGCTCGTAGTATGTGGACATCACTACTAAGTTATCACCAAAAATCAAGTCTTTCGAATAAAGTAAACTTGTTAAAGCGCCTGTGTGGTATGAAACTAAGTGAAAACAGTGACATGGAAGAGCATATAAATACCATGACTGATTTGATCGACCAACTTACTGCATTAGGTGAAACTTTAGCTGAACCTTTAACTGTGGCATTACTATTGAGTAGTTTACCAGACAGTTATGCAACATTGATTACAGCTTTAGAAACAAGACCGGAGACAGATTTGACTCAAGAAATGGTTAAGAATAAGCTGTTAGAAGAATACCGACGAAGAGAACAGAACCATGGAAGCCAGCAAGGTCAAGAAAAGGTCTTAAAGGTAAACTCTGCTGCACCGAAGCATATAACTAAAAGAATAAACTGTTTCTTTTGTAAGAAATCTGGCCATGTGAAACATGACTGCCGGAAGTACAAGTCATGGCTACAAAGAAAAGAAACAAACCAGCATGAAAATCAACATAAAGCTAATAAGGTAACTATAGCAGATAAAGATGGTGATTTTCTAGAAGAACACATGAATGAAGAACACATTTGCTTTATACTTGGTGAAACAGAAACTCCTGTATGGTACATAGACTCTGGGGCAACTTCACACATGACCAGCAGTTTTGATTTCTTCACTGAACTTGATGAAACCTGTCAAGAAAATGTTTACCTGGCAGATGGCCAAACCATTGTAACAAGCGGTAAAGGTGAAGGCTGGATATTTTATGAAGATGACCAGAAACAAGTAAGAAAAATAAAAGTTAAAGATGTTCTGTATGTGCCACAATTAAATGGAAATTTATTATCTGTTAAGAAATTAGTTGATAAAGGGTTTAAGATTGATTTTAGCAATGAACAGTGTATTATAAAGTTGAAAGATAAAACTATTGCTGTGGCAAATGTTAAAAACAGTCTGTATGTTCTAAATACACATAAGGCATTAAGTATCATTTTGTTCGTGAACTTGTAGCTAGTAATTTTCTTTCTGTAATTTATTGTCCAACAGATATGATGAAAGCAGACTTGCTGACAAAACCACTTGAGGCTGTTAAGACGGCCAAATTTTCTCAGGCAATGGGACTGTTGGGTTAAAAACATTGAGGGGGAGTATTAGTTTAGTTTTTAGCAATGTTTTTATTGTTTTCATAATTATTATTTTGTAACCCAGCAGATGTACAACTAAACTCTGTTCATGTTCTAACTGCTTTTAATAACAATAGCCATGTTTTGTTCTCAATTTTAAAAACGTAATTTTGTTCTCTAAATAAAGTAATATTCACTTCTAATGAACTCACAATCCTTCAAAACAAATGTTCAACAAGACTTACATCGAACGAGGTAATCCTTCACTGCAAATCAATATTCGCAAGACATGGGATACCAGACACTATGAGATCTGATAATGGACCACAGTTTGAAGTAACCAGAACTTCTGAATTTCAACAGTTTGCCAGATCATATGGTTTCAAGCATGTTACATCCAGTCCCAGATATCCCCAGAGCAATGGCTTTGTAGAAGCTGCTGTCAAGATCATTAAACTGAGGTTTAAGAAATCTAAAGATCCATATTTGGCATTGCTGAACTACAGAGCTACACCTTTGAGAAATGGATTCAGCCCTGCAGAGCTACTGATGGGACGTCGCCTTCAAACAACCCTGCCTGTTGCACCCTCCGAACTTCAGCCAAAATTGGTTCCTAAGTGCAATTTGGAGGAGAGAGAAGAGTGTCGAATTAGAAACCAGGAAAGGAATTATAATCAAAGACACAACGTCCATGAACTTAAACCACTAGAACCAGGTCAGAAAGTTTGGATAACTGACAGGAGATCAGTGGGTACTGTAGAAAGAAAAGCTGAAACCCCAAGATCATATATCGTGAAAGAAGGTCATCGCACCTTTAGGAGAAATAGAAGACACCTCATCCCAGGGAATAAATTGCAGCTGACACCTAGAAGAGAAGACAACCTGGATGACACCTCAACACCTGACTTTGCGAGTAACGAGTCACCTCCATCAACAAGTCCAGAAGATGTGCTGAGTTCCAACGAGATAGATCCTGGACCTTGTGTAGTGACTCGTAGCGGAAGAACTGTGAAACCTCCCAATAGACTAAATCTTTAAAGGGGGAGATGTGGCATTATGCATTATTTGTATTTAATTTATAACTTTAAATTGTATTAACTTTAATATAATAGTAACTTCCACTTCAACTCTAATCTAGCTTAACTAAAACTGTAACTGATTTTAGATAGAATAAAAAGTAAACAACGTAAGAGCATGGTGCTTTCTTTACTGTTGAAAACTGCATTTATATAAATAATACCGCTCGATAGTCACACAAAACTCTTCAGTTGCTCTCGGTTCCGTCCCGTCTCGTCTCGCACAGGGGTGACACAGGAAACTCTTCAGTTGCTCTCGGTTCCGTCCCGTCTCGTCTCGCACAGGGGTGACACAGGAAACTCTTCAGTTGCCTTCGGTTCCATCGTCTCTCACATGGTGTCACAACGGAAACTCATCAGTTGCCTTCGGTTCCATCGTCTCTCACATGGTGTCACACAGGAAACTCATCAGTTGCCTTCGGTTCCATCGTCTCTCACATGGTGTCACAACGGAAACTCATCAGTTGCTTCCGGTTCCCTCGTCTCTTGCAGGGGGCACACAGGAAATTTTTCAGTTGCTTTTGGTTCCGTCCTCTCTAGCATGAAGTGTCATAGGAAACTTTACAGATACTTGATATGTTTAATTACTGTAGAAAAGTAAACATCGCAAAATGTAGAATATGTATGACAGCTATTTATTGCATAATTTTATATTTGTTTAAGAGCTGGGATTTTATATATTTTGTAAATATTTGAAAAAATAAATAAAATTGTATTAATTTCTGTTTAGTATTATTTCAACAACAAAGAAGTCCCGTTACCCATTCCTGCCTTCACTGAAAAAAACCCCTGTAAACTTACGAATTTTCGGCCGTCAGCGAACCTTTTGTCAAATGCCCAAATTTAATAATGTTTGCCAGTTGCTCATAAAATTATGTAGCCTGTAAACTATCTGTCCGTTATAATACACTATACCAATGATCGTCAAATAACATTCTACTCCTGAAGTAGGATTGATTCCCATCAAAAAATCGTTTATATATGATGGATTAGTTTAGAAGCCAAAATCTTTTCAATGAGAAGCGGACTAATACAATTTTGCCGGGAGGGTCTGTGGGGGGTAAGGGGTATTTCCTTAAAACTATTCAGATAATATGTTGAATATTAATTTCTATTAAATGACTTTGTTTTGAATAAATTATTTTTCACAATAATTTAACTTTATTTTAATTCATTTATTAATTAAATTTTAAAATTAACTCATTTACACTCTTGTAATACAGACAACATATCTATTTTAGATAGAAGGAATATAAACACTAATTAAAAAAAAACTGAAAATCCAACAATCAAATACACAGAGAAATAATGTCACATTTTAACAGTAGGGAAAGTAATATAAATTAACTTTTTAATTTTAATTAAATTTAACTTAGTATTAAATACTTTGTAAATAAGAAAAATTAAAAAGTTCTCCGGCGGGCATGTTTCACGCATCTTGAGTAGCAACTATTCCATGGATTGAAAATAAGGTCTCATTTAGTTAATGTAGAAGATCTTACCATGCCATACTACCAATCAACGGAACCCAGAAATGAAAGCAGGAATGACGTATCTAAAGTAAAACAAGCCAATAGAAATGGAATAAATTATAATCAGTTACTAAGGTATTTTTCCTCAGAATAGTTTCAGGAAAATTTTAAAAGAGTCATTTAATGTGCCTTAAAAAGGATAAAATTACTTATGCCCATTTTGTCCAACATTTCCATATGTTTTGATAAATTAAATTAACCTGACACTTAAGGTTCATCGTTTCATGCTCCATCACAAAGGGTCTATATTTATAAATTACAAAAAAAAGTGGTTGGTTGGGAACAAATCGCTTAATTGCAAAGGAAAGGCTCCTGTTCTTTCGAACAGTCGCTACTTTTTGATAAAACCAGGGATTTGACAGTTACTTAATATGAAAAGTAACCTAGTTACAGTTATTTAGGATGAAAAGTAACTGATAACAAATCAGTACTTTCAGCAATCTCAAGTTGAAAAATTGAAACTCGGCCATCCTTCCGTTTTTTCAAAGGGATAATTCTACAATGTTAAAACTTAAGTATAAAATAATTAAATTTAAACTGAATGCGGGACTGTGCCAAAAATAAGCGTTTAGAGCGGCATGAGAAGTAACGGAAAAGTAACAAATTGTTTTTCGTTACCACTAAAGTTAACAGTTACATACTTTCTGAATAATAACGGCGTTACCTAAAAAGTAACTGTTACAAGTAACGTGTTTTTTCCAAACTCTGATCAATAGGATACATTGACTTTTCAACATCAATAAAACTAGAAAAGTAAAAGTACTTACAGAAATATACCATGCTGTCCAACGGTTTTCAGAGTCGCCTCGAAATTCCAAAGTTATTTGACTTGGAGTTACTTGACAGCAGTCCAATTCTGTAATCATTTAAGTTTTCCCAATGCTCATGTTTCTGGAACTGGCTGTTCAATTTCTTGTCAACTTAACTACTTTATTTTCAAACTTTGCAACTCTCAGGGCTCCTCTATCAATGACAGTGAAATTCAGGAGTTTTTCAGGAGTGCAGCAATGTAAATTCAGGAGATAACAAGGAATAAAATTGAATATGTTTGTTAATTATTATATTAGTCTAGTGCAGGGGTTCCCAACAAAATTTTCTCTAGGACCCCTCATCGAGCCGCTATTGTGACAAGGACCCCCATTAATTACTAATCCTGAAATTAAATAGTGGAAGCCAAATTAAGAGGTTTTTTTTTATATTTCATACGTATTTTACAATCACAAAAGAGTACTCCATCATTACAGTTAGTTTTAATTTTCAGTTTTTAATGAAATAATTTTACTTTGTCCTTTGAGCCCATTATTTCTGAAATTCGACCACATGTAGAGCTGATTCCTATATTTGTTTTTCATGAAACACATAGGGAAAATTTTTTTGTCCGCACTAATATGTGGTTGCTTATGGAATGATCTTTTTCATTGTCTTATCTCCAAGTTTCTTATACTGCATAGATGCTCAGCTACATTGATCTTGATCTGGTCAGTCAAACTCTCCACTGATGACTTCAAGAATTGTTTTAAAGTAAAAAAGTTAGTGACTTGTTTTCCATCCTTGGCGCCCAGATTTGACACTTTTTGACCATAGACTAATCTTATCCTCAACTTTAAACAACTTTTTTACTGTGCATTCACCAGTAGACTTATTCTGAATAAAGTAAAGTATTCCAGATAAAGTAAAGTCGTCAATTTTTTCAGGAGATGGGGTAAAATATCACAGGGTGTCTACCAGATTTGTCAAATCTAATTTCTTGAGTTTTCAGGACCTTTTTAGAACATTTCTTGAACGTTTTCAGAAACTTTTACAACCGTTTAAATAATTGAGAATTTTTTAATACTTCGATTTTGCAATAAATAAAACGAAAGTTTAAACACAAATTTTTAGGATTTAAGAAAATTGTGGCCATTTGGGGAAAATTTGTCTTTTTGACGATTTTTTTAATTTTCATGACCTTTGCTCTAATTTCATGACATTTTCTTGACCGTTTATCGATTCCTACCCTTTTCTTGACTGGTAGACACCCTGTATAAGGAGATGAGACACAAATTTCAGGAGTCATAAGGGCCCTTAGAAGAGAAGTTGAAATTCAGGAGTTGTACGAATCCTGAACTCTGTATAGTGGCGTATCATTTAATATAAAAAAATATAATCAACTAAATTCAGAAGGATACAGTCAAATATTATTAATCATTGTTAAGTTGACACTTTACGTGTTTTACAAAAATCACAAAATATTAATTGACATTGACAATTAATAATTAATATGTTAATCATATTTTATAAAAACAAAGTATTACACAAAGGAGATGTTAAAAGGTTGTCATACATTATTAAAAAGTTCCATGTAGGTGTTATTTTGATTTGAAATAAAACAAATGCAGTTATTGTTTTTAAACACTATTTATTTATAAGATACATAAATGCATTTTATGTAATACTGTTAAACTTGAAATGAAAAACATTTTATCTTTTACATTTTTAATTACTAAAATTTTATGAACCAGAATACTGAATTCTAAAGGTTTCTTTTGGCACAGATTATCGAATATTATAAAAAGAAGCATTAGCAAAATTGGTAGGTAAACTATGTATCTATAGAGAGAATATGAATAAGAATTTTAGGATTTAATAAATAGTTAATAATTGACATATATATGTAGTATAAAAGTATATATCAGTGTATATTTTATCTATATCTTGCACTCGCAAATAAAGAATAAATTTAATATTATTGCTTTTTTTTTTGATCAATCCAAAAGTTCAGAAAATATAGTTACGCCTCTCCTATATCCAAGTTCTAAGATAGACATCACACTTTGCATCACATTTGACACAAAAAAAATTTGGCATCAGTAGCAAGCTCAATTATGAAACTTATGCCAAAAATTTTACCTAAAATGAATACCGTTATTTGAAAGTACTGGCTTCAAGATTATTTAGGAATCCCTTCCTATAACTAGAAAACTTCCCTACCTATAACTAGAAAATCCTTCCCTTGCAGAAGAAATAAAAAAAAAGTTAAACCTTGAGTCTCAGATTTCCATTAAAAATACTTTAGTCAATTACAAATCCAAGCCAAACTAACTTCTACTATTTATGCTATTGGCGACATAATTTAGAACCACAGTCAAGTGACGAGCCAATATTTGAGTAGGCACCCAAAGCAACTTTTAAAGGCGTATTGCAAGCTATGTCACTAGTAAAATTTGGCAAATGCTTGAAAATGCAAATATGTAAAACCTTGCTCTACAACTAATATGTTGTATATACTATACTATATAATATAAATTGTATTACAACAATAGGAAAAACTTTTCAAAATACATAGTTTTTGACAATACACATTTCAAAATACAAGTTAGAAAGTTCTTTTGATTGTATATTAGGATTTAAAGTTCACCATAATAACCATCTTTAAACTCTAGTATAGTTCGTCTTGCTCTCAAATCAAACATTACAAAAGCAAAATTTAAAAAAATGAAAAGAACTATATTGAGTTACGAAAGTTAGTCAAGAATAAATAAGAACTGAATTAAGTGTGACGAAATCTTTTTTTTTTTTAAACTAAAATAAAATGCATATTTTAAAATAATACCAAGAAAGAAATTAAAAAAAGCTTTTTGATTAAGAAATGTAAAATTATTCCAAGTAATTATTATGTACTAAAATGAAATGTTTATTATAACATTACCTCTTTCATAAAAGCTTTTATAGATATATTTCAAAAATCCTAAGATTAAGAAAATTTACACATTCTAAATGGCTTATTTCACTACTCACTAAGAGAACACTAAACTAATAAAAATGGACAGAATATTTGTTTCCCCATGTCTAGTAGGAGTTAAATTCACAAAGGGATGTAGTAAATAGGAATATGGTTATCTGTGTAAATCATCTTTGTTATAACCAACAAGCAAAGTAACTCTACACAGAGCGAGAAACGGGGAAGAGGCTTAGTTCCAACTGATCCGCATTCAGAACTGTTTTCCTATGGGATAAAAAATTATTTTTACCATGGTAAATAGACTCACTGGCTTTATCAACCTATTAATGGCTGTATTTTTTTGCGAATTTCATGTTTTTAAAGTTTAAGCAGGATCGTCAGTCGCATAGAGATAATGCATTAGTTTTGGAATTGTAACTTCTTCAAAAGAATTGCTTTGTCATGTTTATCTCCTTTTCACCAGGTATGGGAATCATCAAAACATCAATTTAAAACAAAATTGAAAAGAAAATAACATCCAGGTATTTAATTATCAATTGACAAGATTTTAAACTAGTGTCGTCATATGCTGTATATTTTTGGCATTTTAAAGCTTCAAAAATATATAATTAAATAACTAGACAACATTTTCGTTTCAAATATGTTTCATTTCGATGTTATGATGATTGCCCTATCTGGTGAAAATGGGACAACATGGCAAAGCAATTCTTTTGCAAAAGCTGGGATTTCAAAACTAATGCATTAGCTCTATGGAACTGACAGTCCCTCTTAAAGGATAATCTAATGTTTTCAGAGGTTAGGTTATAAAACAAAAATCTTTGGTGCGTCATCCGCAGATAATCAATCCACAAAAGTAAAGAAAACATACAAAAAGTTGCCCTGAGTTGAAGCTTTCATTTAAGTAAAGTAATATTATATAAGAGAAGAAAGTCTGATGGGTTCAACAAGCATAAAAGTTAATGAGGATTTACAATTTTACAAAAAAAGTCTTAATTATTTCTTAGTCTTGAAACTCCAATTTTATGCGCAATTAAAGGGTTTTTTTTAGAAAACTTTGCAATCAGCTTTTTTTACAAGGGGCACACATTTATAAATGGATGCAAATGCTATAAGTAACTTTGATCAGACAGCGTTAAATAGTAGCGTTAGAAATTTACGAATAAAGAACATATTTACTTTTTTTAAAAAACCTTGACTTCATGCCGTTTTTATTTAATAGTAATTTTTTTTAGTAACTAGTAACCACTAGTATTTTTTTTAAAGTTCAACTTACTTCATGGCTGAAGAAGAAGCATTTCTCTGGCCTTCTTCGATATCTCAAGGGACGGTCACAAGGATTGCTTGAGGCGTTTAGCACTAAATAAAAAGGATTTTATTAAAAATAACACAATTGTATAAGAAATATGTTATATTTTTAAACTTTAAGATTTTGTATTTATTACAAAACACAAATAAATGGAACATATTAACTAGATACGATTTTCAGAAATACACTTAAGATATATGACATGACCTATCATAACTTAACACCCTCCACATTTTATATTTTTAACCCCCAAAACTTTTTTAATTGTTTAACCCCAATTAAACTTAATAACTTAAATTATCTTTTTCACATAAACTTATTATCACTTAGTACTTTAACATCCCAACTACACCCTGTCGGCGACAAACAGTTGCCTAGATCAATCGTTCCCACAGAAACTTTGCCGCGTCATCTTGAACTTACACCTTTTCCCACGAATAATCTTGACTCTGATTGGTCGGTGAAGGAGAGTTCGACATACTTCACCATATTTGTAGATCATTCCGACACACTCTCTGGTCGACTCAAGACGACCAATCTATCATCTCCCGATGGCTAACTCTTAAATAAAAACTACTTAATTTTATCTAAGTTTCCCTGTTGACTTATATTACTTATATATATTTAAAACCAAAAGCAAACAGTTTTGTTATGCCGAATATAAAATGCTTAGTTAAATAAACAAGTTAAAAAATAACAGAAATGATAGATTTTGTGATAAAGGTAACCATCTAATGAATATTTTTATGGACCTTCCAATTACAACACAAGTTTGGTAAACATTTTTTTCCCCTGGCCCCTAACATTTAAAACCAATTTTCTTGGAGGCTCTGCTTGGAGATTACCCACAATTGCTTTTCAAACCCAAGTAGAGTGGGAGAAAAACTAAAACTTTGACGCTCCCATTCCATTTTTTGGAAAACTACAAGTGGGGGTAGGGGGAAGAAAATACTTTAGAAGTTTGCATTTTAATCGGATTGACTATAGTTTTACAATAAAAATAACTTAATACAACAAAAAGAATAATACCTTCAGTTTTGGCTTGCAATAATGGAGGGACACTCTTACAAAATGTTGGGGAACAGGGCTTTTCAGTCACTAGAAGTATGATGTTCATTTGACCGACTTTTTTCAAAGAATAATCTCTGCAACAGCAATATAAATTTAGTTTGAACTTAATTTTGGGTAATTATAATTATAAAACATTTGTGTACAAATTAAAATTAAATTGCATGCTAACAACTTCTTGTCCAGATCACCAAACACATTGTATCATGTTTGATTTAATTGAATTGAAGTTGTACTAGAGCTTCATGAGGACCAAGTAACCTTGGAAAGGTGGGTAAGTGACGAGGAAGACATTTGAGCTGACACACAATGCCATTTTATAGAAACATCATTCAAAGTTTTGAGACATAGGAACACAACAGATTTAACATGCCCTAAATCATAAACAAGGCACTATTTTTAGGAAGGTATCTTTGGCAGAGCGAGATCAGTTAATAGTTTAAACAAAAACATCATTCATTAATATAAATATTATAAAATAAAATTTATAAATATTATAATTTTATCCAAGTGCAAAGTATTGGACCAGATATTTATAATGTCCTATAGAAATATGTTTAAAAAATTTAAAGGCATTTAAACTTCATTTAAAAAATATTAAAAACAAGTTTACTTCAGACAATTTCTCAGAGCATTAAAAGCTTAATAAGCTGGGAAAAAACGCATTTGGTTCATCTTAAGGTTAATATCAGGTTTAGCTAGTTTATGTTGACAAGGTGTTACTAAGGCAAATAAAAGCGGCCCCAACATTGAGATAAGAATACGGTAGAAATGCCAAGTCAAAAACAGGTTTGCTAACTGAAGATATTGATCACTTCAATATTAAGAATTAACAAACGCTTGGCGAATTATTTGCCGGGAACTACGCTATGGTTTGAGAAGCTAGTTGAAATTAAATCTAAACAAGGTTTGTAGAGCTGATAAAAAAGTTCCCACTAGTGATTATTTTGGTCGTTATTTATTCTAGAGATTCTGATCTTTTTGGTTTTGTTAGTACAAAACATTCTAAATTGATTGCAAGACACAAAATTTGCATTATGGGAAGTCTTCATACAATACGAACTAAGATCTGAACTCGCCATTAGTCTATGAGTAGCTCTAATGTGAAGCCAATCCGATCCAACCAATGCAAAAACAGGTTTCAGGCAGCTTCAGGAGTTTTTCTCGCTAAGCATTTCATCGTATTCCTATCTTTAGACTGGGGTCACTTTTATTTGCCTCGCCCTGCATATTAATAATACCCTTTTAGTGTACCTTGTGCAGTTATTACAAGCTATGATTCCATTATAGCTCCGATTAAATTTGCCCCAAAAGTACTGGGCTTCATGAGTGGTGCAGGTTGTTTCATTGGCCAATTCATAAAATTCTGGTAGGGCTTGAGATGTATGGAGGTTTGATAATGAGAATAAACTAAAATCAAATATAAAATCACATTAAATCACGGTAAATGTTAAGATAATATTATAACAGAAAAACAAAGGATAACATCAAATCACAAAGTAAATTGAATTAATTTTACAGATTAAAATTACAAATTCACAAAGAATATTTAAATAAAAATATAAAAAATATATACCTCAATAGCCAGTACTTTAAGTATGACCTAGAAATAAAGTATTATGTAATAAATGACATTATATAGGGTACTATTAAAATTAATAAATTTTCTGCATTATAGAAATTAAAACTACAGTAAAGGTTAAATATAGTACTTTTTTTATTTCACAAAAGTTTTACTTCTTTAAAATTAATTATTATAAAATTTTCATTAAAATAATTCTCTATTAAAAAGAAGAATTAAGATTAAAGTTTAAGTATTTAAATATTCACATAAAAAAAAACTTACCAAGCTTCCAAATCAAAGAGCCACCCAAACTTTAAAGATGACAATGTCATGTAAAAAGGCTGTAGAAAAAAATCAATTTTGTAATTGAATCGGTGAGTGCAGAAACCACTTCAGTCAAAAAGATCTGAAAACTCGTTTTCAATGAAAATAAGTGTAGAATAGCAAAATGCTTATTGGGTGCAAAAACTACGCTAGTCTGTTGAATAGTTCCGTAAATACAGGATGTTTGTTTCGATTGTTGAGTGCAGAAATAGAGGAGGAGTTATTATGTTTTTTCTCCCTCCTGAAAAATTTGAAATTTGTGACTGACGTTGTTTCTGCATTCACCGATTCAATTGTAAGATATGATAGTTTTCAGAGAATTGAAGTTTGAAAATTTTAAAAGTAAAACAGGTTTCAAGCTCAAAAGAGTGAAGCAATATTTAGGAGATTTTTAGTGTTGTATGAACATATCTAATTTAAATATTTTCTGGCATAATTCACAGCTCAACATGTGAAAAATTGATTAAAAATTTACAAAAAACGAACTATGCAAGTTGAACTAAAATGTTTAGATTGTTTTGAAATAAATTAGGGTCTTTTTAGAAGATCTTAGAATCAATTGAAGGAAGCAGGGGTATCCTATATTAACACATTTTCAATTGAATAAGCACAGATAGATTTAGGTTTAGAGACCTGCTCCCATATTCACTTAAGGGTTGTTTCGGGGTTCAATCTCAAACTCGGGTGTTTTTAAGGCATGTGAAAAACAAACACTTACCAAGGCAGGGACACGGAATCCTGCACTTTCCATTGCTGGCGGTTTTTCACATCTGTCTTCATAATTAAAATCTTCATTTCTATCATAAAAACATTAAAATAAAACTGAATTGAATATCTTTAAAGTTGTGGACATGATGCTTTGAAAAATGGAATTCGGGCTAAGAATGGGGGTTAAATAATAGCACAAAATATTGAAGAAACAAAAATATGAGTGATAGAATGTGTTGGGGAGCAAAGAATTGTTTAGAAAAATAATGTCTAAACAATGGCATATTGCAGGTCTTGAGTAGCAAGTTACACAGGAATTAAAATAATGAATATTCTCCATGCTTCTGTACGTACCTCACATACACTTTCTTTTTGTAGAGTTCCGTCATGATTTCAGAATCATGTTCTCCAAGAAATATGCCTAGCTGTAAAAGAAAACAGCATTTGAAATACTTATTGCATTTAAGATCATCAGTGATTCCACTCAAAACTTTAAGCCTAATTCAGGGCTATAAATTGTCATTTACAGCAATTATTCTTCTGAATACAATTTTTAGGTAAACTCAAGCCGTAGTTTATTGTGTAAATTACCACATTGTATATGAAAACAAAGAGCTGGGGAGCTCAACCAGGGAAGTGCAAGAGAAAGCTGCTAGGTTTGGGAACACTTATTTCCAAAATAACTGCCCGCCTATAGACGGTATGTGCAGCCAAAAAAATCAAACAAAAAATTCAAATTAGTTCAAAATGTTAGAATTCTGTTTATTTTTGAGTAGATAACCTTAAAATCCATTTTAGCTGAAAAAATTAAAACATCAATTCAAAATTTATTATTTATAAACTTTAACAAATGTATTGCTATTTCATTGAAAAACTGGTGCCGAAATTACGGAAAAGCTGGGTAGAAGGTTACACTTAGAAAGTTAGGGGTCTTTTCTGCTCAACCATTTAAATTTTTTTCAAAAAAGTCTATATATTTAAAGTGCCTGGGAACTATGTTAAAATGGAAAAATAATAGAGACTATATGCACTTACTAGCATTAAATAATCAGGTTGATTCACTGAGACAATGAATCCTCCATCATCCACTAAATAACACACTAAGTAATCCTACAAATAAAATGATGTGCAGTCAACATTTAGTTTATTCAACAGAAAATTAAATGTAAACTAGTACATATAATAATAATAAAGGAAATCTAAACACTGATAAGTATGTCACGTTAAACACTTTTACGTAAAGAAGCTTTAATTAAAATAAAAAGTAACATCAGGTCCCGAATCATGCTTAGAAAGTTAGCCCAGCAACATTTAAAAAAACTTTCAGCAACTAAGTTAGGGCTGAATACAGATATAAAGTAGAAAATAACATTAAATACGGACATAAATAAATGCCACCACATTTGGCTCGAGTTGTACCGAGACAACAATAAAACATGTTTCATTTGAAATGTTAAAGTGTTTCTTAGATTTGACTGTCTTAAAGCTGCTACGATTTTATTTCTTTTAGCAAATAATTGCAAGAACGTAGGTTTTTATAAATGCCGATTTTGATTTAATATACAGACATGTCACTTACCACATCTGGACAGTTGTCTAGTAGATAAGAGTAAAGCCAAGCTGGATCCATGACAACACCAACAACTAAACAATGTTAACAAATGAATAAAATAAGGCAAATATTAAATTCGATAAATATATTACATAAAACCATAGGTTAAAGAAATTCACAGATTAAAGAATGTCTATTTTTAATTATATTTAAGTTAAAATCAGTTTCCACAAACTGAAATTTGTAAAAAATGTTTTCACATATAATATAAATGTTGAACTATTTATTTTTAACAACTTTGTGAATGCTATTAAAAACCTTAATTTCTGAATAAAAACACCAATTTTAAGTTTTTTAATTATTATGTTTCTCATGTAATCCTAATTTCTCTTAATTAAATGGTTCAGGAATACATTTGTAACATACTTTGTTTAATTCTATAAACTTTTGTAGAAAGCTAATTTTCGTGCGGAAAATTTTCCTACCAATCGCTGTTGATGTGTTAAATAATTTAAATTGGACATATATAGATTAATCGAGGTTATTTCCTTTTAATGGAATTTTCAAAAAAAAAAATCAATAACTTAATGAAACAACACACATACATTGTTTTACTAAACAAATAACAGCGGCTCAGTGGCTGAGAGGTTAAATATGTTCGCCTCGTAAGAACAAGATCGCAGGTTCGAGCCCTGGCACAGTCGTCAGATTTTCTGGATGTGAAAATCATGGGCATGCATGTCATATGATTATGTGGCATGTAAAAGATCCCTGGAGGGTCCATTTGGCTTGGGTTTTCTCGGCAAAATTAAATCCCGGCATACTTTAACATCCACAGAGAGCTCAGATTCAATGTAATCTGCGCATCAAATTGGGTAGCGAGAGTCGCTTAGGTAGTGCCACAAAAAATGGCCCTCAGTTCTGGGGGTTTTGCCGAGTCTGCCAAAGCTTGACCGCCAATGTTGCAGCCTCATTAGAGGGGGAATTAAACTAAACAAATAACTTAAAACCATACCAGCAGGTTTGTACGTGATACCACTCCGAGCAAAAGAGATGGTCTTGACGATATTAATAACAAGCTCAACTGGCACACTTAGGTTTGAAGAAGCATTGACTGTAACACAAAATTTAAAAACATTAAAAAATAATTAGTTTTAAGATAAAAAATAAAAGTAAAAAATTACTAAAATACTCAGATCTAGTATTTTCACATAATATTTTAGAATCATAATATCTCTATAACCTTTAACAAATAAGTATTTTCAAGATAGAGGCCCAGTGGCCTAGTGGTAGTGTTATGCATTGCTATGCCACAGGTCCAGGGATCGAATCCCGGATTAGGAGAGGTTGACCCATCCTTTCACCCCCCCGAGTGGGTCGATAAAATGAGTACCAAGCATGCTTGGGAACAGGGGGTTCCACCTGAGGCTGACCACCTTAAAAAGGACATATGCCTAGCACCCCAGAGCCCTAGGCCACGAAAGCCGAAATGGGCATGGCAGACCTTGGTCCATTAATGGGCTCTTGCGCCGAGGAGTTTAGTTTTTTAGTTTTTTAACACTTCAATCATGTGCATGGAACTTATGCTTTTAAAAAATGGTTGCACATTTTCCCAAAAAATTATGAACGATGAGAGTTTCGAGACATGCGTTACGTTTTACTTAGCTCGTTATGCTTACGTGCGTTAAAATTAGTTGGAGCCCTAGGTCACGAAAGCTGAAATGGGCAAGCAGGCCTTGGCCCAGTAATGGTTGCTGCACTGAGGAATTTAGCTTTAGTTTTTAAAAATAATTATTTTTACAATAACAAAAATCAAACGAGTGAAAAAAATACTTGCATCTGGTGTCTGGTACCATAAAAACATAATCTTGTCCGTAAAAGGCACGTTGATAGAAACTTGACTTGGACGGGTTGGTGTGGGGTTCAACAAGGTGGCCTTCGCTAAAAGAGATAATATTGCATGACACATAATAGAAATTCAAATTATTTACTAATGCACATGAACATTTTAAAGCACCATTAACCTTTTGTGACCTGGCGTCCCCATTTGTGGACATTTTTGAAACCCTACCCACAAACAATTAACATGTTAATTAATCCTGAAATTGACCTGGTCCGATAGAAGATGATCCAAACACCAGTTTTCAACCTCTGATTACAGGTATCAGTCATTTATTTATATAACAAATGAAGTTGAACATGGGTCTATATGATATTGGAGATATTAAAAAAAATTATTTAAATTTTCCAAATTTTCAAAAGTTCTTTTAGTACCAGTTACTTTTTAAGTCATTATGCATTAAAAACAATGTTAAAAAGATCTGTTAATTACTAGTAAGTGATACTGCCTTTTTTGTTGAAATTAGTAACTATTGACATAATAATTGCAACTCTTAACTATTAAACATATTTTTCTTAAAAAATTCTCTAATAATTTTTAATGGCTTATTGCATTAAAAATTACTCTTTCTATAGTGTAAGTCAGGTATGTAAGTAGTGATAGTCACTAAAACTTTTAGCATTAAATGAAAAAAAAAACTTTGCTGAATAGCTAATCTACACTGATTGCAATGAAATAATAGGTGCTTTGCTTAATTTAATTTATTTTTCAAATTTAAAAAGCTTTTTAACTTGTAACTTACAACTACAGTTATGTAGAATTAGCCAAATGCAAATGAGCAATTTAGGAAATCCATTAGAAGGATTGTGATAATTATAATGCAATATAAAGGACTGATGTAAATGATTATATTAATACACTAGTAGTATGGTCCCGGCCTTACTGGGAACCCGTTAACTTCGCATTGCTTCCTTTTAGAGGCATGCTTACTTGTGAAAATACACTCAAAATCAAAACAAAATTAAATTCGTGTTGGCGCATGACTTAAAAAAGCAAACGCTAATAGGAGATGAAGCAGCCTTAGGGCGAGCGCGTATCTCAACCAAACTCAATCAATCAAACTAATAGAGGATGACGTCAAGCCCCCGTTTCGGCCCGGTCCATGTATTTTCAAGCCATGTTGTGGAATTCCACACTCCCACGTGGATGACGTTTTTTTTAAAAACTAATTATATTAATTAAAAATCACAATCAAATATGAAAAAACTATGCCTCAGGTGCACACGTAGGTATTAAAAGGAATCTATATTAAAAATTTCGAATTTTTTAGAGCAGTCTAAGTAGGTCTTTTGCGACCCACAGACATACACACAGATAGACAGACTCTTTTATTATTATAGATTGACGATGACTTCGTGAATACCATTAACATCTTCATTTCAAAATAAAACACTAAATTTTTAAAATTAATTTTTCGTACAAATAAAGTTGTTCTGAATAAATTGTCCAGGACTATGTTCTTCGTTTGTCAATTTTCTTTCTGTATTTAGATAGTTTTAATCAGAAATAAAATAAAGTTAAAATTTGCAGAATTGAAAAACCAAGCTTTCGATCTTTTATGGTGCATCATTAAATTGTAATCAAATTAAAAAAAAAACATTTAAAAATAGTAATTTATTGTAAATAATTACAACTTTTAAATGGTTATACGTGCAAATCTGCCAAATGTTGCTCTGGTGTGACGTTAATTCCACCAACCTACCACCCCTATGAATGTAACACAGTAATAACCATTTTTCGAATTCCCTGCACCAAGAAAAATTTTAATGTTTCTCCCTTCCAAAATTCAGCAATTGTTTTAAGACACGGAAATTCAGATAAGTCTTTAAAAATACAGCATTGCCTGATTAAATCCAGAAAATAGACAGGTCTATTCTTGAATTAAGATAACTAATTTAAAGAAAAAATTAAAATAATTAATGAAAATTAATAAACAAATTATGAAAATTACTTTGGGGGATATATCCGAGTCAAGCCACTTTCAGACTGAACAAATGTAGCTATTACACCATCCCTATAACACATAATTTTCATATTATAAATTGTTTTTTTTTTTTTTAAAGTTTATATACCATATTTAAAATATTGCAATTTCAGTAAAACCTGTGTCCATCTTGTTCTTCAGACTGCCAATAGTGCATAATATCATCCGTTTTGCGCAAGTCCCAAAGAAGGCGATGTAGAAGCTCCATTTTACCTTTAAAAGGAAGTAGTTATTATATAACTAAAAATTACAGACATGCAAACATTGGATCTAGGGGGATGTTAATTCAACCTGCACACTCTCCACATTTAACTCGGTTTCAGTAACAGTTCAATAATAGTTTTCTGGATTCTGTGTACCAACAGGAAGGTTTATTGTTCCCTCCTTCAAAAAACCTTTAATTGGAACAATAACACAGAATTTCAAAAAAGTTAAAAATCTGTTATTGCCGGTTAAATCCAGAAAGTTGGCATGTCTGAAATTAGATAAATTCTACATTAAAATAATGTGTCAGTAAAAACATACAAGATTCTTGTTTATGTCTTGCAGTAAGCGATAAATTTTTCAACAAATCAGCAATTCCAAGTTTCAACACTTTTCCATGACAGTATTTCCTAGATAAGGATAAAACATTTTAGGATCATGAATTCCAACCAACTAAAGAAAAGCTTTTGAACTCTTTAATATAATATTTAATAGTCTCTAAAATTTGTAGCTTCTAGACAATTATGTTATTTTCAGACTGCCTAATTAAATATTTAAAAATGGTGGTTATTCATGGATTTGGCCAAGGCCGCCGCAGAGAAGAAAAAGGAGAACATATTAGACAGGGCAAGGTATATTTATTTTGAATTTGTATCTTCCAGATAATTATGTTATTATTTCTTTTATTCAGGTCAATTAAACATTTAAAAATATTGATTATTTATTAGTTGTCTAATAAATCCTATGCTTAGTGATAATTTCTTGATACAGAAAGTATAATGTAAGTAGGCAACAATACCAAGGAGCTAAATACATTCCTCCTCTTTCATATTTGTTTACGTCAAATCCTATAAATAAAAAAAGTACAATTAATCATTCAGACAATTTTTTAATGAAAAAATTTCCAAATTATAAATGAATAAAAATTAAGGGCTTATTAAATATTAAACACAAACTGAACTATAATCTTTCTAAAGAAAATTTAGCAATAAGTTCTACAAGTTAAATCACTAAAAAAATTCTTTTAATGAAAAGTACAAAAGAAATTGTTTGGTTTCAGAAATGAAAATTTATTTTAAAACTTATTTTGGTATAGATTTTAAAATGTTACCAGGTGGAATTTCTACATCTTCAATGTGTAAAAAGTGAGTTCTGTCAGCTGGTATAACAATAGCAATACTGAAAAAAGATTATGTATTTAAAATAACATTAAGGCTGCTCATCACCCCCATACCCCGTCCTCCTTCGATCGGGCTTGCTAATGTTAAGTCTATGGGAGAAAAATTGTTTTTGTTCCAAAAAAAGTCAAGAAATTTTAGGAATATTTTGATGTGGTTTTTTTAAATTCATAAAAATCCAATAAAGTAGTGCTTTTAGAGGTTATTTTTTTAAAAACGTTACTTGCCATTTTTTAATAGAAAAAAAAATTAGATAAAAAAAAGTAAATAACGTTTTTAAAAAAATAACCTCTAAAAGCACTACTTTATTGGATTTTTATGAATTTAAAAAAACCGCATCAAAATATTCCTATAATTTCTTGACTTTTTTTGGAACAAAAACAATTTTTCTCCCATAGACTTAACATTAGCAAGCCCGATCGAAGGAGGACGGGGTATGGGGGTGATGAGCAGCCTTAAAAAAAGTCTTACCATAAATAAATAAAAACATGTCAATTAAAGAAAATATAGAGTAAATATCAGTTAAAATATATTTAAAATTATTAACAGAGGCCAATAAAACATAAATATGATCATACTTAAACCTCATTGATTTAGATTGAATAAAGAAGAGATAGATTTTCAATTTGTTTAATGTAAAGGTCTATTAAAATACATTTTAAAATTATTAACACGTGCATTTAAAACAAAAATGTGATAACATTTAAACTTCAATGTTTCATTTAGATGAATACATGTAGCAATAGATTTTAAATTTGTATCCTAAACTAAAATATAGCAATAGAGCTGTATATCACAATGTAGCTTTGTAGTGAAATTGCACATGACATTAGGCAATTAGATAACAATGAATTTAATGTGTATAGTTCCATTAAGAATTTAGCTACACATTTCCATCCACGTGTGAGCGATTATAGAAAATTAATCACACAAGCTTTTAAGTGTGTAGCTATTATTTACTCATTCAAAAAATCCTAAGGATAATAAGTCCTATAAAAACAAGTTCAAATTGAAAAGCATAAAAATTGCCTACACTTACGAAA
The DNA here is from genome assembly GCA_023701765.1 of Hylyphantes graminicola. Taxonomy (NCBI): domain Eukaryota; kingdom Metazoa; phylum Arthropoda; class Arachnida; order Araneae; family Linyphiidae; genus Hylyphantes; species Hylyphantes graminicola. Next base: position 6,956,460 of record CM043113.1, read on the forward strand.
AGGAGGTTTTATTCAATGGAGTAAAGTAATACTTCATGCGATGTTCGACTATAAATCGCTGAAATAAAAAGGCATACAAAAATTTAAGATTATAAACATAAAGTTATATTTCATATTATAAACACATCATTTTTCAATGTAAATGTAATAATAGTACCCCTTGAGGCATCTTTAATAAGCTTGTGAGGGATCGGTTGGATGAATACATGTTAATCATGGCATCACGTAACTGAAAAGAAAACAAAAATTAGGTTAGGTTTTGAATTATCGTCGCACTAGAGCTACACGAGGGCTATTGGCGATGGGCGTCGTATTTTAGAATTAAAATCAAGTGATAAGCCGACACCTGAATAGGCACCCAACGCAACCGTTAAGGAGGACATTGTAAGCAGGGTCAGGACATTGAAGGATATTTAACGTGTACTCCTTTATCCGGGGTGAGTATTATTCGTCAGACATTTTTGGCTGCACGGACAATTTATAGAAAGAAAAGATAATTTAGTTAAAGTCATTGACACAAGTTTCTTTTAATATAAAGAATTGTTTTTAAAATCAGGTATTCAAAACATGGAAATTTATGTGTCTGCCCTTCTAAATTCATAAAATAATTTTTTAAAACAACCACTTGTATTAAAAAATTATTTTATGTTAGAAAATTATCAAACACCTATTTATTATTCTTTTGATCCATCTATCTGAAGGCTCTTCTGTATAATTGTCCATATGTATTTAACGGTCTCTTAAATTTTCCATTCTAACTTATCGCAATTAAACTTTTTTCTAAGAAAAGCATGGCACACAATTTTTTAATAACTTTTTTTTAAAAAAAAAGTATTATTTAACTATTTACTTTTGATAGAAAATATCAGTAGCATGTGTATAGATAGTAATTTTTTTAATTATTTAAAAAAAAAAGGGAAAAAGTTGCATCCTAACAATCAGGAAGCGAACAGGGGCAGAAGCCTTACATTGGAAATTAGGTAACTTTCTTTTAACTTGAAAGAAGTTTATAAAAAAAGTGGAAAGCATGCAATCACAATGTGTTCATACCCTTTCCACAAATTCTGTTCTTATTATCTGATTTTTAAAGTTATTTTTTATAGAAAAGTACATCAGACACCTTTCTATTATTTTTCCCCAACGGGGCTGCTTTATTGGCCTTTGCTCCACTCGGCAAATTCCCGAAAAACTGAGAGCCATTACTTCTTTCATTCTTTAGGTCTTTCCGTCAGTATGCTCTTCAGTCTGTTTGTGTCCACCTGTCTTTTAACAGTCTCTTTAATTTTCCAAGGGTAATTAACTTTTTATTATTAGAAAATGAATATTTAATGTCTTTTAAAAAGATTATTATTTAACTGATCACTTCATATAGCAAATTTCAGTAGCTTACTTATATAAAAAGAAGTTGTTTTAATCAATATTCACAAAAAAAAAAGTTATATTCTAATAGTCAGGAAGCATGTCTGCTTCTAATTTTGCCGACTTATAACTGCCACAAATGCCAAATATTATAGCTTTTCCTACAAAAGAAATCTTAATTTTTCAGGGACTTCAGGGCATAGCACTTTTTTTACGTCAATAGAAAACAGTCAAATATCACTAATTAACAATGAGTGGATAATAAAGTGTCTTAAAATTTTGAGCACCTCTTCTTTGGCAAAACTTCCAATTTCTACATCCAGTAAGTCCAAATGTGGAGGATCAGGTATAAATTCAAACTAAAAAAAAATTAAAAAGATATTCCAAAGTGGAATGTTATTAGAACGAGTAATCAATAAATAATACTTCAATTGCAAATCTTTAAAACGTAATTAATACTCAAGTAATAGTAATCAGCAGACATAAAAACCAAATTACAATAGCGCATCTCTAAATTCCATACCTCACCACAGTTTAAGTATGCAGTATAGAAATGTTCTACGGGGAAAAAGGGTAAATAGTTCTCATTTTCGAGTGTGAGAATTTAATACAAAAAAGGTATTTCACACTCAATAAACCACTTTATTCATAATTTCAAGACATATTTGTATTAGTTTTATTAGTTTTTTTTTCAGTTAGAGTGTAATATTAATTATTTTTTCTATCAATTTTGACGCAACAAGGCGCATGAATATCAGAGTATCTCAAAGGGAATCAGAGCAGGCGAAATGTCGTCGCCTGCTCCGATTGTATAGTGAGGTCTATTTACTCACGATGTTTCCTAGCGGCTGCGAGCGCAACTGCAAACTTAATCTTTGGTGGACTGTAAGTAGAAAATACCTTATAAAACACTTTTGAAAGAAGTTTATTTCCACAAAACTTGTCAACGTCTTTATTTCAAATAAAGTAATGATTTTTATTAATTTAATTAACAAAGATATCATGCAATCAGGGAATATTTTAAAATTGAAACACAAAAGTAAATTTTTTTCGCAATATTTGCTAATTTTCAACAAAACAATCAAATTAGAAAAATTTAAAACCAAATAATTACTTTTTATTTGACACGATCTAAATTAAGTCATGGAAGAAACAATCATTTTTTAATTATGTAAATCAATTACGTAAATAATCAAACACTTGTTTCTACATATTTTTATCTTTTAAAAACTAATTTTAACTTAAAAGCAATAAAGAAAACTAGAAAACATGTTGCAGCACTAGTGTACTATTATGTTGGTTAAAATATAAAAAAAAATATACACTTTAAACAAAAATTTTGGAACATTTTAATTAACACCTTACTTACATCAGTTTTCAGATTAGGATGGAATACCACATAGCCATTTTGATTAATACCAAATGTGTAGCCCACCGGTCCTATCTATAGGAAAGAAAAAATTAGTTATGAACTAATTTTAATTCTTTTTTAATATATACCAGTAAAATTCCTGTATTACTGATAATAATGATTGGAGTCTATGTGAGTAGTAGGAAATTTTTGCTTATAATTATTTTTTTGATGGTTATAAAGTATTTGCTGAACATTGGTCAAATAGCAAGTAATTTAACCCTTTCAGTCCCAATGACAATTTGACATCATTTTAGAAAAAAATTCTGATCATCGATAGCCATTTATGATATGAAAAAGCACATCATTTGATTCTTCAGTCTTTTTTCTATTAGAAAATATTTTTTATTAATCCCAATAGATGTCAGCTCTATTACTTTTTTTTTTTAAATTATGATAAGAAACATGATGATGCCAAATGGCATTACTGGGACTGAAAGGGTTAAGGTAACTATACATTTAAAGATGCTTCAAATGACTCACTTCTAGTTATCATATCAAGAGTTATAACCAAATTATGCCTTTTTAATGAATTGCATTGATATTCCAGGCTTATTGTGTCTTAAATTTTTTTTGCTTAAGTTCTATGAGCAAAAATGCAAAATGGTATTAACAATATTTATTATCCTTTAAATTCAAGTATGGGAGTTTTGCTAACGCCAATTCGGGGCAGTTCTTGGAGCAGAAATATGAATAATTGTAGCAACAAAACATAACCCCAATTGAAATTAATTATAATTAGCGAAGGATAAAAATATAGGCGTAGAATTCTCATCTCTGAAAAATTAACAAAATAAAAGACACTTATTTTTCATTGCTTGAACTCTATAGTACCTGGTAAGAAGGTTCAAAATCTATCATCTCAGAGAGCGCCACATCGACACCCATAACACCTACTAACGATTGATTCTAAAAAAAATTTCAATCATAAAACACATTACCATAATATTTTAGTAAGCAATAAAAATATGTAACATTTACAAGCCTAAAACATTCAGAAATAAATATATAAATTGTTTGCAAGGTAAGATAAAATATAAGAATGTCCGAGTTTCAGATTGTAATAGTATCAGCTGTAATCGTTCGACAGTTGTGGTTGAAGGTGAAAAATAAAGAATAACTCCAACAGTTTCAGATAAGCGCATGTGCTTGTACCGCTACATCGTTTTCACAGTTGCAAAGGCTGTTGCTTCCACTGCAGCAGGCAGTATGGGAAGAAATGCATTTTCATCTGGATGTGTGCTGTATCCCAAAATTCACACACATTGAGCACTTATAGGAAAAACTAGATTAGTTTTTATTCAATTTCATGCATGGTTTGTTATATTTAGCATAAATTAAACTCCTGTAATATACCATTAAAACTCGGACATTCTTTTACGGACACCCTGTACTTTATCAGACATCATATCTAAGAAACTTCTATAAAATTTTAAAAACTTCAACGTATTAATATATTAATTGTTTTTCTTCATAATATCAAAATGCAAAAGGATGAAAACAAAATATTTTCTTTTAATATAAAATAATCTTTTAATACGCAATACCAACTTTAATTACTTACATACATATCAGTCCTATTGAAAACTGGTAATGTTACTGTCGTCATCATTCCTAGATCCTTGTAAATATAAAAATTACGTTATACTTTTCTATTTATAATAATAATAAATTAATACATTGATAAATAAATAATAGAGTAAAAAATCTCACCATTGGGTCAAGATAGAAGTTTGTCCACTCAAAACTTCTTGTACTACTTAAGACCAAGGGCCTGCCCAATACTTTAACATAGTCCTATACAACAACATACATCGTATAAAATTTTAGGCAATATAAATTATGCTTGCTTTTCTTAGTATCTTTTGAATTATTTAATTTCAGAGAATTATGAGATTTTTTTTTATTCAAAATTAATAAAAATATATATTATATGGCAGACAAATTTGTAAATAGATCAATTGTTCACCTTAAAATATTATTTCAATAATTTTACTTTCTATTTTGAATATGTTTATTATATTTGAATATGAATAAAATACTATTAATTTTTTCTTTAAATTTAGAAAATGTTAAATATGTTAACTAATAAATTGAATAGTTAGTAGCAATTTGAAATAAAATCAGCATAACTACAAAAAGAAAATTAGAAGAACAGCACAATGTATTGCATATACAAATAAAAAAGCATTTACTTACACTAGCTATCTAATTTTTAAAATAGCATGCCAATTTCAACCATGGGAAAACAATGAATAAGGCACAAACCTAAATGAACCAAATCAAAAACTTCAGAGAAAAAGCAAATAATAATATACTTAAATGCAAGAAAAACTAGATAAAAGTATAATACTTTACTTGAATTTTTGTTCTTACAGCTCCCATAGCTTGTATTTCAGTAAAATAACCTATAACATAGAAGATATGCAAGTTAATTTATAAGAAAAAATTCTTCAAAAAGTATTAGGGCGGGTAATAAGTAAATTCCATTCCGAGGATTACTTTAGCTACCTATTACTGGCGTGTCAGCTTAGAATTTGTTTAATTATTTCTTCTATAAAAATATGCTCTGCACTTTTAAAAATATGTTTACATGAAAAATTTAAGCAGAAGCAGGACCCAGCTTTGAAAAATTAAGGTTAAAGTTTTTAATCTAGTATTCAAAAACTGGAAAAGATTCAGCGATTACATATATTGTATACTAGCTCAATTTACAATCTGAATAAAATGTACTATCATAAACTGATTGAAAGTATTTCAATTGGTTGAAAATCAGAAATTGATAAGTTATGTTTTCTACATATTTTGGAGGATGCTCATTCTAAAAAAAGTGGCATTTGAACAGTGGTCCAACTGTCTGAAACCACTCTACAGCTCAAACTAAAATATATACTGATTTCAAGTTTGGGTACGCACGTTTTAAGTACCTCTTAGACGTCATAATGTTCGAGAAAATAGTGCATACAAAAAGGATAGCTGCAATATAACTTTTTAGGTTTTAAAGTTTTTGAAATTACTTTATACGGCACATAATTGATTTATTGAGTCTAATTTTCAACACATAATTATTAAAAGATAAGAATACTTCTGTTTTTATTAAAAGAATTACTGGCATTTCACAAAATTTAATATAAAAACCGAACAGATTTCTACGATTAATTACGAAACAGTTTTTAAGTTAATAACTTTTATAGTTACCTCTATTTGAACAAGCAATTTCCTTGAGGGTATCTTGGGGCACAGGGTCCGGACCAATAGCATAGGCAAACACTCTAACCTAAATATGCAAATACATTTTGTAAGGTTAAATAAAAATAATAATGGGAATCGAAGTTTCATTGGTTCAATAAATTCTTGGAGAAGACAATAAAAACTAGTATGCATTAGAGTAATTCTCATACTTCAGTGAAAGTAACAGTTATTGCATTTCTGAAAGATTGCTTTATTGCTCTTGCAAATACAGTTGAATCTTGCTTTAGCAATCTTGTTTATACTGACAAATCATCTGTAAATTAATAAAGCTTTTGTCTCATAATAACTTAATGTTACAATATATCTTTGATCGCTACCATAATTTGCAAATTCTCAGCCAAATAAAAATGGAATATCTAAGTTATTTTTTATTTACAAAATTTCCAAAATCTTTACCAAATATTCTAAATAGTTTATAAAACAACGTATTTATGATGGCAGAACTATTATGCTTCCTTAAGACTCATATCAGTGTTTTACTGAATTAGTTTTTTTTATGACAATTTGCTTTTTGATTGTTTTTTTTTTTACATTCTGTCTAAGGATTTTAAGGACATACATTTTCTAAATTCTTAATAATAAAAAGTACGCTTGGTGCATAAGAAAATTAAAGCCACCAGAAAGTCGTCAAGAAGCCCTAGCAAACCTAAATAAACTGATCACTTAAGTTAATTTTAATTCTGAAATGCATCATTTTATTCTTTAAGAAAAAGGTGATAATTAAAAAATCAAGAAAATGAATGTTTGGGCAGTTATCAGCTGTAATACTAGAGTTCTATAAAAGAATTAAAAAAGTTACCAAGTCAATGCAATAAACAAGCTCCACTTTAGAATAATGTTAAACAATATAGCGAGAGTGTTTATTTTCGGCTTACTATAAAGCGTTCAATACATATATATCATAATTAAAGTGTTAGATTGGCAGATCATGCGACCTTCAATGCTAACGACTGGAGGGGTATGGGGCCAGTTTTGCCACCACTTTTAGGAGAAAAGTGCTACGAAAAAATAAAATTTAATTATAAAATTTCAAAAAATATAAAAATACCAAAAAAGCGTTTCAAGTTTTTTTTTTTTAAAGCCAGTAAAAATATTCAAAAATGCAATTAGTATTTTTATGGCATTTTTTGAAATTTTAGAATTAACTTTTATTTTTCACAGCACTTTTCTCCTTAAAGTGGTGGCAACACTAGCCCCATACTCCTCCAATTCTGATCTACAAGCGTGTCCCATCGTTAGCATTGGAGGTCACATGATCTGCCGATCTAATACTTTAACTATGATAGCTATGGTTCAATGGCTTCACCTGACAAACCAGTTTTTGTATAGGTTTTTGCCAGGTGACATCTTTACCTTCTTAACTATTTTATCGCTTTTTGGTCCTATCCAACTCCTTTGCACTATACCGAAACCGACCTTAAGTTTACAGCAGAGAAATGCACTAGGCGGAGGAAACTGTGTAAACAACGCTGCTGGTGCCGAAATTTCGCCTGCTCCCATTGGTTGCTCCTTTGACCCTGATATTCGTGCGCCCTGTTACGTCAAAATCAAATGAAAAAATAATTAAAATAACACTCTAACTGAAGCTAAACTAATAAAAATAATAAATTTATGTCTTGAAATAACAAATAAAATTGTTTATTGAATGTGAAACACCGTTCTGCATTCGATTTTCGCACTCAAACTTTGATTTTCGCACTTCACTTTCGTCAAAATCATTGAAAAAATAATTAAAATAACACTCTAACTAAAGCTAAACTAATAAAAATAATAAATTTATGTCTTGAAATAACAAATTTGTTTATTGAATGGGAAATACCGTTTTGTATTCGATTTTCGCACACGAAAATGGGAACGATTTACCCTTTCTCTTGTAGAACATTTGTATACTGCAAACTTAAGGTCGGTTTTGGTGTAAACTCTATAAACACAACAACATCAACATAACTTTCGAAAGAAACTCACAGTCTTGTTGGCATTGTACTTCTCCAAAACATCCCAAGCTTGCTCAGTACCCCCGTCGCTAAACAGCATAATCACTTGATTACATTCAGCACCAGCCCAGCGTTCAGCTCGCATTTCTTTAAACTGAAAGTCATTTCAAATAAGAGGCATTAAAATTTTAAAATTAATGAATGGTCTTATTTCAGGGTTCCTTTTTAAAACTGTTAGAAAATTTAAGGGCTTTTTAGGGCAACATTTTTTTTTTTAAACACACAAGTAATATTAACATTTTTTATTGATCGTTTACTATTTAATTGAATTTTAATAGATTGTTCACTAAAATTTTCTCTGGTATAATGGACTTCAAAAGAACAGAAGCATATTTTAAAGACATTAATGTAAACAGGTTAAATCAACTTTATTCTAATTAAATATTTTATTTCAACACTTGAAAGACTAAAATTCAATAATGCAAATTTAATAAGAGATTGCTATGTTGTTAATATCTACAATAACAGCACTACTGCATTGAATAAAGTATAATACTGCTATATTTGATTATCATAAATAAGGTATATCATTTAATTAACAATGGATACCTCAAAATATTACCTTTTCAAAGGCTTTGAATGCGAAATCTAATCCAACTGATAAATTAGCCATCTTTTTATCAACTATAGAATCAACACTTTTGGACAGTATCTAAAATCATACAAAATAGATTTACTACAAAACAGTACAAATAAACAAATTCTTACTTAATAATAATAAAAAAATAATGGTTTAGGAAATTAGTGTTTTGGGAAAATGGGGTAGTTTATATTAATAATCTCAGAATAATTTTTTTTAAATCTGGAATTATCAACCAGAAAATTATTAAACTTTAAGGATAATTAATCATAATTTGGTCATCCAAAATGAATAAAAAACTCAAGTTTGCATGCTACAAATCCACAGAAAACTTTTTATATTATGATTAGATCATTTTTCTTAAATCAGGATTCATAATATAAATTTCGGGATTTCTAAGGACTCTTATACATAATATGAAATTCAAGAGTTTTTGAAGAGGAGTACGAAACCTGGAACTATTTTAGAATTTTGAGTTCCTGACAAATACTATTACCATATTTGAATTCAGGGCACCACATTCATATGAAATCACTTCCAAATACACCAGCACCAAAACAGCCATTGGCCTGTGCAATTAAAGCATTGCATTCAATTTGATACTAATGCATTTTATTTTTGTGCTTACCTGTTTATTACGCCGATTGGCTTGAACTAGAGTATCAAAGCACGATGTCCATTTCGCAGTATCATTGAACTAAAAAAAAAATTAATGTTACAAAAAGGATGAATGCATTGTCAATTTAATAATAGAAGGTGTTTGAAAAATTAATAAATGTGTGCCTATCCTTTATACTTTACTATACCATTTGGAAAAATTGTAGTTTCTGGATGGTCGAAAATTGACAAAATTTGGCAAGCTTTAACCTTTTTAGTCCCAGTGATGCCATTTGGCATCATCACTTTCAATATTTTTTTCCAAATGTTTGTATCCCGGTACGACATCCAAACACACATCATTCGATTCTTCACACTTTGTTCTATTAGACAATATTTTACATTAATCTCAATAGAAGTCAGAACTACTTTTTTTTTAATTGAGAAAATAGCTAACAAGCATTTCACCTGATTTTTGAAAAGTTCACTTCAGTTCCACATATTTAAAACACAATTTTAACTATTTTGGTTAAAATAATTACTAATTTTTTTTTAATAATATGGTCAGATACCTTTAAATATATATCTCGAAGTCTTTTTAGGTAATAAATATATTTTTATTTTGTTGTTTTCCACAATTAAAAATTTGGCATTATTTCAAAAACCATATAAAAAATTAAAATGAATTTTTTTCTCTTATAGAACTCTTATTTTTGACCAAAAATAAGCTTATTTTGAGAATATGTGTATGAGATGTTTCTGTAGTGAAGTAAATTTTTGGGACTGAAAGGGTTAAATAAATTTCTATGTCAAACATTCACTCTGATCAAAAGAAGGGGATGTTAAGCTAATGTTGCATGCATCCAGAAGCTGATTGAGAATAGTTTTTGGTATTGTTTACCGAAAATAATCGCAAGCAAAGGCATTGTTCAGAAACATGATTTCCAAGGTGTCGTCTATTGTTTATGAGGTAACAGTGATTAAAATTACACTTCAATGCTAATTCAAAGGTAACTCAGCTGGCAGATAGTTAACAGATGTACGGATGGACACAAAACTATAAAAGATAGGAATCTGAGGTTATATTTTCAACAAAAAAATATTTCTAAGAGCCGCCGGCTAGAACCGATTTTAGAAGATAGTCTGGAAAGGCAGTCGGGCATTGACAGTATGTCAATACCTATTTTTTATACTTATTTAAATTCTTTCACATTGAAAAAAAAGTAGACTAAAAATGGTCAAAATTGCAATAGCTGTTGTTGTAAAGTCATTAGTAACTTTGAAATAATCATAACTCATAAATTTATATTGATTTTATTATTTTAAGTATTCTTTCAAATTGAAAAAAAAGTAGACTAAAATGGTCAAAATTGCAATTTCAGTTTTTTTAACGTGATCAGTAACTTCTTTGTAAATCATAACCCCCAAATTTATATCGATTTTATTATTTGTAGTTTACATAATAGAACTCAATATCATGTATTACATTTTAAAATCTAGGATCAATGTTTCCTGGGTTGGATTCAATGATCTTTGCACTAGAGCTACACAGACAAACGAGCGAAGGGCATCGTAATTTAGAATCATGATTCAGTCACAAACACACACTTGAGTAAACACCCAACAGAACTTTTAACAATGTTCTTTGGCTCATAGTTGAAGTTGCATCATTGGCAAAAAATTGTTTGGCCAATTATTTTCAAGTCAAACTAATGCTACCAAATAGTTGGTAACTACACTGCTCAAAACAATTAGGGGAGCACATATTATAAAATCTTTCGCTCCCAATGATTCCATTGGGAATCATCAGCTTGTGATTTTTTTCTGACTAAGTTAAATTCGCCACTTATGTATCGTTAGATACATTGTTAGATGGAAGAATAACGTATTTTGAAGAATTTAATATATTTTTTTATAATAATGAAAATATGAAAAATATGGTATAATAAATTTCACTTTAAAACAGTTTTAGAAAATAAATTGACCCTAAATTTTTCATGCTTGCTTTTCTTCGATGTTTAAAAATATATTTCAGCTATTTTTAACAAAAAAAGTTTTGAAATAATTATTGTTATAATTTATTAAAAAGTTATTATTCCATTTCTCCCCTTTAAATTTAAGTATTAAAAACTTAAGATTTTTTCTCCTGCTTTTTACTATTTCATTTCGAATGCATAGTGAACCTATTTCACAAATTTTAGATTTATAGGATAAAAATTAAAAAGTTGGGAGTGAAGTTAAAGTTGGAATTAAAAAGTGCTCCCCTAATTGTTTTGAGCAGTGTAGTTAGATACTTGGACAACTAACTTAGTGAGCCACTGTCTGTAATAGTTTTTGTGTGCTTGGACTTAAAAATCATTTGCCCCAAAGAGAAAAAAAATATATTTACGGATATTATATTGACGAAATCATTCTCTTCAAGCGTTGTTAATAAAGTCTTTACAGCAATTTTCATTATTTCCATAGTTTGGCCATGCATACTGCCACTCCTAAAATTTTTTTAAAATAAAGAAAAATGCAATATGAGCATATTAACCCTCTAATGCATGAATTTTTATTTTCATCCCAAAACAATAAAAATTTATCTTTAATACTCACACATTATGGGAAAAATACTAAAAATTTTTTCCATATGACAAAAACCAACTGCAAAATTCCAATTTTGATAATAATGAATAGAAAACTACTAAAAATATTTCAAAATAACCCTTTTTAACTATGATTAATTTTTCAAAACAATTCAATAGTATTTAGTACTAATATTATTATTCTTTGAATACTGCCAAAAACGTGATTTCACAAAAGTTAATAACCTCACTCTTTAATTTTGAATACACTTTTACTACTGTCATCTATGAGGATTATTAGTAACTAAAACTTTAAAATGTAATGTAATAGATGAAAAAACACAGATTTTGTCTTGGAGGAGCTCTAATTTAATAGAATAAAGTGGATTATGTTACTTGTTACCAAACGGTAACAGTATGCATTAGAGGCGTTAACACCTAAAATGTAATAAATTGTTTTAATAATGCATACTCTTTCAAAATATGCAAGAAATGTATGAAGGTTAAATATTTAAAAAAAAAAACTAGAAGGGTTTAAAATTAACATTTTTGGCAAAATTAGGGGATTTTAGGAGTTTTCAAGGCCATGTAAAAAATTTTTTAGGGCTATATAAAGATATCATTCAAAGTAAAAAAGCTATCGATAAACTTTATTTTTGATTGGCTTTCAAATCCCACATGTTGACTACATTCTAAAATTTCATTTTAGGTGAGATTAGAGTACTAGTGTATTTTGCCTACTTTTTGGAGAAATAAATAAAAAAAACTTGGAATTTTTAGGGCCCTTTTATAAAAATAGGGCCGCTTTTGGTAGTTTTGAGGAAATTTAGAGGCAATTTAGGGGTTTTAAAAGGTGATTGGGGACCCTGACAACGGACCACTGAAAATGAATGGGAAAATATAAATAGAACACTTACGCATCCATCAGAATAAGCATATCTTTTGGCGAGCTCGAAGCATGGACATACCTGCCAAAAATAAGTACTTGTACTAAATATAAAAAATATGTTATTTAAAATTAAAATAATAACAAACCTTTTATAAAATAAGCAAATATTATACAAATATGTTCATGTTCAACTAAAACACACTGAATTCTTAATTTTAGTATTTAAAAAGAGTACAATTTTTAGTGATTTTTGTTTTCTTTATGGACTGCACATTAATATTTTTCAAAACTTAGTTTAAGTTTATTAAATTGTATTTGAAAAGAGAAAATAAACAGGAATAACTTTATTAATTATTGTTAATAAAGGTTAATAACAGTTATCTACTTATTCTAAAAAATTTGAAAGAAAATATAAAGGCTTTGAATTAGATAAAAAAAGTTTTTTATGTAAAAAAAAATGCCAAAAAAGTTAAAAATTTAAGTAAAAGAAGAACAATCATACTACCAGGGCTGAAGTCTGACATCATACAAATCAGGAAAACCTGGTTTTTGAGGCATCACTATCCATTTACTAGCTAAAAACAGATAAAATAGTTTTTACTTTCAAATATAACTTAATTCCCAAACAGAGCAGAGAAAATAAACCTTCTAATCATGAGATTTATATGTATCTCCTTCCACCATCCTTACCCTCTTTCTCAAATGAAAAATTTAAAAACTCATATTTATTTCAAAAAGCTCAATTAGCTTTATTATTTCAATTAAAGACTAGTTTTTAAGCAGTTTAGAAATTCAATGAAGAAATTTAGTAGCAACTTGTTGCATCTAAGTAAAAAAAAACTAGGAACAAATGCACATTGTCAACAAACATTTTTGCCATAAAATGATATAGAATCAGGAAATAAAAATATTGTGATGATCACTGAAAATTTTTTAATGTAAAGATGATTATTTTTGGCGAGGTAGTTGTAAGCCCCAATATGAAAAACTAGTTGCGGTAACCATGACTAAACTTTTTGCAGTTGTTGCAAATTTAACCCTCTAATGCATGAATTGTTATTTTCATCCCAAAAAAATATATATGCATCTTTAATACTCGAACATTATGGGAAAAATACTGAACATTTTTTAACTGCATTAGAATTTAAATAATTTCAGTTTTTTAATTTTTTTACCATAAGACAAAACCCAACTGCAAAATTCCAATTTTGATAATAATGAATAGAAAACAACTAAACTTATTTCAAAATAACCCTTTTTAACTATGATTAATTTTTCAAAACAATTTATTAGTATTTAGTACTAATATTATTATTCTTTGAATACTGCCAAAAACGTAAATTCACAAAAGTTAATAACTTCACTCTTTAATTTCGAATGCACTTTTACTACTGTCATCTATGAGGATTATTAGTAACTAAAACTTTAAAATGAAATGTAATAGATTAAAAAAAACACAGATTTGTCTAGGAGGAGCTCTAATTTAATAGAATAAAGAGGATTATGTTACTTGTTACCAAACGGTAACAGTATGCATTAGAGGGTTAAAGACTTGAGATTCAATTTTGATAAAGACCACCCAAGAAAATTACCAGGATAAGTCCGCATGAAACCAGAATAACTGCCGAAATACTGCTGCATGATGAGCGGATCCTCTTCGGCATTTTCACGGAAAACTTCATCGAGGGAGGAGGTCCAGTTTAACCCATTCAGGATCTCAATTGCTGGAAAGAACATGAGACTATTGGAAGGTTTTTCATAAACGCACAAACCATGTCAAAATTTTAATACAGTAGAATAGGGATCAGGGTCGGATTTAAGGCTTTGTCGCCTGTAGGCTATGATTTGCCGCCAAACTCACACTTCGAGGAAAGGTTTGCTAGTAAGCTGCAATATAGGGTGGTATGTGCTGTTTAAAATAGATACACATACGTATTAGAAACATCTATGTACCGTTATACACTAAATCGATAGCGAAATAGGCACATTTTTGTAAACTGTTAACTATACTATTCTTCTTAACTCAGAAATCCGGGAGGAGGGTGTGCCCTTGCCCTCCATGTTTGTTATGAAATATTACTATACATACTTTTAGGTTTGCTCATTAATGTAAATTATTTGTTTTCTTTCATAAAAATATTTGTATCTTTATAATATTTTTTATGCCGAAAATTTGTCGCCCCTAAAAATTCGCTGCTCTAGGCTACAGACTACTTAGATTATTTAGAAAACTGGCCCTGATAAGGATTAGGTTTAATTATAATCACTTTAGTGCTAAACAAGGGCTATTGGTAACAGCCTTCGTAATTTACAAATAGTCAAGTGATGAGCTGACACTGGCTCAGTTTTTAATAGCAACATCATACACAGTCAGGAATTCGAAGTATATTTAATGTGTGCTTACTCTTTATTGGGATTATTTGTCAAACTTTGGGCTGAACACACCATTTAAAGGTGGGCAGTTAATTTGGCAATGTCTGGACCCTTTGCAGCTACTTTGGCAAAATACGAGACCTTTCACATGCAGAATGAAAGAGCAGAAAACAGAACGCTGATTAGCTGCATTCTAGAGTAAACACAGTGTACAAACGGCATGTAACACTTCACAAATTTCAATTGCTACTCAATAAATTAATACTCATATTTAAAAGTAAATAGGATAGGTAAAATAGGATATTTTATTAGTTTTCTATTTGCAAATACTTGTTTTTGTTGTTTCTGTCACTCGGTAACCGAGCCTGGAGTAGGAGCACCCGTTTTAAAGCGAAGAGGGCGGCTTCCGTTTTTATTGAGCGCCGCAAGACAGGAAGTCCGACTGTTGACCGTCAGCATGACACATCCGTTTTACAGGAAGGTCCCTTTCACACATCCATTCTCACTCACACATCGGAATTTTGATCCAGATCAAAGGCCAATAACCCCCTGATCTGGCACCCCCAGAGGTATTAATTTGGTATGGGAACATGGAGGACTTTGTGACCACGACATATTTAACGTGCCCCAGTCACCATTAGTCAACAATGGCGGTCTCTAGCCGAGTACAAGCGCCGACCCAGCGACCATCAGAATTGCGAGCGCTGCTGAGGACAGAACCCACAACCCTTCCGATGCGAGCACGATGCTTCACACGACTGAGCTACCGCGGCTCTACTTAAAATGCAAATAGATAAAACAATTAACAAAATCTGCTCATGTTTGTATTATATTAACTGAAAGGGCATGAAAAAGTTTGTGGAAATAAATACCTGGAAGGTTATTCAGTGACACTAATATTAATCTACACAATATACCATCGCATACAATTGAATTTAAAGAAAGGAGTTCGAAAAGAACTAAAATAGCCTATTTTCCTGTTACTTAAATACTTACTGAACCTCTTACAGAAACACAAGTAGATTCGAGACAGTAAATGCCCCATAGAAACACTTCTAAACAAGATTTATACGCATTAGACAAAATCACCAAATACAGCATCCTGTTGTTTAAACTTTTAGAATCAAATGTTTTCGTTAATTTCCCTTTGTAAATAAAATTAATATTATTCATGATCTGCTTGATTTACTTGCGTTTGAAGAGTAAATAAATATTTATTAATATAAAAACATGAAACTAATAATTAATTGCACTAAAAAATAAGAAATGCAAATTAAAAATAACCTTATTTTTATGCAAAAAAATATAATGCATGCCACTTTGTCGACAAATACTGAACAATCAAAGAAATTCATTGTGCTACATTTTATGACGTTAATCCAAAATTGATTTATAGCACAAATAAATTGTCCTTATCGAGGCCAGGGGCTTAGTTATAGTGCTTCGCAATGCCACGCCACAGGTCCGATGACAGAGTCCTGGATTGGGCTAGGTTGACTGCCTTACAACTCTTAAGTGGGTCGATAAAATGAGTACCAAGCATTCTTGGAAAATAAACACTAGGGGTTTCTCACGATGCTGACCATCTTACCGGGACATATGCCTAGTAGGGTGGGCCGAAAAATACTTTTTATTTTATTTCGGATCGCTATAGTGCGGAAAAGTTGCCATTGGTAATGACATGAAAATTGCACCAATTATTTTTTTTTATTACTTTATCTTCCGTTCGCGCAACGCCATCAAAGTTGGAAAAAATTGTCAAAAAACGAAATTTTTTATATATTTTTTTATACACGATAGATGTTTTTAGTTGCTTTCCTATATCATGAATTAACTACTAAAAGTACGTAAAACCAATTTATATGCCCTTATCATTCATTTGTGCCAGATCTTCCGGCCACCCAACGAAATACAAAATGAGGAAAATTCTAAGTTTTTGCAAAATTGACTGATCTGACGCAAATGTTTGATAAGTGCATATAAATTGGCTTTACGTACTTTTAGAAGTTAATTCATGATATAGGAAAGCAACTAAAAACATCTATCGTAGATAAAAAAAATATAAAAAATTTCGTTTTTTGACAATTTTTTCCAACTTTGATGGCGTTGCGCGAACGGAAGATGAAGTAATAAAAAAATAAAAATTAGTCCATTTTTAATGTCTTTACAAATGGCAACTTTTCCACACTATAGCGATCCAAAATAAAATAAAAAGTTTTTTTCAGCTAACCCTAATGCCTAGCACCCCAGATCCCTTGGTCAAGTAAGCTGGAATGGGCACAGCAGGCCTTGTGGGCTAAGTAATGGGCTTTTGCGCCAAAGAATTAAGTTTAAATTGTTCTTCAATTATTGATTGTAAATAAAGTTTCTTATGCATGCAATTATTGCCAAATAAGCCATGAAGTTATCCATTCTATCCACAAAGTTATCGCAGCCAAGATATTCTGCACATTAAAGTGGATATTAGCTCACATAAAAAGCCAATGAGCTTGCCAAAGAATCAAGAGTTTTTCAGCAATTATTGAAACTCGCAACTCTAGTAGACGCCATTGTAGTTGCTTGCCGAAGACTTATCAATAGCAGGGTGGAAAGAAATCATGATTTTCTTTAAAAAAATTAAAAAAATCGGATTTATTTGATTTAAATCGGATTATTTTGATTTAATTTGTGATATTTTGATTTTTTTAATATTTTGCATACCAACTTGCGTATTCTTGGGAATTTGATTAAGGACTTTTTACTTATCAGTTAAAAAATTAATATACACATAAAATGAAGAATATTTCAAATTTATAGTTTTAAAAATATATGAATACGGCTAATAAATTGATTATATTTTTATAATTTTACAATCTGAACTATTTAGATTAACATTCAGTTTTTAAAAATCTGTAATAATAATATACATTCTTTAGATGTAAGTAAAATAAATTTTGAAAAATGCTTGAAACCTAGACTTATCTTAAAATAAATACTAATCGTAATAACAAAATCTTGATCTTAAATTAAAATGTATTATTCCACATATAAAAATAAATTTAGCAAAAAAAAAAAAAAGGATTAAATTACCATGATGACATTTCATTTGTTAAGAGCTTTATACAAAAATACTAATTTTGCTGCCTTTTGAGCACCCAACCTATTTCTTACAGTTGAATGCACCAATCCATAGGATGAATAAAACTTTCTACTGATGACAAAAAAAAAAATGATTAAAAACAATGATTTTTTAAAAAAAAATCATGCGATTTAAATCTTGATTTAAATCACGATTTAAATCAGGCTGATATAAATCAATCAACCCTGATCAATAGTAACTTTAAATACTCCATCCCTGCCCTAAATTGTAATCGTACAATAGCCTAGTCAATAACCAGACTAGGAACAGGACATTCGAAAGCATTAAAAATCTCAGCGAAGGACAGAAAATCTATACAACACATTGCCGAAACTGTCCTGATGTCCAGCTGTCTCCGCAGCATATATTTGGCTGCCCAGCTTTTCAGGATTTGCTTTTTTGAAGACCCAGAGGATCCGATTCACTCTGAAAAGGCGGTTGAAGTTGCCAAAGCAGTCTACGACAGCCTTGGCCCAATATAACCCTGCACATTCATGGACGCGACAAGAAGAAGATGCAATTGTTGTAATGGCATCAATCAATTTAAATGATTAAAAAATAATTGCAATGCTAATTCAATGGAAAATTCGTCGACAGATAGATGTCCATCCAGACTTACGGACAAAAAGTGGCAAGTTGGGTCTCGGAGGTCATACCTTTCCAACAAAAAAGAATTTTGTAGATCCGATTGATGGAACAAGGGGGCACGGACAGATGGACTGGACATAGTCAGCATGCCAACAAATACTTTTTCATTTTTTAAAATTCTTTCGCATTAACAAAAAAAGGAAAAGTAGGGTAAAAACCTAACTTACATTCCTCATAGATTTCAACAGGAATATGGACTCCAGAATAGGAAACGTTAACAGGTTTGTTAAACTTTTCGCTGTATACAAGTCTGGAGTCATCATCCGTAAAATTCTTCATATTTAAAAACTTCTGTTCTGTAAACTAAAATAAATATGAAAAAGGAATAAATTCCTTATCAATTTAGAAAAATGTAATTAAATTTTGTGAAATCCAGAATCACTGTTTATGTTCAGAATTGTACAATTTTAAAACTTAAATATGGTAAATCAATAATCTATACAGTAAGGATATTATTAACGTTTGAAAAATATTAAAGTGATATCTTGGTAACATAATTTTGAGCCAAAAAAACTTTTCGGACAGGCAACTATTTTTAACAACTTGTTGGACAAGGCAAGTAAAAATTCACATACTTTGATACTTTATACAAACACAATAATATATAACTTAAAAATAACATAACAGTAATTATAATTTTTTTTTAAAGAAGGTCAGTTCAATTAAATAAATCACTTACATTTATATTTGGATCAAACTTGTATGTTTCAATGGTTTTCTCTGCAGCTTCTGCTAATTTCTACGGAAGAAAAAAATCAAAGTTTTTACAGGGACATCAAAAATAATTATTTTCTTACTTTTGTAAGGAAATATTCAGTGAATAAACTAACATTTAAAAAATGTCAATCTGTTGCATGTACTTGGTACACAACAGATGTTTACGTATTTTATTTTTCAATGGTGCTAATACTTTATAGTTTTCATTCTTAACAACACTCAATGCTAGGAAGGTATCGATTGAAAAATCTACTCTTTGGTTTAAGTAGTTTTATAGTGATAATAAAACATTAATATACAATTATGTAAAACCTATTTGCATATTTAAGTTTTCATCGTTTAGTTTTCTCATCTTTAAAAAATAAAGAAGTTTAAGATTCTTAACAAAAAATTAAATGCTTTTAAAATCATCTTTAAAATTAGAGTTTCCAAGAAAGTTTAAAGTTTTAGTTGGTAAAACAAAATCTGGACATTACTTCTAAAGCTCCCATTTTCTTTTCCAAATATTTCGTAATGTCACTTGACATTTTATGAACCAAACTACGACCATCAATTTTATGAAGTTTAGCTCTCCTCAGGTCATCATAAGTCTACAAAAAAAAGGTGAACATTTTAATTAAAAGAATTTTAAATCAAGCAAACTACCAGTCACCTGGATTATAACAAATACTGTAGTATAAAAGTTGATCTTCACCACGAGGTCACCAATGGGAGTCTACCTTATGTGCGGTAGAGGTGTCTAACTTATGGTTAGGTTAGATTAGAAATATCATCGCACTAGAGCTACACGAGGGCTATTGGCGACGGGCGTCGTATTTTAGAACCACAGTCAGGTGACGAGCCAACACCTGAATAATAACCCAACGCAACCCTTAAGGGCGACATCGTACGCAGCGTTAGGACTTTGAAGGATATTTAATGTGCACACAGGGTATTATTAGTCGAACATTTTTAGCTGCACGGGCCGTTTATAGGTCGGCTGCTACTTTGGCTAAGCCCGGAACCGAATCTGGGACCTTCCGCACTCTAAGCGAGTGCTTAACCGACTGGGCTTCCCAGCCCCTGTAACTTATGGTAGACACCCGCCGCGTAATATCTCTAGCAATATATATATAGCAATATAATATAATAATATCTCTAGCTTTGGTAATATCTAGCTAATATCTCTAGTCCTGCTAAACCAGCAGGACCGGATTTAAAGATTTGCCGCCTGTTGGCCACGATTGATTTGCCAATATTGTCATAATATTCTCCGCCTTCGGAGAAAGGTAGCTGGTTAAGTTCAAAACGATCATTCTATGTACCTTTACACACCAAATCGAGAGCGGAATAGGCGTATATTTTAAATTTGTTGGACGATTTTTCTTTCAACTTCGGAATTCGGGAGAAGTGTGTGCAATTGCCCTCGCAGAGACCATGTTTGCTACGAAGTATTAGTATTATATATATATGTTCACGGTTTACGCATTAATGTTAATTATTTGTTTTCTTTCTTAATAAAAATATTCGTATAATTTTTTTTAATGCCAAATGCCGCAGTAATTGGAAGTAAAATTTGCCGCCCCAAAAAATTCGCTGCTCTAGGCTACAGCCTACTTAGCCTATTTAGCAATCCGGCCCTGTGAACCAGATAGATAGCCTACTCTTACTAATTCCTTATAATATCTAACTATGCCCACTTGCTGCTAATGCACTCAATGCTGCACACAACTGCAAAGCACACCAAAGTATACAGTGCATAATCTATAAGACTAGGAGAGGAGCGGAGTAGCAGTCTGTCGCCTGCAATCTAAATAATATCCTTTCTAGATGGACTTATTATACTGAATGAAATTATTAGGAACCATGGTAACCCTAAAACAATGAGGCAGGGTGCTTGGCAGTGCATTGTGCTGTGTTTATATATAAGCAAGTGTTTATATATAAGCAACCTCTTGTACCGAATGCCGACGTGCTATGCGAGTCATTTAGAGCCAACTTTAGCAATGTTTTAAGAAATGACTTCTCGAAATTGGAAGGTAGCAAACTAAGAAAATCAAGGACTTCAAGACTAAGAAAATCAACGATTGTTTGTCAAAATCAAGGGGTACTAAGGAGTAATGTTTATCAAAAAATCAAAATCAAGGAGTATTAAAGGGTCCTTGAAATTGAAAATAAAAATCAAGGACTTTCAAGGACCCGTGTAAACCCTGTAATAGTCGTTTATTATTATTATTGCACTGGTCACACGACAACAACAACAACAATGCAGTGGTAAATCAGCACAATCGTGATAGAGTGGTTATTTTGAGGTTGCGCCTGTGGTGAACCACCACAGTAGCTATTAACTAACCTTCCAACTATGTAATACAAATAAACAATTTTATAAAAACATGAACTTACTTTTTCTAACTTTTTTATTCCCGTATACTTGTCCAAATCTAACAGCAAGGAATTCTGGAGCAATTCTACCCATTTTGAAATTCTAGGGGAAATATTAAAATCAAGATAAACACCCAAACATAAATAAAAGTTTATTTCTAGGTAACTAAGACAGTAATAGTGGAAAAGCATTATTATTATTTAAGTCACAACATATAAAATTTAATTTAATTGTATACTACGCCCACTATACTGAATAAATGCACAAATACAAGTAAATACTTATACTAATTAACATTGCACTAGTACAAGTAAAACTGCAGAAGTCACACTGTTTTTACAAATCGAGAAGAATGTAAATAATGACGAAAAATGCGTTTACGTTATGAACAATGTGAAATCACAAAATAATAACACAAAAATAAAATCTACTCACTCTTCCTTCGAAGGAAAACCGTCATAAGCAGTCCCTAAATTAAAATTTGTTAAAATCAAAGCTAATATTGAAATTGTGAAAATTTTTAAAGCCATTATTAAAGCGGCATAGTGTTTTATATTGAAACTTTTGAAACCGCCAGACAGGCGCCGGTTTTGATCAACGACCTTACCTGAATAAGAAACAGTGAACAGTAAAGTAAACAGCACGATGAAGTGGGTCTATGATCAGTAAATGATTTGGCAAAAGAGGCTTCTATTTTAGCAACTTATCGCTGTAAGATTTAAGTTAAACAGCATTTTTCATGTACTCTTAAATCTTTTCTAAAGTATTTCAGTTGAATTAAACAATGTTTGTTTTTTAAAATACCAATAACTTACCTTAAAACACACTTATTTATTCATTTTTTTTTAAATAGGCTAATTTTTTCAGTGTTTGTTTTGGAAAACTGCCAAATCATTGAGCCAAGTACATGTGACTTGGGTAGTTATTTAGGTTTACCACTCTCAGTTCATCACTGCCTTTTTTTTTCAAATCTTTAGTTCTGATGTCACGAGTCACGTGACGTGCTCAGAAGCTCAAGATCAGATCAGCTGTTTGGGAGGAAAGGGAAGACGAAACAGATTTTCCCGGTTTTAATCTCGAGGGAAAACGGTGTAAGTTCATGCGGCCGTCCGAATCCGATGCGAGGCCGTGTGCGAAACTTATGAGGATCGTTGAAACTGTCTTAAAATCGCGAAATGACATTTACGACACGTGGTTATGGCCTTAAAGTTTAGGAGTTATTTACAAATGTGTGATTGCGGAGCTAAATCATAAAAACTAGAAAATGATCTTTAAAGTTTTTAGTTTGGACTCGGATCTTTTGAAAATCATAAAAAATACGAAATTGGAATCAGTTTTAAAGTGTGACGCATATATTTTTCAAACCTAAGAGTGTAAAGGGGATTTTTATATTTATTCAATGGGTTATTTTAGTTCTTATTTTGAAATTTCTTTGTCTCAGAAATGGTTAGAGAAATCTAAAGTGGGAGGTGATTTTTTTTTTACTTTAGGTTTTTGATGTTTTAACGCCAACTTTCAGTCAAATTACTAATCTGTAGAAAAATATAGAGGGATATAACGAATCGCAGCTTTACTCATGTATGTTTCATTCCGAATTTTGTCTGGAAAATACATGCAGAATATTTTTTTTTGTAAAAAAAATGAATAGAATTGCGAGAGTTAAAATTTTTTTGAATATCAGAAACACATTTTGTTTATTTGGAGCATTTGCTTTCTGAATTATATAAATTTTTAATAATATTTTAATTTAAACAAGCATTTATTCTTTGCATTGTTATTGAATTAAATAAGTGTAAAAGGGTGAAAATCTTAAAATTGTCCATTTTTCTATTTAATACTTTGATTTTTCTGTTGTACTGACAGATATTTGAAATATTATATCTCGGAGAAACTGTTTTAAGTTATAACTACTTTTACTTGAGCTTTTCTCTTATTTTATCAATCTCCTATACTATGTTTTTTCAATATTAATACTTGAACTTTCTTTATAATTTATCAATCTATCGTACTTTCCTTTTTAAATTTCTACAATGAATTCAGCTCATCTTGAACTTCTTGAATTTCTTGTGTTAAACCCGAAAAACTAAGTGTTCTACCTGCGTATCGATCCATTTCTGATTCTTCGGTTACCACTCGCTGAATCTGTGGTATTTCCGGTATTTCCTGGTACGTCATGATCCTGTTTTATTACGTCATGGTTCTGCTATACTGGCACCCGTTTCAGGTGGCATAGAGACAAAGTGGTTTTAACATTTGTACACAAACGCTTCGTAATCTAGAAGTGCGTTCAAGGGACGAAGTCGACATTTAGCCCAATTTTTTCAAGACTACCCTGGTTGGCGACGAATCCCAACCCAAACGATTCTTCCAATCTTTGATTAAACAGACTGAACTTCAAATGA
Source organism: Hylyphantes graminicola (assembly GCA_023701765.1). NCBI lineage: Eukaryota > Metazoa > Arthropoda > Arachnida > Araneae > Linyphiidae > Hylyphantes > Hylyphantes graminicola. The sequence goes on from CM043113.1 coordinate 6,980,729, forward strand.
AGTTGAATTCTACAGTCGTATTGACGCAATAAGGCAGCTAAAGTGTTGATAGTTTACTATTCATTAATTGTTAAATACTGACTAACGATATTACAACTGTTGCTTGCAATATCTCTTACAAACCATAATTTGTTACAATACATTAATTATAGAATAAAATTCATAGTTTATTTCTATTGCAACATAAACATTATAACTTTTGGCTCTCTTGCGACGATATTTTAATCAAACCAAACCTGAAATTTATCAATTACTACACATTTGTGGTGCTGCCATCTACTGTTAAGAAAATTCTCTAAACTCAAGCCAAACAAAATATGATTTGGAGTTATGAATTATCGTCGCAATAGCTATAGGTTATTTCAGGTTTAGAACCACTACACCTACTACAGGCGCGTTTACATCAGCCATCGAATACATTGATTGAAGACCAAACTACGCAATTTTTCCCGGAATTGCAGGGTTCATTAGGTGGCTTCGCAAACCCTCCAAATATAGGGTTTGATGTTTCATACCATGGATTCGGCCACAGACTATCATTTGGGTCAGAAATCCTTCTCGGCCTCTTTTTCCTTGGCCGCTTTCACACTGGACGACAAAAAGTCACGACACGATATCGGGACAAGCAAAGCAACACGTACATTATAAGCCTCATCAAGTGTGGTGCTGCTATCTACATTTCAAGCTTAGTACTAATAGATGACCCTGGTTTTTTTTTCCAATAATACTTTTTACTTTCATTTACTTAATATGAAATGTAAGGTAATAAAAGTCGTGTGGGACGTGCACCACTAGTTTTTAAAAAGAAATAAATTCTGATATAGTTTCGAAATCTATGATTAATGCTTTACAAATAATTATTGCCTAATTATCCGCGACAAGTTTGGTGCGGCCATCTATATTTCAAATTAAATACTAAACTTTAACTTTTGAATGATATTTAACAACACTGTTAAATGAGCACTTGACCGAGTAAGTAACCAAACTAAGTACCGCGCATGATGTCGAACTGAAAACATTATGCTAGGTGACTACTTACTTAAGAGGACTCCCTTGGAATTCCACATCTTGAAAATCGTAATGTTATTCCTATGGAAAACATTCGCAAGTCAATTACCGCCACAATTTTAATAAAAGGTTATTAGTTTTTGGTATAATTTTAAAGAACGAAAGGAGTAGATTTTGTAAAATTTATTTGTTTTGTGAAAATCACATATTTAGTATTTTTAGTAATTTTTTTAAGTCAGAACTTAATGCGTACTCCATTTTTTACTACTTCAAAAAAATTATTAAAAATACTAAATATGCGATTTACACAAAACAAATTAATTTTACAAAACGTTCTCTATCCTTTCGTTCTTTATCCTCTTTAAAATACCAAAAACTAGTAACCTTTATTAAAATTGTGGCGGTATATTGGCTTGCGAATGTTTGCGAATGTTTTCTATAGGAATAACATTACGATTTTCAAGATGTGGAATTCCAAGGGAGTCCTCTTAAAACTGCGTGCCCCAAAATAGCAGAAGCTCAAGTCTCTTACAAACTTATTGCAGTGTCTTTTCAAAACTAAAGAATTTCGAATAGTTTTGAGTTGAGAATAATACACTGGGTGATTATAAAGTAACGCTCGCTATCGGGAGTGGTCTGTAGCTTTAATGAATACTCGAAATGTATCCAAAATTTGATCAACAAAGGGGACTAAATCAAAAAGGGGACAAAATGGAATCATAAAAAAATCAGAATTTAAAAAACAATAATCGTAAAAACAATTAAATAATCGTAAAAAACAAACTCGTCTCTTGACCAAATCTAAATACGAGGCGTCGTCGTCAATTATGGCCAATACGGCCAACAACGCATTACGCCTCTTCGTAATTTAGAACCCTGGTCAAGAGACGAATTTCGTTTTTACGAAAAAGAATGGAATCATGATACCGAAACTCATCTCTTGACCAAGGTTTTAATTACAAGGCGTAGCCAATTATGGCCAATAACGGCCAACACATCCAATTACCGCCTCCGTAATTTAGCCCTGGGTCAAGTGACGAGTTTGTTTTTAATTTAGAGCCCTGTTTCCCACCTTCTTGATTAGTAATTGTCCATCCTCAAAGTTTTTGCATTTGGATTTCATTAACCCCTTCAGTCCCAGTGATCCAGTGATGCCATTTGGCATCATCACTTTCAATATTTTTTTCAAAATGTTTATTTGACCCGCTATGACAACAAACAACATCATTCGCGATTTCACACTTTGTTCTATCAGGACAAAATTTTACTTTAACCTCAATAGAAGTCAGAAATACTATTTTTTTTATTTAGAAAATAGTCAACAAGCGTTTCTCCTGATTTTTGATAAGTTCACTTCAGTTCCACACATTTAAAACACAATTTAAACTATTTCGGTTAAAATAATAACTAAATTTTTTTTTAATAATATGGTCAGATACCTTAAAATATATAACTCGAAGTGTTTTTAGGTAATATATATATATTTTTTTGTTGTTTTCCACAGTTTCAAAGAATTTTGGCATGGTTTCAAAAATCATATAAAAAATTTTAATGGAATTTTTTTTCTTATGGAATTCGTATATTTGACCTAAAATAAGCTTATTTTGTGAATATGAGATGTTTCTATAGTGTAGTTAATTTTTGGGACTGAAAGGGTTAAAGCTATCGACCACTCCGAAAAGCGAGCGTTATTTTTATAACCACCCTGCATATATAAAACAAGTTAAAGCGTCAAAGAGGTATAATTATTGTTGTCATATCCTCCCAGAAGATCTTTGCCAGCGCCTCTGAAGAAGTTATTTTTACACGAATAAGGACAAACACATGGGCAATAAACCTTTATTGACAAGACAAACATTTATGCGCTTACCAACCGAGATTCGAATCCAGGACTTACGGGTTGGGATTCAGTCACTGTATTCATTATGCCGAGTAGGCAACATTATTGTTATTTTTAAAGAGTATAAGCACCTCTGGGGGGGGGCTGAAGGCCACAGTAACTCCAAGTAGAACGCCTGATGCCTGCCATACACTCTTAAAGCAAAAGAGTGAAATCCACTCCAGTTGGAGAAGTGCATTTTCGACACTGGAAAGGAGTGAATATTAACTCAGACAGAGTTAAAATCACTCGTTAGGAGTGATCCTGTTGGAGGTTTAACACACAAAGGATCCCCTCCTTTCGGGGAAGTGCATTTTCTAGACTGAAAGAGCAAAAATTAACTCAGACTGAGCTAAAATAACTCGTTCGTTTTAAGAGTGTAGGCCCGAGCAAAATTTCGTATAACAAAAGCCATTGACGTATTTAAACGACGTTTATCAACATTTCAATTGAAATGCTTAGTGGAAGAATGTCCTAAGTGACGGTGAAAACGAGAAGAAAATGAGCTCTAAAGTTTTTAGTTTGCACTTAGATTCGTTAAAAACGGTACTTTCAATCGGCAAAAATATACTTAGCTGAAAGTTTATGAAAAGGGGGGGGGGACTATGTTATATTTGTAGGAGGGAATAACCTGTACTTTGACACTAAAATCTCTTTTTTTAACTTTAAAAAATGTCACTTAACAGGTTCTTCCACTAAGCTCTTCAGTTGAAGAGCACAGGGGGAAAAACACTTCATTGCATCGGAATCTTCCCGTTTTCAAGTGTGCTTGGCGGTCATTGGCTACAAGAAACCGGTTTCTGTCTCGGTTCTTTATTCGTACTAACGTGTGACCCATGTCCACTAATCTCTGGCGTGAATCAGGGTTTCTTTTATCCAGTTTGGTTGATGACTCGTTAATGTTGCCTACACTCTTAAAACAAACGAGTGAATTTAACTCAATCTCAGTAATTTTCACTCCTCCAGTCTTGAAAATGCACTTCTCCGAAAGGAGTGGATCCTTTGTGTGTTAAACCTCCAACAGGATCACTCCAAACGAGTGATAAACGAGTGATTTTAACTCAGTTTGAGTTAATATTCACTAATTTCCGGTGTCGAAAATGCACTTCTCCAACTGGAGTGGATTTCACTCTTTTGTTTTAAGAGTGTAATATAATCCATACGTTGACAGATTCCTATGCAATTAAGTTGTTTTTCTCCTGTACTCTTCAATTGTGAGTGTCCTCTTAGCCGCTGTGCCACCCACCAGAGTGAGGACTGGCACACCGTTACCAGGAAATACCACGAGGAGGTGGAACACTCGGCACTTCCCAAAGGGCTATTCTCTCTCTCTCTCTCTTTTTTTAGTTTAACCGCATACCACTTTTTTCAATGTACCCTAACTGTGCCAATCTCCCCCCACATCCCAATCGCGCCGATGCCTTTCAAAGTGCATCTGATTAAAATCCCTTTTTCGAATAATTCTAGCTGCTTTTATACTCCCTTCTGATTACAACGCAAGCTTAGAAAGCTCTTCCTCAACCTACCTTGTTTTAGTTATCTTCTTCTGTGATGGAAAATCCGAAAACAGCAAAACTTATGCCGTTTCTAGTAAAGCCAATTGCGTTGTGATCGGATCGGAAGACCAATAGTGGCCGCCAGAGAGAATAACCCCCGAAGCCATCGCACTGATGCTTTTGATATATTAAAGTATTAAATTAATTTAAAATATGGAAACAGTTCTATGGATTCTATTTTTACCGTTTACTACTTTAACTGCAAGGGCTAATATTATTTTAAAGAAAATTTTAATTCTACGTTCTCATATGTATAATTGTTTAAGTAAATTTTAAACTTTTTTTGTAATGAATTTTGGGAGCGACAAATTTGAATGAAGTTAGTACTATTGAAATGTATGGTTTTGTGTGCCATGGCTTCTTCGTTTTAAAGGCTGGATGCTCCCGAATTTCGGGAACAGCACTTAAAAGGTTGTATTTGATGATCTTACACAATGCTACACGTTTCCCGGCGTCATCAAAACCAGGCCTACGCCAAAAGCAAACTCGATTTTTACAAAAACGAGATTTAAATATCATGAAAAGAGAAATTCAAGAATTTACTTTTTTATGTTATTTAAATATCTCGACTCAAATACATGAAATACATTTAAAAACACAAAATTAAGTACTTATTCTTCTTTTTATGTTTATTAAATGTATTTATGTGCGGAAAAACTAAACAACTCCGGGAATTTATTTAATCACAATCGGGGTATAGACGTCATATTCGGGATTCACTTCTTCAAGGAGAAGATTCAAAACTGTCAAAGTCGGGGAAATGTCATAGTCGGGAAATGTCATAGTCGGGACTTTTGTAAAATGTGTTTGAAGTAAGAACTGGTTTTTGAATGGCTATTTTTTTTAAAAATTCCCTGTTGCTATGAATTCTATATGAAAAAGGAAATGTGACAAAGAGTCTAATACTAAAATTTTGAAGATGCATAAGCCGAATAAATCTAAAATATATTTCAACACTAAAAACATGATAACATATAAATACAATACTAAATACTATTCGGCTAATAATAAAATTTTGAAATTATGTAAACCGAATAAATCTAAAATGTATTTCAACACTAAAACATGATAACATATAAACGCAATTCTAAATACTATTCGGCTAATAATAAAATTTTGAAATTATCTAAACCGAATAAATCTAAAATATAGTTCAACACTAAAAACTTGAAAACTATAAAAAAAAAGTGGATAATACTAAAAATTTTGAAAGGAATCGAATGCATATAAAAAATTCATGATAGAAACAACTTTACAACTTAAAAATTTAGAAATTTGATGCCGAATGAAAGTATGGGGTCTTTGCTCCCAACATGAGAAATAAACACACATAATAACACTAAACTAACTAAAAATAGCATACCTCTGCCCCTATTCGGGCTGCCCCAGGCAATCCGCCTGAGCGACTGATCTAGTAGACATTTATTCCGAAATAAGTTGGAGTTATTTCATTAAAAGGTGTTCTAAATTTCACAAAAGATGAAATTGAAAGCCAACGTTTTAAACTATTTTAGAATTGATCATTCAATGAGTGCCAAAGGTTCTAACAATAGTTTTAATTTGAACTAAATTTAGACATTTAAACCAAAATCTCCGTTTGTGAGTTACAGATGTTTTCAATCAATCTATTAAAAAAATATTTACGCCAAAGCCTTTTTCATTTTCAATGTTTTTTAAGCGTTGTTTTAATTGACAAAAAAAGTTTTGAATTGAATAAAATTGCGGCTAAATGTCTAACTAGAGAAGTCGTCTAGTACTGCTCAAAACAATTAGGGGAATGCATGGTTAAAACCATTTCGCCTCCAATGATTCCATTTGGTATCATCAGCTTCCTATTTTTTTCTCACTACGTTGAACTCGTACTTATTTATCGTTAGACGGAAGAATTGTGTCTTTTGAAGAATTAAATAATGTTTATTTCAATTGAATAAAATATTAAAAACATGGTAAAATAATATTCACTCCCAAAAACTTTTATAAAATAAATTGACCCTATACTCTTCACGTTTGAATTCTTAGAAGTCTTAATTTTGATTTTACCCTTTTTTTTACAATTAAAATTTTGAAATACTTATTGTTATAATTTATTCAAAAGTTAAGATTTTAATTTTTTGTCCCTTCAATTTTAGTTAAAAATTTAAGATTTGTTTCCCTGTTTTTTACCATTTCAATCTGGATGCATAAGGAATCTATTTCACCAATTTTAGATTTTTACAGTAAAAAAATAGGAAGTTGGAACTGGACGGGTAAACAAAAGTACGCAAAGTGCTCCCTAATTATTGTGAGCAGTGTAGTTCGTCACCTTGGCAACCTTGGAAGTCAAATCAAGCGCCCTTGGCTGCTTCTTGACAATCCAGAAGTTACCCTCAGTGACGTCCAAGTACCACACGAAGTCCACACGAGTGCTACACGAAGGGAGAACTACCTGTCTCTCTGTCTCTCGGAATTGCCGGGGCGGCACCTGGAGACTAACTCTGTCCACACCTTGCAGCTTAGGGCGCTTAGGCTTCCTTTTCCAAAAGAGGCCCTCTCCACACCTGAAACAGACGAAAAGAAGACATCGCATCTGATTAGATTCGCCCGAATCACTTTAGGGTCTTGTATGGTAACGGATCTCGATTAAACTATGCTTGAGGTTGCCCCTTGGCGATTTTTGTTTGGCGCCAGTTATGTTCTTTTTTTTTAATTAGTATTATTTTAAACAATATTTTGATTGCACCTAAAAGTTTATAAGATAAGAAGCTGCATTTAAAGGGAATTTAACATAGTTAAAAAAATGAATTGCTTGAAAATGCTTTGGCTTACTTTTCAAAATTGCTACTGGAATGGGAGCGTAAAAATGTCTTAAAAATGCAATCATTTTTCATTTTGTTATTAAATTCTGTTATTTATATTGGTTCAATAATATTATGCAAGCAAAGTATAGTTAACCAACTCTTAAAATTACAACGATCGCCAATGAAACGACTGGCTTCCATACGACTCTTCCATTGTTTTAAAACCGAATTAAATGCTATTAACAATGAAAACTAGTTAAAATCAATTGTAATTGAGTGTTTTGCACAAATATTCCATATATTTAATGCTAATTTGACCAACTAATGCATTTTATACGTTTCCTTTTAGTGTATTAATAGCTATGGTTATCCTTTAGGTTTTAATTAAAATTTGAAACCAGTTAAGACTTGCCGAGTTTGGTTTAAACTGGATTAGTCTAGTTCCATTGATATTCCGTTTGTCGATAACAAAAGATTGAATAAGATATGTATTGAAACTTACAAAAATACTAAAAAATGATGAAATAACTAAAAAAAATGTCAACTTACAATAATTTCCAAGTTATGCAGCACATTGCGTTCTGGTTCGTAGTAGCTTTAAAAGAATAATTCTCGTTGTTTAATTCCAACTTTAATTAGCTTATTTAATAGCCAGTTAAGTCAGTGACAGCTACGAGTAGAATGATGAAATTTGTGCTCTGCAGATGGCCACTTGAAATCATATTCTTCCGCGAGAATAGATAGTTCCAATAAAAAAGCTGCAATTTTGCTAAATAAAGTTAATATAGACGAGATATTTTACAAGATTTTATAATTTCTTTCGCAGTAAATTCGTTTTATTTGATATTTGCTTGAAAGTTCTTTTTTATTTTCTCATTTTAATTCATTTCTTAGCTGCCTTCGTACACCTAATTATCGATGGAGGACGCGTAGGTTTTATTATATCGATTGACATTATCGAAATATCTTATTAGGTGTCATGTAAACAATCTTTTGTTTTCTTTTTTATTGGTAATTTTGACTTACAATTTTATGCGTAGAGTAATGCTATAATAAATTTAGTTGATAAAGTAATAATTTTTATTAAAGATAGAATGTTTTTTTCTATGTTTTAATTTGTTATTAGTATCAATGCTTTTTCTCTGTTGCTTTATTTCAAATGTGCCAGTCTATGCCTTTTTAAATAGTTTGAATTCGGATTAAAAACTAGTTGAGTGTTTATTTACGCTACTTTAAGAAACAAATTTTCCATGAAATTATTTAGAAGTCATTTTTTATGGAAAGTTGTTTGTAGTTTAATTAAATACTAAGATCTTAAAAGTAAGTGTTAGCTTCGTTTTTAAAACTTGGCGACATTGCACAGTTATGATACAAGTTTGGCGGTAACTTTCAATCGTGTTTTATTCACGTCGACAAAGCTATGTCCTGTTAATGTTTGAATACTCAATCGAATAGCACCTTTCCTACCTCGGATGATACGCTATTAAGTCATTCTCATTAGTTGTAACTACCGAGTATATATATTTTTTTAATTTCATTTGTGATTTCATGCTGATACTGTCGTAACTTCCGTTGCGTCGATTACCATTTTCAGAAGAGTACCAAGGGAAAGAAGGAGGAAACGTTCAAATTCGAGCTCAACACTGAATGTTGTCTACACTGCATACTAAGTGCATTAAAGGTAAAACATGTTCTACAGAAAAAGGAAAATTAGTGGTCCATAAATTACATGACTTGTCATAATAGAAAGTTTAAAGCTGGGGGAACTTTAGGGTCGATTCAGATTAAAATCTTTTTCAAGTGGAGAACCGCGAAGCATATATAAAGGGACCAAAACGTCTTCAATAATACAAAAGATAATGAAAGTTCGCCATTGGCTTTTAATTTAGGGTTAGGTTAGGTTTGAATTATCGTCGCACTAGAGCTACACGAGGGCTATTGGCGACGGGCGTCGTATTTTAGAACCACAGTCAGGTGACGAGCCAACACCTGAATAGGCACCCAACGCAACCGTTAAGGGCGACATCGTACGCAGCGTTAGTACTTTGAAGGATATTTAACGTGCACTCCCTTACACGGGGTATTATTCGTCGGACTTTTTTGGAGGTCGGCAGCTATTTTGGCGATGCCCGGACCCGAACCTGGGACCTTCCGCATGCTAAGCGAGTGCTTAACCGACTGGGCTCTCCAGCCCCTTTTAAATTTAGGGAATTACTTTAAATCCAAAATCTAATTAAGGGCAAAAAATCCCGATTAACCGCTAGTCCCTAAATCGAATTTCCACTGAGTTGATCCAATGAAGAAAAAATATTTTTTAATCCACATGGCTCCAGCTGTAATAAATACTTTACAAATTGATTTTCATATTCATTAAATTCATTATTTAAAGTTAATTATAAATGAAAAAAAAAAACGAATTTTAATCCGGAATTTGTTGAATACTTGGATTTCGCCAAACCTTGATCAAATTACCCTTTCCCACAACTATTATAAAGGTCAAGCCCTCAGAGGTGTCTGTATATTTACCATTGTTGTCACGTTCCTCGATTATAGACCATAATTCATAAATATAGAAAACGAGTGATTTACCGTGCTTTTGGAGGCATTATTACGGAACTTGGCTCATTATTAATTCAAAAAGAAATATAAGATGATCCTTCCCTGTCGTAAAGCACTACAGGCCCATTATAGAGCGATTTGTTGATGATTGGAGATACAAGATTAAGAGTGTCAGTGATCTTGTTCTGAATGTCGTGAGTATTTTGAATACTGGGATTTGTTATTGTACAGCTGCGGAAATAAAAAAAGTACCAATAGTGATTATTTCAGCCATTAGTCACCCTATAGAATCGGACCTTTTTGAGATTGTGAACTATTAACGTTCTGAGTTAATTGAATGACACAAAATTTGCATAAGGGGCCGCCTTCATATTGAAAATGTTACGAACTTTGAAATTTCCAATAGCAACACCCAATTTTAATAACTTAGAAATGTTAAGCACTCTCGAAAACCTTTAAATCTAAGTTTTTGTTACATTTGAATGAATATTAGATGAGTTATTCAATCGAATCACTTATGGATCTTTTGGGGACAATCTCTAAATGACAAGCAAGCATGCATGCAAGGCCGTGTTTATTTATCAATTACACATGTAATCTTATACACAGTCCCTTAAAGGGTAATTAAAAAATATTTTGGGATTTACTCAGCAAATTATGAATAAAAAATTTTAAAAATTGGGATTTCGCTTAAACTTCCTGTCTTGAATTTATTTCTGTAAAAATATTAAGGGGTTTCCATTCATATTTTTTAAAAAAATTAATATAATAATTATTAAAAAATATATAAATTGTTTTAAATACCCCAATATTGATTGCATTTTGTTTGGGTTATTATAATTTCTTTTCAGTAAAAAATTCGTTTCATTATCTTAATTATTTATAGATTGGGATAGTTTTTTATGTGCAACTCATTTAACATTATGTGACCTAAACTTTGCACGTCTCTAACTCCCCTAATAATGCTTAAAAACTAACAAAATTTGGCATTTCGTATTAACATAGGTCATAGATTTGAAATATGGACTCAAAAAGGGGTGTTACTATTGGAAATTTTAAAGTTAGTAACATTTCTAATATGAAGATGACCCCTTATGCAAATTTTGTGTCATGCAATTAACTCAGAATGTTAATTGCTTACAATTTCAAA